>CM046836.1:38800338-39240338 GCA_025618425.1 Heliocidaris tuberculata
GGGGAAGTACAAGGCCATTTTACACGCACACACACACGCACACACGCACCCCCCCCCCTACACACACACATGCTGTATTATATTATCAAAGGTTCATTTGTGTTAACCCTTTGACAACATGTAGCTCATAATAATATGTATTCTGTAGACATAATTAAAGTGTGCATCCTTAATATAATCCTTAATATAATAGCTTTGGGTATCATTACTAGCAGGGATGCACATTTGAACTAATCAATACATTATATAAATGAATGATAACTTTCCGTATTAAAGAATCATTCGTGTTAACCCTTTGACAACATGTACTTCATATTCAAATGTATTCTGTATAGACATAATTATGAATATAAGCTTCACGAAGAAATACTATTGATTTTAATTTTAATTGCCGAAGGGTTGTTGTGATTATTATACATATTGAAATATATGTAGGACCTATAATATTAGAATGAAATGACAATGCCACACAAGAGTACAAATCTGTACAACGCAAACTGCTGAAGTTAGCGCTGAATTAGACAACACGTGTAGCAGCAATCGATGGTAGCCTTGAAGCGTAGCCAGCCATTGTTTATGTTGAATAGTGAAACCATGGTCATTACCATGCGAAGTGTTCAAATCAATAGAGTTAACTGGCTTGAGCACACTCCATTAGTAAGCAGATATGCCCTGTCATTTTCAGATCCAATATGGGGGAAGTTTTTTTTCATCAGGGGTTGCTTGCTCAGAGGACGAAGAAGAAGAAGAAAAAAAAAAGAAGTAATTTGCAAGACGGCGTGGGAAGCAGGTGCCACTTATCGTTTTGAAGGACAGCGTGTAAGAGAGTCTTGAGGTGGTGTAACCTTTGAGAAATTCTCGTGCTAACCTCAGCATCTATTTCCAGTTCGTGTGTAGGATAAGGTAGAAGGGAAAACTGCGAAGGGGTAAGGGAAAGAGAAAAAAATAGGAGATGTATGAAGGAATGTAGAGGGAAGGTAAAAAAGAGGAGGATGTTAAACAGGAGAATGTGGAGATGTATGATTCTGACGTAGAATGAAGACAAACTAAAAGCTTTTGAACTGGTTCAGGTGCATGCCTTTTAATCAGTTTGGTGACCTTCAGCCTTTAAGTGCGTTTCTACACTGTGAGACTGCGGTTCGTATGATTCATTATTTCGATTGACAATTATCTATTATTTTGGTATTACACTGCCGCATGGAGAATCTAAGAGAGGTGTTGCATAATCCTGAAACACAAATTGGCTTTTTCTTTCACTTTGTCCATCTTCCATAATTTTCCTAGTCCCTGAAAGTCTTCTTACTCCTTCTCCTCTTGTCGTAACAAGAGCAAAACAAGACTGAAATAATGAGGGATATACGTCCTTTATGCAAAAAAAAAAAAAAAAAAAAAAAAAAACTCATCTTAACTGGAATCAGTTGCCACATCCTTTTAAAGAAATCCACTTCGAATACTTCAAAATCTTCCCTTAGAACACATCTGATAACAACTACTTTTGATGAAATAATTTCGGATATTTCTTTCCCCTCCCGAATCGTTTCCTGATTTTGTTATCCTCTGTATGATGTTGTCTTGAGGGACTCTGACCTGATGACAATGACGCTTTATCCCCCAAAATTCTTATCGTTATTATATGAATTAGTCCTTTAATATATAGGAATCCAATATTGAGACAACTTGTGAGCTACATACAATATAATGACAAATTTATTCGTTTTTAATTCCCCAGCAAATAATATCACACTTGATTTAATTTTCCCCACCATAATACACAAATCAATCCAGCTCTTGTATTTTTCTTTCTGAAATGCAGTCAGAAATATGAAATTTGCAGGTAGCTAACAGAATAAGGGCATTTGGTTTGATATCACAGATGGAATATAATCGAGCGGAAAAGTAATAACGGTGAAGTGAAAATATTTTTCTCGTCTGTGCGACTCGCTCTGTACACAATAGCATATTACCATGGGAGTGTATGGATGTATAACAACGTATAGGAGAATTCATTGCACTGAGAGGAGGTGCACCGCTCAAGCGCTTTACCTAATTGAATTTGACTCAAAGAGAAATCATCTATCCAATTTCAGCTCGATTTCCGCCCTTATTTGGAAGGTTTCTTCGCGCTGTAAGTTTGCTTAGGGTTGAATAAATCTGGGCAAACGAGCGAACATAAGACACTGCCTTCGGAATTTATTACATTACTTGCCAACCTTCACGAATTCACTGGCTTATACGCAGTGAACAATTTTTGGACCCACGTAAAAGCTACCTTCGCTTGTTGACATTTATGTAACCTATCTTTAATTCAGATTCCTTTGAAGGTCAAAAATAGACTCCTCTGATATGTGTAAAGGTCGACGAGAAAAAGTCTTTCAATGTAAAATTCAATTTTGTCACATCAAAATAACATAGTTTGAATCCCTTCATACGATGCAGTTGCAGAAATCAGCGTGTATCTTCAACATTTTCTCAACCCACTGTAGATACAGAATATAGATTCTGCGTAATGAACATTTTAACACCAAACAAGGACCTGAATCTTCTTTTTCTTCTTCTTCTTCTTCTTTACACATTTCTCTAAATCATTCTTATATGATTTGACATAACTGAATACATCACCGACCCAGCTGTCAGTCTTTATAATGATGAAGTCGACTTAAGGCGAACCATGCTTTCCTCTAAACGAATCACGTGGTCTTAACTGCAATCACGTGATCTTTTAATACAACGCCATTAAATGATGAGAATTATGAACCTGTCACATTATATTTAAACATGTCAGAATCTTGTGCGTCACCTGATATATACACCACATACATGGGTGTTAGAAATTGCATTGAAATTCGTCAGGCGGTGGTGTTGGCAGAGTGCAATGACGATTGTAACCAAATACATTAATGTGAAAACGTGTATTTATCACATGAACCGGCATCAGTTTCAGGAGTGTCGTGCCTAATTTGATTTGATCACTTCGAATACAAAACATGATTAATTTGCTTTTTGGTTGCTTTGTATGTCATAACGTTATTTCTGTAATTTGACCCTTATGATATTTGTTAAGATGAACATGATTTACATCATACTGTGGACAATATGGGCGATATAAAGAACACACGGTACTCCATTTTAATGGGAACGTCACGTGATCCTAATCAAGCGTGACATTTATATTGAATGACAACAACTTCGTGGCAAACGTGGTGCAAAGTGAACTCTGCTCAATAATGAGATTATCTCCCATGTTACTAATTTTTTGTTAAATCTCGGTGTTTCTCACCTTTCACTGTTTAACCTCACACTCATACTTTCATTTCATGGAGGCTTTTCATTTCTTAACAAATTTCTGATCGTATCCTATACTCTCCTTTCTCAACTGACAACTCTACTTGTTTTCTTATTATTCGATATAATACATCTATATTTTTTTCACTGTATGTCCCTCTACACCACTCTCCTACCATGCCTACATCATTTCCTTTTCCAAGCAACATATTTTCACTCATATTACCGGTATAAAATCTTGAGAATATTAAGGCCAAGTAGAATTGATTGCTAGCTTCTCGTCCGGAGTTTTCGAAAATGAGGATGAGGGGTTTCGTATTATTTGATATTTTATATTTTTCCTTACATAAAATTGGATTGGGTCTATTTTAACTCATTTTAAAAAAAATTCAACTAAATTTGTACATGCACTTCAGCTCTGAGGATCAAAACAAAGGAATATGCATTATATTAATAACTTTTGTTTACATCATTGTCTAGATATCCTCATATTATTATTATTTATCTTATTTTAGAACAAAAATAACAAATAAGAAAACAATGAGGTGGGCCGAAAAAAGGAAGGAGGAGGGGCGAGAAACTAGGAATAAATTTTATTTGGCCTAATGGAGAAAAGAAATGCATTTTGAAACATGAAGCTAAGACGTAATTCGGAATGTTAATCTTGATTAGTATTCATTGCAGCTGTCAGCATCCCTAAGATACTCAAACAATCCACAGTTGATTGAGATATGATGCCGGTTGGCCGCATCGCTGGATTACTCTTGCCTTCGATTTCCCGTCGCTCCATATCAATCTCCACGATCAATTTCCAGAAATTGTATTTGTCTAACGATCGCCTGTTTCATTTTAAAATCCAGTTACCACAAACATTTCGGGTTTTTCCATCGATCTCTCCCTCGCGCTGGAACAGGCGAAGATTCAATTGCTACATGATACTTCCCTTTGGTTGTTTTTCGCCAGCAAACATCGCGCTCTTCTCGTAATGGACGTATCTGACACTTGTTAGTCGGGGACAACAGCCATGTGGTAGCATAACGATAATAGTTCGTTTGTTGTCAAGTCATTAGCCTTAGTGGTTGGTAATCAATCAATGTTGCTGAGTTAACAACATATTTTACATTACTATTTTAATCTTCTGAATACATCGTGTGACAATGTAATGTATATAGTTACCATACGCGCAAAGCCATCTCAGAGTAGAGGAGTTGTGTGAACAAAATGTACAAACAAGAGAAATATGATTACATTGTACTCTTTCTCATTATCAAGCCCCGTGTCGGCAGTATTGGTATTGGTAAAAATAAGACGATGAATATGAATATAGATATTATATATATATATATATATATATATATATATATATATATATTCATTATCATACTTGTTATAATAATAACCAGTTTTAGATTGTTTCTTCTGGGAGGGGGTATGATTTGGCTACTAGTAAATCAAAATTCGAGTAATGCAATACTGATAAATAGGGCTTGCTCAGAGAGCACAAAGAGAATTGATGTACATCACATTATAAAAATATCGATTCTAGAAGTCGAATTGGAACAAACAGGTTAATGCCTCGACCTGAATCTAAAATAGAAAACTAGATTACAGCACAGACATGTGTTTCATATTTTAATTCTTAAAATGTGCGTGACAGTAGTCGAAAATACAGGTTTGGCTGGTGTTGAGTTTTTCCAAGCGCTTTACTTGATACATTCGATTTATTTTACGATTAGATGAACAGAACGGATACTTTTTCTATCGCCAACGACTGGCCCCAAAGTTTACCGTTGAAGTAGGTTGCAAATACCCCTTTTCTCTTTTAGAGAAGCTGGGAATTATTTTTAGAAAGTCTGCGCGTCAATTCTGGCTTTGGTAATGGGTTTACTTTCCGATTGGATGCAAAAGGACCCGATTTCAGGCGAAGTTGTTTTTCTCTCACTTTCCTCTCATTTTAACACCAGTGCGCTTGATTAAATGTTAGTTCTCCAGAGAATTATAAATGAAGTTACAGAGGGACTTTTTATTTGACTTCTTTCGGTTCTAACAAAACAAAACGTGTAGATTTGTTCAAGCTTTTTTTCACTCTGTATAATGTGAAGCTTACAAATATATAAAAAGAGGGAAAATAAGCAGCAATGTTTTTGCGAAATTCCTGTTTTAATCAAAGCATGCATGCATGTAAATATAGCTGAAAATGCACTTTTGTCATCAAAACAGAATGTATATATATCAAATGACACTTTTTCCCTTAAGTGTTACTTTAAAGTGATTGATTAACTTTGTGAAAAATTGTAAAATCAGCTCAAATGCCAGTAAATTGTGTGCACTCCTCTAACTACATATATAATTAAGGATATGTGAAAGTATGAGAGAAAATGGAACCCGTTTACTATCCTAAAAAAGAGAAAATCGCGATCAATCGCTAGCGCAAGTCGCTCGGCTTCTTCGCTGCGCTGCAGTCACAAAAACCAAGCACCAGCGCTTGGCGATTTCAGAGCGGGTTTCCAGCCCGTACGGTATTCTGTGATAGAGCGAGGTATGCCAACCGTAAGAGTTCTTTAGGGTTCGGTGGTACTCTATCCCGACATCAATGTTCAATCGTAAATATCTTGATATATAAACGACCGATCAGCTTATAAAACTCAGGCGATTCCTGTCTGAGCTAAAGGTTTGCAATTATGATTACAGCATTAGCTGGAACAGTGATTTTTTTTTCAATCCTGGGCAAAGTTAATCAATGCCTTTAATTGCCCGAAAATATTACATGAGAACATTTTGAAAAAGATTTTAAAAATATTCGCATGTGTTCTTGATAAATTAAATTGCGATAATAAGGTTGCCACTTTAGATACTTCATTGACACCAAGCAAAAAATGTGTTGTAAACTTAAATCTTCGGAGCACGTCAAAATTTGTCACATGAACTCGAATGGTTGCCTCTTGACATATGAATTACCGTGAACGAAACAAATTCTTATCTTGGGTCATTTTAGACCCTCTATCCTTGTAACAACTTCAAATTCATCAACAATGAAATGAATATACGCCTACTCCGAAGCATGGGTTACGCTGCAAGTTGAAAGTGAAAACAATCAGGCTACTCCCGCGGATTCTATCTCCATCTAAAACCATATTCTCGAGAAGTGAAAGTTAATCCTGTGGCACCTCGGGGGGCCTACTTCACCGGACGCGATGGCGTGTTCCCTTGCGCAAGCTTCGTTCTGACATTTCAGCCCCGGGGTCAAAATGCGAGTACGATGTTCAAACCTGTTAACGGGTCCGTCTAATTACCTAAAAGCGAGGAAATAATGCACCCATAAATTGGTTTTTATGCCTTTCAGTCCCGGAGGTCGTCGTCTGCACGGAATTAAGCTTGATAACAACCTCGTATCTTTCATTATTCTATATTAAACTGGGAAACTTAATGTAGCCATTAAAGAGAAAGCATTAAAAACACCCCGCCTGACGTTCTCCAGCATTTTAAATGACATACTAACCCTTTCGAGACAATTGACCACATTTTGTGGTTTGGCTCAATAACTTTTGATTCAGGGCTCTAAAAAATATACCAGATACATGAGTAGAAAGAGCAAAAATTTCTGCACACACTGTGTCCATTTTGTTGAATGAACATATTGCGTTTGATGCCAGGAATTTTAAAAAGGAAAATAAGCTTTAAAATCCTTAAATTGGCAACACATTGAGAGGTTCAGAATCATTGTTTATTATCAAAATTGGCAATTTTTTCAACTTTTTGACAAAGTCCTGAACCATGTATGTTGATTTCAAAGACATTACATTTTATTAGAACTATGTAGCACTTAAAAGAAAATATTATTGTTGCCAATTTGAAGAAGAAAATGTGATAAATTTAGCCCTTTAGTGATTCCTGTCATGAAAGGGTTAATCAAGGGCCAGAAGTGAACCAACTCATATCCCGTACGCCTTTCTGGCTTTCAACAAACAACATGTAATTTCAACAAAAGGCAATACATAATTATTACTTAATCACTATCGCCAACTTTTGGATCCACTCCTTTGCTTTGAACGTAATAATTTCCTCTCTTTTGTAGATACAGACAATACAAATCAGAATTACTGCACTAATTATATTACTTTAGAAATCAGATTGGTTTATTTCATTAGGATATTAGACTGAAAATTAAAAAAAAAGGTCAAGTGGTTTGCTTGCGTATGAGAACGAGTATACTTCTGCAACATAATTATAATTTCTCCCTTAATGGCATGATTTCGTCAACCAAACCCGCATAAACGTTTACAACCATGTTTCTCCATTTCACATAAGCCCCAATTCCGTCTTACATCTTGATCAAACGTGAGATGGAAAAATGAACAAAACACATGTTTAGTCGTTCGAGGTATTTAAAGAGTTAGAGCTCCTACACAATGTTATGAAGAACAACCATCTGTGGATGCATTCCAACTGATGGCTCATGACAAGGAAAATAAGAGTTAACTCCACAGAGAAACGTTATTATTTTGTCATTCGTATCCAGCTCAAAAAATTCATCACATGTTCCGGCTTTTTAATTCAACTCAGATGCGATCTCATGAGCAGACATGAGCAAAGAATGAACAGAACTCATACCCATGAGCAAAGAAACAACCTACACCCAACCCTCTGATCCTATACGGAGGTAAACACACTAAGAACGCAATAACGCGGATAATGCGCGGAAGTCGAATGCAATGGAGAAACGTGGCCGAGACAGGCCTTCAGACACGGATGCGGGGCGGTTGATTGAAAGGTCTTTAACCCAACCGTGGCGTCGTCGGGTAAGAAACTCCTAGGAAAAACAAGAAGAGGAGGATGATGTCCTTATTAAAGCTGCATGATGGGTGACGATGAGGACGTTGAATAGGGGGATGACTGAGAGGGATGACAGAGAGGAGAGATCGCCGAGAGGAAATGAGGATGAGGTCATTCTGAATAAGCATGAAGATTTGTAGAAGGGAATTAAAGATGGCGTCTTGGACGATAAAGTGGGAGAAGATGGAAGGGAGGAGGACATCCACAATTATTTTCTTGATAAAAAATGAAGACAGAGATGGAGGTAAAACGATCTTATGCCATTTCCATATATTGCTTGGGGAATTCTTTTGGAATCCTGCAACGTTAAAGGGAAGGTTAGTTCTGGGAAAGGTAAAAAATAATTTGTGAGCTTTCTCATTCTTATTATGTTAGTTCGGAAGATATGTCCCTTGAAAAGGATTGCTCTTCAAATTCAAAATATGACAAGAAACAGCTGAAATCTTCGAGTCGAACATTTGTGTGTAGACCCATATGCACATTTCTATGTGCAGTGCATGTGACTTTCAGCAGGATTGAGTGAGTTGTTTTGTTTTTTTTGTGTGTTTTTTTTCCTCTCTCCTTTTGGTTCCAAAACCTTACAGCATACACCAATTCTTACGTGCTATATAATCAACCTTTCCCAATTGCTTTGAGACAGTTTCTTTCACAATTCAATCGCATGACCAGAACTGAACTTTATCTTTGAAATAAAGCCACAGAAAGCAATATCATGAAAATGTTTAACAGGTAGTCATTATATTACTAGGTGTACATTCATTGCACATAATCATCCAAGACTATCATCACAATGTTTTGCCTCCTTATATACACAGTGGATCACAATGTTTCCCCCTCATACCCCTTTTATAACCCCAGCCTGGGGGTAAAGAAGGCAGTAGGAAGAGATTGGTGCATGCATCATTGGTACGGCATGCCAAAAGCCCGCGGCTCTGTAGTCGACTCTACAACACTGCCTGATGACTCGTATGCTTCATCAATACTTGCTGATAATAATACTGGTAGAGTAATGGCAATAACGACCCATTATTCATTACTCTAAAGTGCCTTCCTTTCGCATATACGTATATAATCGTATATAAATCATAAGCTATCCAAATTTAGTGCGTTAAATATTTCACAGTCAAAGACTTGTTTTTCTTGTTAGTTGTTAACCATGATAACTATCTGTAATTCATAACTCTGAAGCGCCTTATAGTATATACATCATACTCATAAATCAGAATCTATCCAAACTGCATTTTAATAATTTATAGTCAATTTTTAGCTTGTGTCGCTATATTTTTTTCGATTCACATGTTCTAGTTGAAGAAAAAAAATAGAGGTATTGTATGGTTTGATGTCTTGAGATAATTATGAAATGGTTGATTTAATAGATTTGGGGTCTTATGATACTTTCCGAGCGTTTAAAAAGAGTCTTATCACATAAAATTATACTCTGGGGGGAGTGAAATAATGAGTGAGATAAACGCTGAATCCCGTTCAAAATGAAAAAAAAAAGCTGTCCATCATTCAACATGTAACATGTATATATATATATATATATATATATATATATATATGTATATATATATATGTATATATATATATATATATATATATATATATATATATATATGTATATATATATATATATATATATATATATGTATATATATATATATATACACACACACATAATATAAATATGTGTGTGTGTGTGTGTGTGTGTGTGTGTGGGTGCGTGTGTGTATTGTGTGTATTTGCCACATACCTTTGTCACATACCCAAGGTTAATAAAAGAACGTTTTTTAGATAGTGAGTTTGATAAACATGGGTTACCTCACACCCATGTATTATATTGTAAAATTATCCATTTGCATATCTAAACAAAGTTTTATTTTGGATCCCTAATATCAATTACATAATCGTGTATTACATTCTAAGAAAAGCTATTGCAATCACCCAAAACGGGCATAGCACACAATGTCATGTCAAAAGTACAGCATCACCTTTTAATTTTTTTTTAATTTTTCATAGCAAGCAGCTAGTAAAATGACTTGGACAAGAAGCTTAAAAATGCAGTTTCGTTGTAAGTCTTGGCCAAGCTGCAGTATTGTTCATGCTTTATCACGGAACAAGATCTCCCTTGTCCTCATTTTAAGAAGAGCCTTTAAATGTCACGATAAGACTTTGTGTAGGCGACTCTCTCTCTCTCTTTCTCCCTCGACTCTTTCCTTTATATCCCCGTGGCTATTTCTACTTATAAAGCTAAAATTAGCGCAGACTCAACATTCGAAGCTGTGTGTCTGTTTTGACTTCCTCTGCTCAATCAGCAGCAAAACAATCATGATGCAATCTGCTTTTGTAACATGATGGCCAAATGATTTCATCTAATCTGATGTTCGTGAAAATTGAAAACTGTGATGTCACAGTAATTGAAATTGGCTCCATGAAAGTTGAAGGAGATATATTAGATTATGTTAAAACAAATACAATTTTGCAGTGCTCTGAAGCAGTTCTTTACAATCTCAACATTTTACAATTGATGAATAAATCTAATTCAATTCAATTTCATTCGATTTATTTCTAAATGCATGACTTTCTTTCGAATTTCCTGTCTTCTCTTCATTTCTGTTAAGGTTCATGTATTGAAATATATTTAATCTGGTTTGTAGATGGTTATTATCTCTTTAAAAATAATTTCTTTTTTTTTCTTGCTATATATCTATATTGTTAATTGTAAATGAATCTGATTTATATGAAGTAATCTTTTCAGAGGTATTTTCAAAAGTTTTTTTTTAAAGGTATTCCCTTTGCGGAGACAAACACCATGGTTCAATTAACATGCATGACAGACTATTGATCACGTGGTTTCCTCCATACTTCCGAATCGAATGCGTCGCCATGTGCTCGGTCCCTAAGGGATCGCATTCAATCATAACATTTTATCACTTGTCGATGGCTGTCTACTTCACGCTGATGTGAGTGTGGCTCAAGATGATCCCTTGGACTTTGGGAGATCGAACATGATTACTTAAATACCACTCGTGAATTGAAGCATGTGTGAAGTCGCATCAGGAATGCCATAACGATGTTCAGAGATTAATTTTTGACTGAAATTAATTTTACCATCTGGTTGAGGTTTCATATTTCTTGCTTTTTTAATTGATAGAAATAAATTCAGTACTGTGCATTGTAAATTCATGTGAAAAAGAGGCTTTGGCAATGTAATCCTAATCGATGCGATATGCATACTCTCTAACATTGCTACTCTTTTTGAAGTTCATTATGACAAGACATGTTGTGTTAGGAGAAGGAGAGAGATATGGAAAGAGGGAAAGAGATAGAGAGAGAGAGAGAGAGAGAGAGAGCTCCTGTTGCCATTCTGATTTTAATGCCAGTGATATTGAATACTACAATTGTATCACACTTTTACGACATCTCAGTCACTTTAAAAATCCACAGGCATTGTGATATGACTTGTTGGAGGACAGAGCTATATGACGACATGTTCTGGTTCTTATATTTATGACGAAGATATTGGATACGAGATCGCATAACATTTTTTTAATTACTTACATTCTAAATCGATGTTCTCCTAAAACTATAATAGCATTGTAAAACCTGTTTGGCGAGACAGATATGATTGACATATTCCAGTTTCGAATTCAATGATATTGATACAGGAAATGAATCGTATTACATTTTGTATTCTTTTGTTGGAAACCGTTCTAAATCTATGTGCTCTGAAAAATGTACTGGTAGTATGATACAACTTTTTGTCGAGAGATTGATGACTGACATTTTCCGTTTCCGAGTTTAATGACAACGATATTGAAAATGCGATAGCATAACATTTATTGAATTACCGTTCTCGTAAAGATGAACTTGCATTATGATCAACTTGTGATTGTCATATTTCGGTTCTGAGTTTAATGACAATGATAGTTTTATGAGCTTTCACCAATTAGCTACACCAATAATTCCGCGCTCTTTTTATCTTTAATTAATTCCTAACCTTGACCCGAGCAAGATTTGATAGCGGCAACCCTAAAAGATTGCGGATCACAACCGAAGCCATTATAACTGTACCCCATGCAGTAATACAAAAACGACAAAAATATGTATTCCCTTACATGCCCATACACATCGATGCTAAATAACAATTTGTAATAACAACTGTTGATATTGTCTTTAAGACTATCAAAACCTTTCATTCGTGTTCAGATCATATTCAGTATAAAGGAATATTAAAAAATATATTAGTATGTTCCTCTTTTCGAATATTCTTTATTCACATTCATGTATTCATCGGTTGCTTTAGTGTATAATTCATTCCTTATGTCAGTTATGTTTACGGTAATGCATGCAAACAATACAAATTTTCTCCTCTTGTTGAAAATAAAACAATGAGCTAAATGAATTGCATACGCTGTGGTCGAGTAAAAAAAAAAAGCTTTGTAAAATCATATTCATAAAGATTTCATTTACTTAGTCGCTCTATTTTGGATTTTTACTACATAGTAAAGAAATAGAAGGTATTATTTAGTTTGCTTTGACTGAATTAATCCTTGCTCAAGTGCCTTGGAATGATTAAAGGCACAACTGTATTTATAGATCGTGATCGCTTTTCCACATGATCAGGTGAATGGATAATTAAATTTGGGGAATTATTACCGAACACTTTTTTAGTCCCTTAAACGTTAAATTTTATTAAGGTTAAGTAAGCATTATTGTTCACCCGATTGTGAAACCTGACCCTTTAGAATACGATGGGCCGATAAGCGGAGATGCTTGAATAAATTGATTTTCATTTCTCCTCCGACTTTTATTTTAATCTTTTATTTTAAGAGATTTCCAAATTTCTCATCTCTCTTCCGTTTCAGTATTCTCCCAGTCTTTTGCTGTAATATTAAATATATAATTCCTCCTTCTTCCCTCCGCTCTCTCTCTCTCCCTGCCTTTCCCCCTTCTCAATCTCCCCCCCCCCCTCTCTCTCTCTCCCCCTCTCTCTCTTTACTTTCTCCCTTTTTCATACACACAGAACAGTTGCATACAAAACATGTATTTCCTCAACAAGGACTACCTTCCGCTGACCCTGAAATACTTATTTTGTATATTTTCTCTCCCCCCCCCCCCTCCTCCCCTCTCTCCCTCTACGACCATATCTGTTTCTTCACTGACTTTCTTTCCATCACTCTTTCCATATTACCCCCTGCCTCTCGCCCTCTATCTTAGTATCTTGTTTTGTCTCCATACCTTTCTCTTTTCCTATAACCTACCCCCTCTCTCTCTCTTTCTCTCTTAGTCACTTTCTGTGTCCCCATCTCTTTCTCTTTCTCTCTCTTTCTTTCTCTCCATTACTTTCATCATTTTCCTTCTCCTATCTCCCCTCTCTCCATTAATTTCTCATTGTATCCCCAGGTACCCGCTCACAATACATGGAGGGAATTATTGATGGGAAGGCGTACAACTACTGGAAAAGCATTATACTCTGTCACCGCGGGTTACACATTTGCGCTTCACACAGTTCAACCTTGGTTCATCCTCCATGCCTTCCTGTTCCCTTAATCTATCCTCATCATCACACCCATCACCCGAGATGATTACCTTTTAACCCTTTCACCGCAATCGCCCATTTTGAGGTTTGGCTCAATAACTTTTCATTCATAGCCCTAAAAACTACCCCTGATGCATGTGTGGAAAGAGCAAAAAAAATTCTATATACTGTCCATTTTATGTTGCGTTACATTTTTTCCGTCCGTTTGTTTGTTTGTTTGTTGTTGTTTTACGTTACCATGTTACGTTAGACCCAAGGAAGTTTAAAAAAGGAAAGTAAGCTTTAAAATCCTTAAACTGGCAACATATTGAGATGTTCAAAAATCGATTGTTTTCAATTCAAATTACTTTTTTACTTCAACTTTTGGACATTGTTTATGTCTTGCATATTTTTATCAGATTAATGACCTTTTTTTTATTAGAATAAAAAAAAAAAAAATACGAGTGGAAATGGCAATATCATCCAAATATTAGTGGCTACGTTATACGTCTGATCATGTCATAGTCCTGCATTGGGAATTACAACGCACCGGAGCGAGAGGGGTAATAACAGCATCTAGGCCTAGCTTACACGCTCTGGGCATCAGCAGGTGTCGCACACAGTACAAGAAAGCTATAATGTGATCCCGCCACGTAAACTTCGCTTCTTGAGTGGTGCATTATCACTTTTAAAGGGATACTGGAGTGCATGACCTCTGGAAGGTGACTACAGGAGAGACGGGATAGGACACCACACTTCTGTTTTATTCTTCATCTGGAGTAACTAGTATCTCAGGCTATTTCACGGTCAGATGATGTTATGGAAAGCTATTATAAACAGCTATTACTTCTGCTTAACCTATATCTTTGTTGTATGCTGCAGTTCAGTACTAGTCACGAGATTTTGTAATGCAGAATATATTTCTTGCACACGGTTTCATCCGGGGTATTCAACCAAAATAGCAACGTCTACATTGTGAGTGTTAAATAGTTATGATTCATAATAGGAGGACAGAATGTGTAAACGAAGATGTATATTTCATGATTTATGATAAGTAGGAGGACAGTTATAAGAGTTCATAAAATGGTTTGAGAGTGACTGCACGTTCACATAATGGGCTGTGCAAGAAAATTATTTCGCTACCCTGCATACTGAGACTACATACTATCTAAGGGTCATAAACCAAAGGATATTATAGTGGCTTGCTTTATAACGCCATTCATTCAATCATATGATGGGAAATATTTATGGGATTTGATTTAGTGCTGTATTTCCATCTTTAATAAGCGCAGCATTGACAACCAATTTATCTTTGGTTTAAAGTGTCATTTAACTTTTTATTTTAGAAAGCGTTTCAAATATGTCTAAATGTTTGTTGGAAGCAACATTAAAATGGTGGTGACAATACATTACAATATTATTTAAAAGTTATTCCTCTACTTATTAAGACCGTTATGATACTAGAGAACAGAAGTGAGAATAGAAATATTTCAATATGAGTAGAATTATTCGTGTCAGAAATCAATATTAATTTTCCCCACTAAATGTGGATCATTTTTGCAGAAACTTTCAGGAATATCAAAATTCTTACATTTTGATAACACAAATTTACAAAGTACTCAAACTACTTTCACTACCATGAAAACATTTTAAAAGAAACATTTGAACCTGTCTAAAGCTAGGCCACAGAGAGAAATACACTAGAAAAAAAATGTAGTAATCTACATGATCCAATGTACGTATCCACAGCAGGACTTTTATGTCATGCATTCATTGGACGCATTCTATAGGCTTTGATAGCACACGAATCAGCACGACAATGCATATAGGTAGACGCCGGGAAGCTTGTTTTCTTTCGCATAGCCTCAAAATCACATTATGCACTGCCATAATTCTATTAGGAATCTATAAATTGTCGTTAGGAGAGCAATTTAGCCGACTTTTCCTCCTTGCCTTCAGAAGGCCATAATTGCATCGGGTCTCCCTAATGGTCGTCAGCCACAATTCCACAAATCTGACCTGCATGATTACTCTCTGTGATCTTTCTTCTTCGTCTTTGTATTCCCCGTTATGATTATCTTGGACTCTTCTTTTGCCTTGTAATTATCTCTTCTTGTCCCTTGCCTTCCATTAATTCTTAGTTCATCATCCCCTTGTGTTGATGAGTTCTTTCTGCAGGTCATTATGACTGTCCTGTCGAGCATTATGAAATATGTTTTCGTCTCCATCATATTTTCTCATCCTTGGTCTTTCATAAACCGTTTCATCTCTTCGTGTCCATTCCAGTAGAATGGCCTTCTTTATAAGGCTGTGACGTATCCAGATTAGGGTGAAGCTGGAGTGCGCCACCGCCCCGCCCCCTCCCCCCAAAATACTACACGTAACTGGTCTTTGTACAACATTATGAGCACGATGAGGCTGCAATATACATAACGCCCCCTCGCTATGTAAGGGGATTCGTCCCCTTTTTAAAACCAGTTTCTGTATACGCCACAGTCAGACTCCGTTCCCCTCTATATTCCCCCCCCCCCCACCAACACACCTTGCTGCACCCCTGCTGTTACCCACCTCTTCTATCAAAGTGACTCATCTAGAAAATGCGTATTTCCGTTTTCGCTTTATCATACCGCCGAATACTAGCGGATTTTTTTTATCTACTTGCTTATGTTCGACCATGTCTCTTCGTGTCTCAAGGGTCCCTGTCCTTGTCTGCTTTTCATACTCTCTCTCTCTCTCTAATCATCTTTCTCCACCAATTTGTTTCTATATCTTATTTTTAATCTCCACATTTATCTATCATTCTCCATTCTCTCTCTCACACTCTCTCCTCCCCCTCTCTCAGACATTTCCTTTACGACCACATTTCTCGCCTCTCTCCCTGTCTCTTCCTTTCACCCTTTTTCTCTCTATCCCTCTGTCTTCTCTCTGTGTCTCTCTAATTACATTTATCCCTATCTCTATTTTTATTTACACATATCGGTGTATCTATCATGTGTCAATCTCTATTTTAATCTCCTCTCTCTCTCTCTCTCTCTCTCATGTACCTTCTCTCTCACTCTGTATCTCTCTCTAAACCGCTTTACATCTGTCTTTTTTGTTTTCTCTCTCTCCCTCCCTCCCTCTCTCTCTCTTTCTTTCTCTCCTCTATCTCCATGTATCTAGCCTCTCTGTCTGACTCTCCCTTTCCTTCTCTTTCAGCTCTCTTCGTAGAATCAATCAATGACCCTGCTATTCATGGGATAAAGATTTGTTTCCTATTTTCCACCTGTACCTACTTCCATTCTTTTTTTCTTTCTTTTTTTCTTTCTTGCCCGGTGTTTGTTGCTGGAAATGGAGCCCAGATTGTTATGTACGGAGTAATGAGTGCACACAATAGGGTCAGCTGAAATGAATGAAAATATTATCCCTTGACCATCTGAAACCAATTAATGTTCAATGGCATACATTTTACCATTCTATTGTATCATTGCACTTTTGCCAGCTCCTAGAATACGAAGAAGTATCAGTACTGAAAGCATCAAGGCCAGCATTAAAGACAGCGTCATCGGCAGCATTAGTTGCAGTATATTTGTGAGAACAGAAAAAGAATTCAAGAAGATGTAGATGTCAGTAAAGTAAGGTTGAAGTAGTAGAAGTAGAAGTAGTAGATGTAGAAGTAGAAATTGTAGAAGTAGTAGATGTAGAAGTAGTAGATAAAGAAGAAGTAGAAGAAGTAGTAGAAGAAGTAGTAGATATAGAAGGGGTAGAAGAAGTATTAGAAGAAGTAGATGTAGAAGTAGTAGATGTAGAAGAAGCAGATGTAGAAGTAGTAGATGTAGAAGTAGTAGATGTAGAAGAAGCAGATGTAGAAGTAGTAGATGTAGAAGTAGTAGATGTAGAAGTAGTAGATGTAGAAGTAGTAGATGTAGAAGTAGTAGATGTAGAAGAAGCAGATGTAGAAGTAGTAGATGTAGAAGTAGTAGATGTAGAAGAAGCAGATGTAGAAGTAGTAGATGTAGAAGTAGTAGATGTAGAAGTAGTAGATGTAGAAGTAGTAGATGTAGAAGTAGTAGATGTAGAAGTAGTAGATGTAGAAGAAGCAGATGTAGAAGTAGTAGATGTAGAAGGAGTAGATGTAGAAGAAGTAGAAGTAGTAGATGTAGATGTAGAAGTAGAAGATGTAGAAGGAGTAGATGTAGAAGTAGAAGATGTAGAAGGAGTGGAAGAAGTAGTAGATCTAGAAGGAGTAGATGCAGTAGTAATTGATGTAGAAGGAGTAGATGTAGAAGAGTAGATGTAGAAGTAATAGATGTAGGAGTAGAAGATGTAGCAGGAGTAGATGTAGAAAGAGTAGATGTAGATGTAGTAGGTGTGGAAACAGTGGATATAGAAGGAGTAGAAAAAGTATTAAAGAAGTAGTAGATCTAGAAGGAGTAGATGCAGTATTAATAGATGTAGAAGGAGAAGATGTAGTAGTAGTAATAGTAGTAGTAGTAGTAGTAGTAGTAGTAGTAGTAGTAGTAGTAGTAGTAGTAGTAGTAGTAGTAGTAGATGTAGGAGTAGATGTAGTGGATGTAGAAGGAGTAGAAGAAGTAGAAGAAGTAGTAGAAGAAGTAGCAGATGTAGAAGTAATAGATGTAGAAGGAGTAGATGGAGAAGGAGTAGATGGAGAGGTAGTAGAAGTAGAAGTAGTAGCTGCAGCAGTAGTACATGTAGAAGTAGGATAATCGAAATGTAGTCATTGAAGAAGAACAAGCCGTAGGAGTTTAGGAAGTAACGCCATTAAAAATAGACCTAGTTGTAGGTGTGTTTGGAGCTAGAAATAGAAAACTGATTTTGTTTGATAAAAAATAACACGGTTAGCTAGAAGCGTTTCGTCCAATAAAATCAATGTTGGAATATTCAGCTGAATGCTTAAAACCAAATAAGAGCTAAATAAGCTATCTTTCCGGACGAGCAAAATCGACTTTCTCTTATCCTCTAACTATTCTATTGTCGCCTACCGATGAAAGTCCTGTGAAGAGAAGGGAAATCTTGATACAGGGAGTTGAACTTGAACAAACTATAGTCTCGTCTTCCCTCGTATATTCTCTATCTCCTAGTCCATCGCCACAATGAAAGGCATGATAAATGGCAGAGTATCAAAGACAAACAAATCAAACATACGCCGGTCAGGCAATATTGCATGGATGGACTTCAGTAAACGGGACGGCTTTATTGCAAAAATAACATTGACCCTACGCTTCCCCCATGCGTTCACTATGCAATAAACTCTGTAAGCAAGATCACTGCAAGTGAACAGTCAGAGTGTCAATACTCTTCATAATACTGCGTGTATCCCTTTTTTTATCAGTCGCAATACTAGAGCCTTTTAGCTAACTCAGAGTATATTGCCAGCTTTATAACATGATCTTTGAGTAAATACCTCAAAAGTAGCGGCTTTCCGGGGCTATGTTTGCTATTGGTTTTGTATTACATTTATGGAATGTACCGTCATAGATATGAGAATATTTTATTATTGCCGACTCGAGGCGGGAATATGTTCAGGGGGATATATTTTGATGCTACGGATCAGAAAAGGAAAGAGAATAGCCATGTGACGCATAGTGACATCCCCCACATACACACCAAATACACACTCACACACGAATACAACGCACACAGATCAAGTGTCATTTTTTGTCTTTATTTCCAAATTTACATGTCAATAATGCACAAAAAAATGAAGGAAAGAAAGAATCCCTCCCAACACACCATATCTCTAAAAATCTAAAGATTTTTTTTTTTTTTTTTTTTTTTTTTTTTTTTTGGGGGGGGGGAAATTACAATGATTATCTTTGGACTATGATGCCTTTGAAATGATGGAATAAAAATATATTTTATTATTGCTAGGTGCCATGAATTATGGTGATGTTAAATAAAATATGAGAAGAATAGCTTATACTGAATATTCTATGGTAATGTTATTATATTTCATAAACGATTAAGAAAACATTTCACAAGATCTGCTTGTTGAGCTCGATACCTATAGTAGCTCCATACATGTATGATGGCCTAATTTGGTGGAAGGGGGGGGTGGCGTTTTTCTCGACTTTTTCACCTATGCTTCATCGTCGAGAAATTTTGACAAGGAAGAAATTACTGGATGTCACCTTTGTCAGCGTTATCAGAGCGAAAAGGAAAGGCGACAAGCAGAAATGGGACAACCGTCATCTGTTTTCAGCGGAACTATCGAACTATATAAAAAGAAAGTTTGCCACTCAACATGCTCAAGGTCATGATTGGCACTCGTGTAAAAAAAAAATGGTCATGGACATGCTATGTGCTATTCCGAGCATGGAGGCACTGTGGTATATGGGCGATGGCTCTTGATTCCCATAAGAGAGGTCCTGGGTTCGATCTTTGCTTAAAAATCAACGTTTACATGTATTATAATTGGTGGCATAAACTGAAATAAATAAAGGCTGGCGAGACTTGATCGAGTTCATCATGTCTTGACATTTGCTTCATATTACTTTGTCCAAGTGTCTGATGTCTATCAGTGTCCTTTAGAAGTGATCATTACCACAAGGCTTCCTGTGTTTTTCCATTCTACAATTGATGGCAGCACCTTGTACTTTGTGACCGGACCCTATCAATTTTGAAGAAGTAAAAAAAAAAAAGGGGGAAAAAAGTAAAAAGTCCTCTTCCTTCCTTTAGGAGTCCTCCCAACCGCTGAGGCGGACTAATTCAATTGTGTGGCAGCACGCCGACTTCTTGGCCGGAGTTTTTGCTCCCCGGAGACCCGCCTGTCTTCCAAATCAGCCTCATCAGGAGGGAGAGTGGGGTGATAATTGGCCGGAGATGCGAGCCCAGGTGATGCTAATCTTGGTGAAAGGCACGCAATTATGAATTAGGCTGCAATGCAACATGACAAGGGACTTTACACACACCTGAGGCTTTACGTTGCGGCCAGCCAAGAGGTGCTGTCTTTCATTCTGTCTATCTGTCTATCCATCTATAAGTATACATGTATATCTATCGGTCAGTTTTTCTGTCTATTTATATATCTATCTGTGTATCTGTAACCACTTTTTTGCCATGAGGTGCAGTCTTTCGGTCTTTCTGTATATCTGTCCATATATCTATCTGTCTATCTACCTATCTGTAAATCTGTCTATCCATCTATATCTATCCGAGTGCATCCAATCACCTATAAATTATTGATTTATCAACCTTTCCATTCTATCCGTCCATTTACTGTCATGTATGTATATGTATACGGATTTCTGTCAATATATTTATTTATCCCTCTAATTTATACATCAAACTAGATGTAAATCTGTATCTATCTGTATCTATCTATCCATCCCACAATCTATTAACACCGAGTTGCTATACCTATTCATGAATACGTATAGTTCTTTCCTTTTCTATTTCTTGAAACTTTCTTTGGAGAATGATTTGGGGAAGCGAATAAAACCATCTCTCTCTATCTCTATGTATTTTTCTCCCTCCGCTCTCTCTTTCTCTCATTCATTTACAAGTCAATTGATTTTATAATCCCTAGATACTCTGGATTCGTCTCATGGTCTTCCTCAAAGAACACATAACATGAGGGAAACAGTCACCATTGCAAAGCTTCAGGAACCTGAAGAAGGGAAGCACTTCAACTCTTAAGTCGAACCTGCCTGTCTCGCGGTTGGCCTTCTGGAACTTTGTTGTTTTAATCTGTTCCTCCAGATACTTGGATCTGCCTATTTTGACTTCTTCTTTTCTCTTCTTATTCTCCTTACCACATTCCCTTTTCCTATTATTGAGGATATGTAAGAAAATTAAAGAACAAGGGCCCATGTTCATGTTGGCATAATCTCTCACGGGTCCAGCTATTAATCGTGTGTAGGTCGTGCGTGTGGGGTATGTTTGTGTGTGGGCCTGTCCCTTCAATTTCGTAAGTATTCAACAATATCAATGTTCTTTGTCTTCTACTTTGGTCCATGATACTTGTTCTGTTAGTATTATGTTTAATTTGAGTCATAGAAATTTAGAATGGACCCCACAATCTCCTCCTTTCCCCAAATCATTATCAAGGAGATCATTATCTACTTATCTGCTATCATTATCTACTATTAATATTTATTCGTATAACTTTAATCACTTAACTATCAACAAATTTATCAACAAATTTATCTGTATTATCTATCTATCCATCTGTATGTCTATCTATTTATCTATATAATACAAATTATAACAAAATATTTTGTTGTAATCTGTCCTGTCCCTCTGTCCCTGAAGAAGGAACGAGCTCGTTTCGAAAATTTGGACGATAATCATTTGATTTCATAAAGGCAAAAAATGCATTACAATCTTCTTCTTTCTATTTTGATATATATATATATATATATATATATATATATATATATATATATATTTATTTATTTATATATATATATTTAGTTAAATCAATTTCAAAGCCTATTTTTAAAATCAAATCTAAAACTTTATCTATCCATCTATCTGTTGATCCAGAGTCCTTCCACTGCTTCTTCTTTAAGTATGTTTCGTTTCCATCTCCCCATCTCTCTCTCTCTCTCTCTCTCTCATCGAGTCCCATCTCTCTCCCCATCTCCACTTATCACGACCGCCTCTTAAGAGGTGTCTCAGTCCCAGCGCGTTCTGTCTTTTCGCTTCGACATGTCCTTTATCAAGTAGGATAATGGGGGAACTACATTAGGCACATGCATTTTGAAAGGGGCCCTCATCGTAGGGCGTATCCAGACGGAAGACATTATTATGCAAAGGCTATAGGTGTAAAGTGTTGAAATTTGATTATGCTGGCCCCTATCATACCAATTGCAAATTCTTCCAGCAGCAACGTTTCCCGGAGTTTTTAATAATATTTATACTCTTTAGTTTGACAACAGTACAAGTTCCTTACTGCATGTTCTGCGCATCCTCGCTGAATATCCGTATTTCCTGTCTTAGGTTAAAAAAAAACAAAAAAATAAATAAAAAATAAAACAAACAAAAAAACGTTGGGGGAGGGGGTAGGCATCTCATAAACTATTTTTTCAAGAAGTCTTGAACCCAAAAAATGGCGGTGATCTAGGGACCACCTCCAGATCGAGGGCATTTAGATTAACTCTAATCAAAGCAAATGAAAATCCATTTGTCCATAGATGTCAAATCTTGAGTGACTGCGTGAAAGGAGAGTCACCTGTTCATGAACTCTAAAAGGGACTGGTCATTATCTCCATCTTATGGAACTGGCAGATGATCTACCAAAATCCTGATCAACACAACCAATTAGGTCATTTAGACCAAGATGTCGGTCAGAATATTTAATTAAAAGTGTGTTTTCCCCCCATAGATTAGGCACATGACTTGTTTTGGACATCCTTTCAAGAGTAAAGAATTCGCAACGATTCTTTCTGCGGGGTGCTAAAAAAAAATCCTCTTCTAAGATGATGTTTCAGCACTCTGACATTGTACCCCTCCTCCTCCCCAACCGTTGTTCAGAATGTTAAGGGTAGCTCTTACTTCAAGACAGATACAAAGAGAATGCTTAGAGCCCCGGTACTCGAGGTACTACAACTACCTGATATGTCCTCCATCGCCTAATTCAACGACAGGTAGAGTAGGTGCTCCCTTGTACTTTGTGCAGTGATGGGTATCACATACTCCTCCCATACGAAATTTCGCGTCTTAAATCAGTGGCGCATTTAGGGGCACAGCCTGTCGTGCCCCCCAATTTTTTTTTCAACAGCATGTGTTTAAGTACACAACAACAACAACAACAAATGTCCCTTTTAACAACGTAGATTTTCCGGCATTTTGCATCCCTCCTTGCTTACGATTACTGTATCCGCCCTTGCCTCAGATAATGATCAATAACGTGTTGAAAGCCTCTTTGATAGACCCATCGGAACTTATTTGTACAAGTAGATTAGTGTTGTAATATAATTTGCTTAAATTAGAGGTGTAGTAGCAATTCCACCACCAGCGCCGTCGTTTTCATTTAACCGAAGCCGCCACCCTAGTGCACATTGCCCCGGACATTAAATGTTACGTTTGTGGTATCAAGATAGTTAAAACACAGAATAAAAATGCCAAACATAAGCGCATTTATGTGTGTCCGAACAACTTTTGCCCATTTTATGACAAAACTTTGGTAAAGAATTGCCTAACCACAGTCACCCATCAAGCAAAAACCATCCGAGTTGGGCATATTATGATTGGACAAAAGTTGATGGGACATGATTGTGATTTCTCTCGTGTTGGCGATGTTTCTCCAAATATTTTTTTTTACAGTGTACTTTAGTATTCATGATATTGTTCCCCATATGCCTCTTACCAACCTACTAGCAAAAATTCAGATGTACAAGAGTCTCCCTCTTTCGAAGAAAGTGACCACATCTTTCCTTCCTGATATTGGCAGGAAGTCCCATACACGTCTCACCACGATTAGCCTACGCAGAACTTATACCCATCCGATGGGATTTCTTTGTTGACACAGAATTCAAAGGAAAGATTATCTGCGATACAAACAAGTCTATTTCAAATAGATAGATTAGATGAAATCCACGCGGGAATTGTCCCAATTCTATATCTATTTCCGTGATGCATAGCCGGTGGCTATTCCATAAATATAAGCATGCCATATAAAAGAAGGTTTTCCTCACTCCAAGTTTGCAATTAATATCTTTCCCTAAAAGCATCCAGTGTGTGTGGTTTTCTCTGATAGACGTATATCTAATATAACGGATTTGGTTTGTTATTACTAGCGACATCCTTACTCCATCGACATCCTATTAGCTACATGTATTTTTCACTCAAAATAATTGGGAGAGGGGCATTTTGAAACTAGGACTTGTTGCTCTTAATGACCAACATTTCGTCAACGCATGGATATACTACCGACGCAGCAATCAGTTTCATTAGGACTTGTTCTGTCTGTAATTCTGAATCATTCTTAACTCTTTATGTGCCACTAAAATATCACGTTTGTGCCAAAGCATATTTCTGAAGGGGTAGCTTTACTGACGTCTTCCAGTTTTTTATAACTTGCAGTAAAAAAACAAACTAGTATATACAGGTAATAAAGGGATCATCAGGTGGGCTATTCTGCAAAGCTTTTGTAATACACATTGCAGAATCTTTCTGCTAATGGATTCCTTTTATTGTACCGATCTGCACTAGGGGCAAGCCTGCAATTGTGCCAATATGCACTCATGGTATATGAAAAGCTAATAAATATAATTTTGTTTTCTAAAGCTCACAATGTCTACTCAAAACATACATTGTTAACCCCTTCTCCGTCAGTACAGTTTGTCCTTGAAGATTTAAGGATTTCGCTAGGGTAGACGCCCTAATCTTCTTGAGACATTATACATTTCTTTTCGTCAAAGCAACCACTTTCATTAGATTTTGTTCTACACTCTAAAAATAATCTCGTCAAATATGACTAGAATCCAGTCAAATTTGACTAGAATAACTATTCCCACTGGCACCTGCACTATTCGAGTCAAAATTGCCCGTTTCGCTTTTGAAGTGAACAGAATCTTAGTCAGAATGAACAGAATCCTAGACACAATGACTAGAATCTGATTAAGAAAATGTGACCAGGCGATCTGGCAAAATTTTAGAGTGTACCTGTAAATCTGATTCAATATGTGTTGAACTTTTGATGTTCCCTAAAAACACACATTAACCATGTTAATACAGTTGCCGTTTCAGATTTAAGACCTTCGCGCGGGGGAACGCCATAATCTTCTTTAGACTTCACTTTGTTATTGGCAATCAGCTTGATCGAGCTGTCATGACATGGCCCACAGATCACCAAAGCGTACGGTGTTTGCCAATTGTCTGGTCGTATTACAACACTGGCGGCGATCTCAAATTGACAAGGGATGAAAAAGGCTACTGTCTTGAGGATCGTTAGTTCCCAAGAAAACAATTCAAACATCGCATTCAACATGTTGAGTGGCTTGCAATTGATGAGGTAATTTTACAATCTACGTTATACAATAAAAAAACCGGCAATCCACGGATTCGTTTCCGTGTTTTCCAAAGGTATCGACAGATTTCATTGTGCGGCCATATTTCAACACTGGCGGCGATCTTAAATTGAAAAGGGATGAAAAAGCAACTCGGGAACATCAGTCCTCTAGAACATATTCAAACATTGCATTCAATGGCTTACAATTACAATGAGGGGTCGTTCATAAGCCCCCGTATGGGATTTTTTAAAGGCGATTAGAGGATTCGTTTCCGTGTTTTTTAAGAAATCGACAGATTTTAAGGCGCTTTCTGGATGGTTAGTCCCCTAGAACATCTTCAAACATCGCATTCAGTCGTATGAAATCAGAACGGCGATTCAGGGATTCGCTCCCGTGTTTTCCAATGGAATTGACAGATTTCATAGTCCGATCGTATTGCAAAGACAAAATGATGGCATTTCTTAAGCCACGGTAAGAAATCAGAAGGGCGATTCAGGGATTCGCTCCCGTGTTTTCTAAAGGAATCGGCAGATTGCATGGGTGATTATACAAAGGCCAAGGACGCAATAGCAGCAGCGTATGCCAAGGGTGACATATTCATGGAAGATACAGTGATTGAAAATGACGTCTATTATGAAAACAAGTCCAAAGGGACGTCAAAGCCTTCTTTTTGATGGTCTTATAGTGTTTATTGCCAGATTGAATAGGACTAGGGGTAACGGTTAAAAAAAAAAAGAAGAAGAAGAAGAAAAGATGAGGGTGTCATGGCAACCGCATGTATTCCAACTTCATTTTGACATTGTGATGAATGAGGGAAACCTATCTGGTAGGCGACATGGTAAACAAGTGCTAAAGTCCTTTATTTGTACATGTTGTAAGCAGGAGATGATGTCATCCATGACTGAGGTAATACATGTCATAGCTTGTTTTGGTCAGTTTTGACCCGTGGATGACGTTTTGGTTTCCAGACATGATGAAGAGCTTTAGTAGTAACCATATTAGATACTAAGAACATAATAACATCACGAAAGATTGAGTTTTCATAGCGATCGTGGAAACCAATCAAATTAGATCAAATCAAATCAAATAATCATTATAAATGATAGCTCACGACCGACAAACATGAAACAAAAGACTATTTTTCGACTCACTTTTTTTCTCTCTTTCTCCTCTCTCTATATTTATCTCTCTCTGTTACCCTCCCCCATATCTCACTTTTTCTCCCTTTCCTCTTTCTCTCTCTCTCTCTCTCACACACATACACTCTTTCTTCCCCCTCTCTCTCCCTCTCCTTCTCTTTCTTAGCTCACTTTGATTGACAGCATCTTCCAAGAGCTGTGTTGTTTTTAACCTCAGCATTAAGACAACCCAAATGGTATTTATTCATCACACCTACCTGTACATTATTTTACTCCTTATTCCAGATTACTGTAAAATCACAAAAAGACCGATGATTTAAGTGCTTGCAATCTATTCCATCATGAAATGTGCTTAGAGGCGCGCAAAATAGGAAAATTTGAATTCTACTCACGTCTGTTGTGAAAGCGTTTGGAGTGGTGTAGACCAAGACAGCGTGGTCCCAAGTGCTGTTAAAATCCAGGTCGAAGAAAGAGGAATGAGAAGGAGCGATAAAAAAGGCGGTGCAGTATACTAGGAATGACGTGAAGCGTAGTCCAAATACGTCAAAACATTATGTTGTCCGGTCTGTAAGGGAGAAGAGAAAAAAGGGATGACATTAGAGCTTAATGCAGGAACCATTATGAGAAGTGGCCCTTCATAAGGTACCTCACGTTGGCGGCATTAGGGTTGAATAATGATTTGTGCAGAGCGTGCACTTAAAAAGACGAATCAAAACGAGTGCGAGCTATACTGTTTGGAAAAGGGTTTGCAAACACCCCCTCCCCTCCCCCGCACTCAAACCCAAACACACTTTACAAATCGACAGAAGTATTCACAACATATTGATTGCTGTCCTAAAGTCAATGTTTTATCTATAATATCTTGTTGTTTTTGATGCCCAATCATAGATTTAAAAAAAAAAGTTTTTATTATTTATTTCCCTTGAATGGATCGACGACAAGAGCTCATTATTATAGAATATTTCCATCTCCGTGCTTAACCTTAATATTTCATTTGGCTATGACCCAATGTTTGCTTGAAATGGTTGCAAGCAGATGGAAAACACAAATGCCGTAGTTTACTTTCTTGATCTCCTTTCAACGGCTTTAACAGAGGCAATTTTATTCTCTTCCACACAGACATATATGAATGAATCTGCTCAAGTCCTTTCTAGGTTAAAATATGTAAGTATTTTGTACCATGTTCTTCTGACATTTGACTTTCAGCCTCCTTATAGAGTCGCATAGTTTGCGAACAGTAAAAATATATGATAGCATCCGCGTATATGATGGAAGATGAGCTTTGCTTTCATGCATATTTGGCACTGTTACCCATCTCTCTCTTCGTATGTCTGGTTTTTTTCTGTTCCTTCTGATTCATACAATACATTTATTCTTCAACAACAAAGTAACGCAGACAATGCAAACATTGTGATATGAGTTGACATAGATTTAAGAGAAGGTTGGGTCTGGCAAGGGTGAAAACTAATTTGAGAACATTCTCGTACTTTCTATTCCTACTTGTGAGAATATCATAATATTTGCAATGCGGCACTTGAAAAGGACTGGCAGAAATAGTTAAAACTTCAAATCAAATTACGATCCGACATGTGTGTAGTCCTATGTACCTGTATCTGTGTCTAGTGCTTGTCATGGTTTGTAATTTTGGCAAAGTTGAGTTCATTTGTTATATAATCTTGATGATTCTAAAACCTCACAATACACCTTTTTCCTATGCACTACGCTATAAACCTTTCCTCAAAACATTTTCGAGACAGTTTTCTTTTACAATGAAACCTCTTTAAAGGGATTTTATTCTCGAGAACAACCATCTTCTATGAAACCATGCTAACCACACTGTAAGACACAATTATATTGATAACGTCGTCAACGGTTGCCCTGATATCCATGATATCCATACACAGATGATTGTGGCATTTTGAAATAGGCTAAGATGGATGGCACATATTCTGGGTTTCCCGTGGGGCATATCTTTATCCCTACCTTTCTTGTCTTGCTCGACCACTATAGCGTATACAGTATCAACGCCCGAAAGGGAATATCTTTCTTGTTTACATATACATAAAAGTGCTTCATACGACAAGACGCTATACGTATGTTTGTAGTCTCTTTGGGGGGGGGGGGGGTGGTGTTGCCATTTTTATGAAATGTGACATCGTTTTCTTATCACCATCTTCTCTTTCAAATATTGCTTTTGCAAATTTGAAGAAAAAAAAATCATTAAGTGACATTTTTAGTTCATTAGATGTGACATATCGTTTTAGTATCACCGACGTTTCCCTGAAATTGAAACTCTTTTGCAAATCTAGAAAATTTTACCATTATCTGATAACTTGAAACATAAATTGTTAAAGGTTTTGTTCAGTGTTATCATGATTATGAACCATAGACTCCACACATTACTCTACAGAATAAATTTCTCTCCGAGAGGGGTCAACAGCCTGTATTTCATTTTCCTTTATCAGCTGTTGTAGATTATTTTCTAATTCATATGAAATCATTTATTTATATCGATATGAATGGCTTGGACTCATGAAATTAATTTACGAAGCGTGATTATCACTAGACCGTAAGCATGAAATTAATTGGATTAAAATTTTCTAAACGCTAAATATTATGATTTGTAGCTCTGCCGATATGTTGTAAATATTAAATTGAGCATTCTATTAAGCCCCAACGGACCCACAAACGATTCGCTTCTATCTGAGTCATTTGTTTCTAAAAGTGACACCATTACTACAACGGCGTTCTCGTGTAACCATGGCAAGAATTATTAATGAGTGACAAACTTGTCATCTTACGTAGATGTAGCGGACCAGTGCTATGTACGTTGTAAGAGACAAGGGGGAACGGCGTCAACCAGTCGCCTGGCGTATACCCGAGACCCGCCCACGCACTTCTTCCTGTTACCCCCCATTCGCGATGTGAGAAGCACGTGTTCTTTGCATCCTTCCCCATGGACGAATGAGAGATGAAGAAAGATAGGAGGAGACATAGGTAAACAGACAGAAAGGGACAGATATAGAGGATAGATAACAAGACAAAAAGAAAGGGTCAGATAGGGGTTAGATAACAAAACAGATAGAACGGGAAAGATAGAGAAATAAATGGAGGAGAGTAGCACAGAATGTCAGGTGAAACAGAAAAGAGGAAGAAAAAGGGGAATTTTAGAGGGTGAGGGAGGAGGTAAAGAAGGATGGAGAGGTATTAAAATAAAAGGGAGTACAGGCGACGAGGGTAGCAGTGGAAATAAATAGAGACGATTGAATGAGAGGGCGGTGATAAGTTAGTGAGCGAGAGAACAAAAATGAGGGTTCTTGTAAAAGTTAAGGAACTAGAGCGAGACAGAGAGAGAGAGAGATTGGGGAGATGGGTATATAAAGAAGAAAGATAAACAGAAATAGAGCCAGGCAGATAAGAAGAGTCAGATAAAGAGCAAGAGAGAACAGGATCCTCAGTTTTAAACGACTTGAAGGGGACACTAGGGGGCCATCGGTTTCAGGATAACATGAATGTGGAGACATTCGAGCCAAGATTTGGTTAAGTAGACTATACAACGCGGCGTCTTTCTAATGGGGAGCTGCCTAGAGTATCTGAAACTCCACTCCAATCATCGACGGGACCATGGACGGGACTCTTCGATGGCGGATTTAAAGATAAAGTTGCGTCCTGGTCTTGCGATTACATTGTAAAAAAAAAAAATGTCTGGAAGCAACTGGGAAAAGTTGATTATGTAGTACATAAGAATTAGTGTGTACTGTGAGGTTTTTGAAACATAAAAATAAAAGGAAAGTGAGGCAATCTTGCTGGAAGTCACATGCACTGCCCATAAAAATGTGTATATGGGAATACACACACGTGCATTAATGTTTGGTTTTAAAAATGCAGCCTTTTCTCGTCATATTTTGAATAGGAGGGCATTCGAAGAACAATTCTTTTCAGGGTATACTTATTATATATATTATTCTTTCAAAATGGGAAAGCTCACAAATTAATTTTTCCCCTTCACCAAAGTTCAATCTTCTCTTTGAATATCGTCATGTGTAGGTAGATATTTTTTTCCCCTTCCCTTAGCGTGGATATAAAGGAGATCGGGGACATGGCAGTTTCTCGTTTCATGCGGAAAATTTTTGAAGCACTGGGGGAAAAAGAAACTGGAGCTTTGGTCTTGTTCCCTACATAAGGCCAATTACCTCATCCGATCGTAAACAACGCGTCCGACATATTTCAGATTATAATAAGGATTCGACGCTTGATCAAATATTAACCCGCTGCCCTGCCTTCGTTATTCGCTGTCTTTCCTATTCAATTCATTTCACTGACAGGGATGATGGTAATAATGTCTCCTGGTTGAAGCTTTAAATTTTATCTATTTATATTCAGTTTTATATTCAGTTTATTGTTTCATATTTCACATTGACAGTGCTTTTACAGTATAAATGGTTCAAACAAGATAAATGGTACAAACGAACATCAAATATATTGTCAGAGAACATAAAAGAAGGTCAGTACCTCATATATATACGTTTGCATGCAGTATTAATTGAAAAGACTGGGCTAGAATAAAAGTGAAATGTTGAGGAGCCTAAGTAAAAGCTACGCTTGTGAGTTATACGCAGAAAGGCACTGTGGTATATGGAGATCTATAGATGTTAAGGGTTAAATATCTTCCAGTACAGTCATCTACATTGATAACATAGCATTATGGGGTTGTTTCTTTTCCTAATTAAAATTTTGATTAGAAAAATATTTTCTCTTTTTCCTGATACTGCATGTTCATCTCAATTTGAGATCCAAATCCTTTGGCATTTGGCGTATAGTAAAAACTGAACAAAAATGCATCATAATTATGTATACCAAAATGCATGAGATAGATCTCACTCTCTCACACACAAGTGCACACGCATAGGTGCATCCACGTATACACCCACACTCACACACTCAATCTCTCTCTCTCTCTCTCTCTCTCTCTTCTTTGTAGCTCTTCTCGCATTACACCTCATCATCTGAAACACTTTTACATTAGTTTCTCATAAGTTAATTGTATTTCTCTACCTTGCTGTAGATTGTTAACCTATATTTGTACGTGATCTTTCTCCCATGAACTCTCCGCCGTTCCCCAATACTTTTGCCTCTTTATCACCCTCAGCAACCGTCTACTGATGTCGTATGTTCCTCGTGTTTGACCAGTGAGAAGTAGCAGAGATGGAGACTTGGTGTAGTAGTGTTGTGTCTTTCTTGCTCTCAGCAGATTGTAAATTCTTCGTGTTTGACCAGTGAGAAATAGAAGGAGAGTGCGATAGATGGACGACACTTGTTGTTGTAGTAGTAGTTGTGTCCTTCTGGCTCTCAACAGACTGTATGTTCTTCGTGTTTGACCAGTGAGAAGTAGAAGGAGAGTGCGATGGATGGAGGAGTAGTAGTTGTGTCCTTATTTGGTCACCCACTCGTCATCAATCAACAAAACGGAAACATTGCGAGGCGGGAGAGTGGAATGTAATGAAAGCATCTGACAGACGACTAAATCAAGCGGTACAGACCTGACACGGTTGAGTGTTTACCCAATTATATTATTCTTCATTTATATTCTCTCTCTCTCTCTCATACTCCCCCATCCTTCTATCCATCCTACCCCACTCTCTTGCTGGATGTAACCATTGTTTTGTTATAGCAATTTGTTCCATTTTCCCGGAAAAGTTACGAACGGGAATTCGAAATGATTACGATAATGAGATCGTGTCAACAGCCTCAGCAAGGTAGTCACGTTTGATTGTAAAATGGGAATTACACGGGTTTACATCCGTCTTTCCAATTTTCGCGGGAATGCTTTTATGACAGTGGGAACAGACACCTGAGGTCTTCCTTTCTTGTTAGACACAGTAACATGCCTTTCAGTGAACCAATCAATTCATCACTTGGGCCGTATTTTTAGAAACAACTTGTTTTTTCGGCGACTTATCAACCAGCGCTCAGGTTGTTTGTGTATACACACATCTCGACGCCATTCTCGTACCCTCTCACTTCTCGTTCTCTTTTTTTTTCTCTCTCTCTCTCTCTCTCTTTCTTTCCACGCACTCTTTCTATCTTAGTTTCTTCCACTATCTATCTACATCCTCTCTGTTCATGTATTGCGGTTAGTATCGTTTCTTTATTCCTCACCCCTTTTCTCTCTCAGTTGCTCATCTTTCCCTCAACCTTACGCTTCCGTTCGCTCCCTATCTCTCCCCCCCCCTCTCTCTCTCTCTCTCTCTCTCTCTCTATCTATCTATCTATCTCTCTCTTTCTGTTTTCATTACTGGTCTAACTAGATGCCCTCTCTTATAACTAATGATACGATCTGACGTTAATTTCAGCGTTAATTTAGCGTAGAAACGGTTCGGGGGAATGGCGTAGCGATAACAGGAACGGCTTAGAGAATATGGCAGCAGCAATATAATTTCGCAGGATAGGGGATGGGCGGTGATTACAGGGCCTTTATTACTCAAGTCTAGAGGTCGTATGACATCAAGCTGAATAGTTATGTGATTGAAATTATAAGCTTATTATTTTGTTTCTTTTATCATTCACTGCAAGAATTTTTTGCCTTTATCACTTAAAATTAGTTTTAGGCAATAATCTCTGGCTTTCCGAAAATCCTCGTTGTTACATGAAACCTTCAAAACATTTTGTACCCGTTTTGTTAAAAAAAAAAAAAAAATGAAAGAAGAAACCGTAGATCCTTTCAAGTATGATTAATAGAATATCGATTCTTCATTTTGTTTTCTCCTTCATTTTGTCAAATAGAGGCATGAGTAGAACCATCTTCCAATACAACCCTTGGCGCCCCCTGGAGAAGGGTCTGGAGTGAGTATGATTGAGAAGGCGTCTGGAAGCTCTGGAAGGAAGAGAGCATCCTCTTTATTAAAAAGATGTTATCTTTTGCAAGCCCGGGATCAACTCGCATCGCACCCTGCTCCATAATACACAAACCATGCAGGTAACAGTGTCAACATGTTAGGTTTTCCTCCCGCATCTGTTGCGCTCATGTGGTTTCTACCGGCATGATTACAAGCCTATTGTGAGAGCCATCAGATAACTGTTGACTCTCATCATTAACCCCCCCCCCCCCCTCCCTTTCCCCTCATCTTCTCTCTCTCTCTCTCTCTCTCTCTCTGTCTTTCTATCTCACTTTCTCTTTTTTCGCTCTCCGGCCTCATCGGTACTCTCTACAATTTTGATCACGTAAGATTACGATCTTCCCAGCATATTACTGTATGTATGTATGCGTTGGCGTTTTGAAAGGAAAGCTTGTTACGTTGACAAGATGACAAGGGGGTATATTTAGTGGATAGCAGTACTTTAATGCAGATTATTGACAAAGAAATAGAAAGAGAGAGAGAGAGAGAGAGAGTTGGGGTGGAAAGAGAGAGAGAGAGAGACAGACAGATACAGAGAGAGGCAGAGAAAAGGAAAGAGAGGAGTTGCCTATTTCAATAGGACAGTATGAGAATCATTAATGCATGCTTTGAGTGCATGTGCGTTGGCGAAAAGAGCCAAGCAGAACATTGATCATGTTGATAAGAAGTCATTTTCTATCCTATTGTAAATAAAGTATGTGCCCACATCCAAGAAAAGAAAGCGATGGATGAACTGAAGCGACTTTAGTATAAAGTAATCCGTTTTCCAGTGAAAAGGTCACAAAAAATATGACTATTCAAGAGATCATGTGACATCAGGCCCCTGTTTCATCAAACTTGTTATCAGTAACAAGTTACGAGAATTGTTATAAGCTACTGAAATCCCTGCATTTGAGCAAATTCGTCAGAAAAATCTGGAAGTTTTTATTGATAACAAGGTTTATGAAACGGGGCCCAGATTACATACGCCCTCAACAGCATTCGAACTATGCCGAATATCAGGAATGATTTCCTGAAATTAAATGAGAAAGAGACTGAGCTCGTATAATGCGCCCTGAACAAGATTATGAAAACCCCATATACAATGAACTGAACGATGTTAGAAGTCAAGTTTTCCTCCCCCTCCTTCAGGGAAAGGATTATACAGCCATGTGTCACGTGATCTTCATTAACATCTATTCGCCCACTAGGTACATATCTACTCAAGATAAGGTGAGGAAAAAAAAAAAATCGTCCCGACCGACAATGGAATGGGAGTGCACTATACCATTGCAAAGCAGTGCAGGAACTAGTTCAGCCTGGTTTAAAATGAAATGAATTAGTGATCAAATTGCGTAAAGATGTGACTAGTATTACACTCTGAAGAGTGCAAGAGAGCTTCTGTATGCCTTTATTTAAATATATTCTTCGATTAGATTAAGGTACTGCTAAACCTTTGAAAATAACATGTTGGAAATATGAGTGCAACAGACAATGGGATACAAGATTGCATGTTTGGATGTAGTGAAAGGAGATTTCTTTGAAATGTTAGTTTGATAGATAATACCGATGATACTAAGGGTTATTGAAAACATAACCCTTATTTTACCCCTATTTAATAGAAGTTATATTTCAAACAGGAACATTTATTTTTCCGTACAAGACGTATAAATATTTCTTAAGATCTTCGGAGATGCTATTTATTTGCCTAAGTAACGTCTTAAGTATATACAAACATTTCATTATTCTATTTTTATGACCATTTCAAAATGTAACTCCTATTTCCATGTGTGTGGCAGTGTGTTCTGAAAGAAACATTTGATTATGGTAATATCATCTTGTCTTTTTACGTATTCTTCAGTTATCATGGATGTTGTAGAATGTTATTGAACTCGTACATAGGCATACAACCTATACAAAATAATAAGCCTTACCAACACTTGTTTATTAAGGATGTCATTACTGGCATAGGCAAAAAAATGTTTTGTATAGCTGGCATAATAATAAGTCAGAAACCAGAGAAACATCGTGGGTGATTGATTTTATATTAATATGTTTCCCCAAAGATCGAGGATGATCTCATTGAAGGCCTAATTAATAATTGCAATTTCAATACAAAAGTAGTCAATACGCTGGAGTGCACCAATAACAGAAATCATTTTAATCTTTTTCATCTCCCCTTCCACGCACAGCATGAATCACATTCAATAACCACGCACAATCGCAATCCCATGCTGATTGCAATTCAGCGGACCCGACCGGCAGAAAATAATACTTCAGTCATCGAAAAAGCTAATAGTTAAACCCTTAAACCGACGTCACTTCTCGATTTTAGCACCTTGTTATAATTTAGCACACGATTTACTGCCGTTGGGTGATTATTCTAAATGGCACTTTTGTTTATCGTTGTTGCCTCCCTCGCAAACAGTTGCACGCTTTCCCACATGGCTGCTGGGGGAAAAAATTGGCGGGGGAAAAGATAGATGAAAATAATGAGCCGGAGGCGGTAACGTTTTGACTGCGATGCTGAGCTCATTAGTACAGAGAAGCGACGCCGCAGTGATATTGCAGACGTATTGTATGACCGGCAGATATCTACAATAATATGCCGCTTTACTTATCAAGCGCCTGGTGTAGTCCCCATCCATAAGATTCGAAGTTGTTTCCTGAGGCGATACAGCGCTTTCCTTAACAAATTCTTGATTCATGGCTATTAATTGTGATAACCACCTGCGTAAAAATCATGTATTTCTTACTCTAAAAATAAGTTTAGTATATACGCCTACAAACTCGCTTACATTAAGCTAATATAGTGATCGTCAGGTAAAGACATTCGAGAATTGGGTTAGACGTAATATAAAGAAAGAGAGACAGGTAAATGGACTGACCCTCAATATGACAATATTGGTTGAGCTATGAATGCTTTCGGCTATTTTGAGAGAGAGTATCTCACTCACGGTAAAAAAAAAAAAAAAAACACCATATAAATCGTATGGGGGATGGACAAGAGTGCATTAGTTGTGATTATATCGCCCTAAGCTTTGCGGGGTTTATTCGAGTAAGCATCCATTAGTGAAAATTGCTTTTTCTTCGTGAGGACTTTTTTTGAAATGATCAATTTCCATCATAGTATTTTCGCAAGAAAAATCTGAGAATAAAGTAAATTGGAGAAGAACGGGGAAATATAAACTGAAGGGAGAGAGAGGGTGTATTATGAGGCACTTTGATGGGTAGATACAGGGAATTTAAAGTTGCCACAAAATAGTTATAACACGCACCTCAACAATATAAACAATTACACTTTTTTTTTTAATCAATAAATAAACGAACGTATATATATTGTAAGAAAATAACATTTCAAAAAGGGAGGACAGCTCTGGGGAACTTTGATTTAAGTTACGCAACCATCATTCTCTCATATTCTTTCACATTATAGATATATATATGTATTGAGATAGGAGGTAAATAAGAAGAAAAAATTAGAAGAAAAAGTGAAGGAGTAAAGGGGAAAAAAGGGAAATGTTACTTTCGTCAGTACTTTATACGTCAGTGCATCCCTCTCCTATACTCCCCGCTGTTAGATTGGTGATTGACCAACTAGTAAATCGTTCTTCAAATATTATGGGAGGCAGATAGCCTGGTGTTGTCATGGATGTATCATGTCTGATTAAGTGTGCTTATGCGTGAGCTGGAAGGGATTAGACCATTATTACAACACGAAAAACAAACATACCTGGATGTGAATGACCGGGACTACACAATAGCTTAAAGGTAGATGTACATGCATGATGAGGATGAGGATGCAAAGAGATATGATGACTATGGTAAAGCAGATGATGAATTAGCATTATGACAATGATTTTCGTAATGCCCGAAATGCATGCTCATGATTATTACAAAACAAATCAAAATAATTGTATAGGTTTACGAGACAAAAATATCAAAATTAAAAATAAAGAATCAAAATTTCAACTCTTGGCTTCCTTTTTTTAAATAAACAATCAAACAACAATTTTTAATGACCATTGATAGTAACGAAGTAGAATAATCAAGATTATTGTGAGGCATTATTTAGAAGTACTCTTAACTAGGTTAAAGCTGTTTTGTTTACCCAAACGTATTATTCAGTACTTGTAAGGTTGTAGTCAATTATTTGAATTCATTTCTGATAGCAAATAAATCATTAAAAGTGCTAAAGAAAGTAGATAGAAGCCTGTTCTTCGATTATCATTAAAAAGGAACAGACTACAAATTATCTGAATTAGAACATAACAACGATCATAACTTCATACGAAAAGAAAGAGATTGAGAAAAAAACCCACTGAGGTATACATTAGAAGAAAAAAAAGAAGAAATGGATATACATCCGTTACTTCGTCACTTCATACCTGATATCACCCTACCCACCAGTTTTCATTTGACCGTGCAAATTTCCGTCACTTTTTATCTGATTAACTCTCATTTTGTGTGTATAATAAACACGCTATAATTCCTATGAGGAATGAATCCCCAGTCACCGCGAATGAGAGAGAGAGAGAGAGAGATGGGGTTGTAGGCCGATAGAAAGAGGGGAAAATATTCACCGCCATGGGAAAACTTGCGGGGCTAATGGCCAATTTGTCTCTCTGTATCCCACAAAATTTATGCTGAGTGCGTGACCTGATAACTTCAGTGAAGCGGTCTCATTTTAGCAAGGGTTTTTTCCCCCCTCGCTAACGCGTGAGTCAGCCACTTTAGCTACGCGGCACTCTCCTTCCGCCCGTGTCAATGCAGTAATCGGGACATAATGAACGCACTTCGCCACTTGTTTACACCTATACACAAGTCCAATTATCTATGATGATTTTTATAAACACTGCCCTTTTACCGGTAATCTGTACACTTCAGATCCCTTTACAATGTTGCAAGGTTGGTTTTAATGTTTATTTCCAAAGTCTTTCATATAAACAAGAAAAACAAAATGACATCTGGGCCCTCTTGCATAAAAAGTTGCGATTAAACGCAACTCACAAAATTAAACGCAAGTCCCAAATACGCGATCCTGATTGGTTGAAATTCCAGTTGCGTTTAATTTTTTGAGTTGCGTTTAAACGCAACTTTTTATGCAAGAGGGCGATCACCAAAATGAACAACAATCATCTAGTAAACAAAAAATGACATCGGATCAAAAATTAATAATCTGAAATTTGCTAATGCATATATTTTATCACGACCCACATATACATGTACAGTCATAAATTATGAAATAGAAACCCAATACCATGAATACTCCATAGTCATAATGTCCTCAGTTTCCAAGGTAAAATATATGTATCAACAATAATGTTTTAACTGTATTCAAGAGAAGGGTTGTTTTCGAGTTAATATAATGCACTGAAAAATAAAAAGAAAAGACAGGTGCTGTTATTTGCCAAACCAAAGTTCATGCAAAATTGCATTTTAAACAAACACATGCAGAGAACATCTTTAAACTTAGATACTGTGGATGAATCCTTCATTTGAGATGGGATAGGCCTAGTATTCCAAAGTACAGGGGAAGCTTGAGAAAACTTAAGGATCGCTCCTCATGAAACTTAGTTTGGATAGCAGGACATTACAAACAAAACATTCTGAGCAGATCTGAGATTGTGGGAAGATGTATACTTCACCAAGGACTCATTAAGATATTCTGGAGCAATTTTGCATTTTCCATTTCGCCATGCGGCTTGATCACGTGACCATAGTAGGTTAGCTGATGGTTATACTGACAGTAATGGCGATCTCCAAAAGACATCACCGAAATGCAATCTCTATGATCTTTACAGCCGTAAGCCATGCTTCGACGTTAACATCGGTGTCATCTACATGTTAATTTGATGGATGGCGGACGTATGCAACGACTTCTTTAAATATATAGTGACAATGAAGAGTCAGATCATTTCAAGAGCTTGTTATCTCCTGCTGTAGTGTAGAATATATATTTGAGGTAATTTAAAACGCATTTTAATATCAAGTCTATAAAAGCTATGGTTTTTTTTCCAGTTGACAAGGGTGACTTTGTGCCCTTTCAAAGCTGCCGTTATACATGTTGTATTTCAAATTTTCTTACAAGAGAGAACAAAAATGAACATAGTCATTGTCAAACAAATGTTACTACTAAAACAATATTGTTGCCTACAAGACAAGAATATGAGTACAGTTCCAAAGAGTGAAAGCTAAGTACTTCAAATACGGTTTACCCATTGCCTACGGGATCCGGGTGGTCTCTGTCTTAAAGTGATTTGGTAACTTTGTAAAGGCTTGATAAAATCTGAGCTGCCTGGCCTTACATGCTATCAGTGTATGTAATATGGTGTGAAAATGAAGCCCAGGAAAAAAAAAAGCACTTCAAAATCATCATGTGCTTCACAAAAGTAAACATATGCAAGTGACCGGAAATGCCAGACTCATTTTCCCCCATAGACTCAGTGTTAGACTAAAGCGTATGGCCAAACGCTTTCGTAAATGGGAGTATTCAGTCGTAGATATCTTAATAAAATAGAGTTTTATATATGAAAACCTTTCTATGCCGGGCTATTTATTTATCCTGCTGAACATCATTATACAAGACAGAAATGATATCAAAATTCAACAATTTATTAAATCAAGCCTCCACAAAGTTACCGAATCCCTTTGGCCCGAATTCACAAAGGTGGTAATAGATTTGTACCATGGTTTATGCAGATTTTGTGGTATAAGTGCGCTTGATTTCGCACGTACACTTAGAAAGATCCAATAATGAACGCTCGTGATTAGCAAAGTGCGCAAATTTTACGCTAGTTGCCATGTTTTAGACCACGGTTTATGTAAATTAATTGAAATAAACTGTGGTCTAAACATGGCAACTAGCGTAAAATTTGCGCACTTTGCTAATCACGCGCGTTCATTATTGGATCTTTCTAAGTGTACGCGCGAAATCAAGCGCACTTATACCACAAAATCTGCATAAACCATGGTACAAATCTATTACCACCTTTGTGAATTCGGGCCTTTAAGTCTATAGGAATAAGAGTATTCAGTAGTCATCGAGTTAAGAGCGAAAGATATATTAAAAGACAAGGGTGATCAGAGGGTAATTTCACACCTCTTTAAGTATCAATCTTTTTGTCCAATTTTTATCCAGATCTTTGACTTTGGGACATTTGAAGCGTGATTCCAAACAACGTGAAAAACAATAAATTTAGGATGGATGGTAAAAGAAAAATTTGATGGTACTTACGATGAATATTTTGATGATTTTGTGGCGCCTGGCTACCAGTGTTTTTATGGACGAACTCACCGGACAATTTGGTTAGAATTTAGACCAGTTATTATTGATTCTTTTAGTATAGCTGTCCTGTATTTCATTTTTCTTTTTCTTTTTTGAAATCTAGGTAATTATTGATTGTTAGTGCTTTATCTTTGCACGCTAGCCTAATTTACTATGGGCAGTAAAAAACGGCTGAAATAAATCATCAAGTAAGAAAATAAATTGAACGAAATTGAATTTACTCCAGGCTATACATTTGATATTAAAGTATTAAATATATTTCATGTATTTGAAAGCCTTTTTTTTCTACAGGAATGTATTTCATATTTTTTTCCCTGGGCTATCCAAATTCATGTTTTAAAAAGAATTCAAATTAAATTTATTGCATGTTATGTTTTCGGTACTAAAACACTTGTTTGCTTGTTTATGTGTGTGTGTGTGTTTGTGTGTGTAATATATATATATATATATATATATATATATATATATATATATATATATAAGAATTTTCACCGGCTATCATAATTTACACTACCATGAGCGGGAAATACTTTGTCTTGAAACTATACATTTTGAAAGTCTGAAAGGATTATTTCTGCAAGGAAATGGATGTATTATTGACACACCGGAATGATTTAAGGCTCTTATGAATATTTAACATCTCCTTGGAAACTAATAATTTGAGAAGGATTTGGAGTGATTATTACATGAAATGATCAATAATGTCTTCCTGATTATGTATCTTTTGGGAAATCACGTTGTGCTACATATAATTCTGCAGCGTTTGTCATTCTCGCTTCGTCCTCATCTTGCTCATGTTGCTTTCCTTTCCTCCGCTCCATATTTTCTCTTAGGCCAGAATTCAAAAAGAAGGTTTGGTTTAAACCATGGTTTAAACCCCCTCCTGGTTTTTTAAGCGTAAGTGCGCACAGAATCCGATCCAATCATATATTTTCTTTGAGCGCGCGCATGGGCAATGTGCGCTTATTTACGCTTATTTCAGTAGGCTTACGGAGATTTAAAACTTACCCATGGTTTAAACATCCTTTGTGAATTCGGCCCTTAGTGTCTCCTCTTCCCTGAAAATATCAATTTTTTCTTCTTCATATACCGGTACTTCACCCAGGGATATGGAATGTGCCTCTATTTTTCATTCTTTTTCTCTCTCGCTCCCTCACTGTCTTCTCACTTTCATTCTCTCTCTCTCCCCTCTCTCTCTCTCTCTCTCTCTCTCTCTTTCTACCTCTCTTGTTGTCTCGCCACTTCCTTCCTTTTCAGCTCATACGTTTATCTCCTCGTGTTTTTACTTCATCCTTGGAAATCACGGTGCAGCATTAAAAGGGAAAGCTGCGGGTAGCACTCCAGCGAAAATTCGATATCGCATTTCTCCCTATTTAGTCACCATATTGCAATAGGATGTGGTTTTTGAAAGAATAAGGTGATCATGGCGGTAACATAAAACTGAGCAGATTTTATTTCTACAATCTCTCTAACTTCTTTTTTTTTAAACAATGAACCTGCCATTATAATGCTAAGACTCCATGCATAAATGCATATACATGTAACTACCTCGTTTCTTTCATAATTCGTTCTCTTTTTTATCTCCTCTCTTATCCATCTCTTTTCTCATTCTCTTCCTAGCCTAAGACTCTAAATTATTTAAGATTGTTATGATATATCTACTTTTTTTACTTCGTTCTTTAACATAGCATGGACATCTTATTCAATCAATGATGATTCCTTACCCTGCTTACTGTAACCTTTTCCTTCTATATTGTCGTGGCGTTCCCAACACAAGCCATGTTTTTGGGTTTTTCGCTCTTTTTAATTCTTGATTTTAAGAAATGATATCAAAACTAATTTTACCCATTGTCAGACTGCAATATTTTGCCATTTTCGCAGAAACATTTTTCCCAATAAGCTAGTTCGTAATTAGTTCACGGTAAAAATGACCCTGAAATGACCCACGTTTGTACGCGCACGCGTATCTCTTTTTGATGGACGCGCTTCTTGTTTAACGTGTAAAATTATACTGGTCAGTGCATCGTGGTGCGGACATAATGGCTGCGTATTTAGGTCAATAGTACTCCGTACAAATGACCTTTATCTGCACATCACTCTGTATCAAAAATTGTAACAAAATATCAGACATTTAGCCATGACTGATTCGAGTTTCATACTTAAAAACTGACACACTGATGCATAAAGCTTTAGGTCTTGTATTTTTAACAGGTGTAACAGGTGGATTTGTTTTAATCATACTGTGTTCTAAAAGTAACTATCCCCATCCACAAGATTTCCATAAACTGCAATTAAAATGCAACGAATTTTCAACTCCTCGTTAGTTGCGCCTTCATCCAATGCAAATCACTGCCTGCATATATCCAAAGAGGGATATAAAGTTTGCATTTTTTTTTTTCATTTCCCAGGGCGTCGGCGTATACCTCAGTGAAATAATATGCATACGGATCCGTACATCTAGGCACGTTAGAATAATGTATGGAATAAAACAAGGTACATTCGTGAGAGAAAAATGAATTGAATGAGAGAGTTTCATGTGGAAATAAAAACACGAAAATTTCAACAGCCACCGTCTGTGCTCTTTGCAGACATCAGTAACACTTTTGCATACATGAATTACATTTTATATCAATTAAAATTGTCAGTTACAATCAATTATTTGGCATACGTCGATAATAATTATTGTAGATCATGATGATTTTTCAAAACAATACACCAGGCTGTAGCGCTATGTCAATCACTCAACTTGAAATATCTTAAAAGGAACTTAATTAAATAAGCACACTTATTAGGATATTCACCAGATAAGTTCCCTTTCCATCTAAACAGTAGCAGTATCTAGTTCTTGACACAGCGAAAAACTATGCTGTCAGTCATAATCAATGCAGAATTAGAAGAGGAATATCATGATTGACCAACACATCACATAGAACGCAAAATGGTCATCTAATAATTACCCTATATAAGCCTCTCCTATCCACGCTTGAAACAACCATTCATTCTCTTGTATTCAGTTTAGCACATGAAACTCTAGCCTACGTGTCAGTTGAGGTATTATCAATAACCGATATTGTGCTACGATTAATTCCATTCTAATTTACAAATGGACTGGAAAGCGTTATACCATCACTCAATAATTCATTGTTAATCATTTCACCTATCTGCCCTTAAAATTTCTAATATGTAAATGTTTTAACTCCGATCTCACATGACTTTGTTTTCTCGGCACTCTGTCGACATGAGTAATTGATTGGCCTGAATTGATAAGTAAAGAAGTATACAAAGCTAAACTAAAGTAGTGTAACTGATAGTAGTGCACGAAACAAATATAACGCTAATTGGAGCTCATTGTGAGTGGATAAAGCAAGCCAAAGCTATACCCTTAACAAGACAGTAAAAGCTCTGTCTTCGGGAAGACACATGTGAGCTAACATTTCCATTTCCTCCTGTTATAAAAGGAAATCTGTGGTGTTATGACGGAACCAATGCCAGACATATTAGCCTTTTCATCATTACGGTGTCCCCAATCAGTTCATTTCAAGACCGATCACGTCTGGGTGCTTTTAATCTCGACCAGCTGATTTATGAATAGATTGGACTGAGCACACAGATCGCGCTCTCACTGATGACATCATTTCAATAAGTATAGGGGAAAACTAGGAAGTAAGGACACGTCTTGTCCATGAGGCTGCGAGTTTACTGGTTGCAATTTCAAATAATTCATACCAACATTAAAATGAACAAAATTCGAATATATACACATGGGCCGCGGCCAGGGGGGGGGGTCGCTGGGACACGTTTCATAATGCTTATGTTGTATAAAATAATAATTATGCTCGTTTTCATACTCAGCCCGCCTCCCCCTCCCCCCCCCCCCCCCGGTCCCGCCTTTTTGAAAAAGCTGTGTGGTTCCTCATACATAGGCCATTGATAGTAGGCCTACGCCTTTTGTTGCTGTCTTCGTTCTATTATGTGATTGCCTGATACATATATCATCAGTTTTTAGTCATCACGCAATGTCCTGAATCTAGGAGGTACGCGACTGCTCATTAAAAAATCATGATTACGATATATTAATCGTAAATATAATTATCTGCTCCAAGAATTCTCTCTCTTACTCACGAAACCTCACGTACTTTGTACATATATTCTGGTGCAGTCATAAAGGCTATAGTATTCAAGATTCAAGATTCATTTATTTTTCGATATCAATTCATAAATCATATAAAGTATTTACATTATAGGAGAAACTCATCATTCAAACATAACGCATATGAACTTTGTTTTACACATTGTTTTCTAAAATAGTTATAACAGAGAGAGGTGTACACACATTTCAGTTGTTTCTGGATAATAATAATCGAAAAGGTAACGAAAGGGAACCAGCAAAGAAGCGGAGCTTGTAAACAGCATGTTCCCAATTAAAATCATTATAATTATATACATGATTCCAAAATCTGTCGGTTGTTTTTTGTTGTTTTTTTTACATATATAATACGTTAACTAACTAACTTAATAAATAAACACACAAAGGCTCACCTAAATGAAGAAACAGAGAGGGCGGGACAGGCTGATAGAGGGAAAGAGATGAAATCAGGGAAGGGAATAAGAGAGGGGAAATAAATTATTAGATAAACAAAAACAAACAAACAAAGAGGTAGATCAGAATTGTATCCGGGATATTTTTGGAGAGTTGACTTTTCCTTGTATGTTAGTAAGAGATGTTGTTTTAGTTTTCTTTTAAACGTATGATTATTACATGTATTAGGAGTTTCAGTAATATTTTGGGGAAGGGAATTCCAAAGTTTAGGTTCAGTTGTTGTGAAAGTTTTATCGGCAAAGAGGGTTCTTGTTCGCGGCAGGTGATAGTGGCTAGCCTGTCTTGTAGGGTAAGAGTGATGATTATTATTGGATGTAAACATAGAGTAAAAAACATGTGGAAGTTCGTACGACTTTAACTTGTGCATAAACAAGCTTAAATGTAGGTGGTGTAATTCTTTAATTTCAAGGATTTTGTGTTGATAGAAAAGAGTATTCGTGTGAGAGCAATGACTAGTATGACATAAATGACTCTTAGTGCTTTTTTCTGGAGTAAAAGTATACGCTCTAAATGTGCCTTTGCAGAGTTGCCCCAAGCTACGATCCCATAGGTGTTACTAAGTTTATTGATTATGCCAATATTTTTCGAAATTATGCGACATATCTTATCGATTTGGGGTTTCCATGTAAGCTTTTCGTCAATTATTAATCCAAGAAATTTCATGTTATTCGATGTTAGTATCGTTAAGTATGATTTGTCCTGGGAGGTTTTTTAATGAATTGCTAAAAAACATATAACTGGTCTTTTGTAGGTTCAGTGAAAGCTTGTTTGCTTTAATCCAGTCTGCAACTAGGTTTAACTAGTTATTTACAGTTTTAAGTAGGTATTCCGGATTGCGATGAGAAAAAAATAGATTAGAATCATCGGCGAATAATATGAATGATAACAAGTTTGAGGATTTATGGAAGTCATTTATATATATTAAGAAAAGTAAGGGACCTACGAGTCAACCTTGTGGTACTCCACAATTTACTTTCTCTGTTTTGGAAGAGTGGTTATTATGGTGTACAAATTGCTTCACATTTTGAAGGTAGTTTCGGAACCACTCCACTCCAGTATATAGTGCATCAACTAATTCGTCGTCGCTTTCACGAACTGACGAATCCGTGCACGCGCGCAAATACGCGCTTTGGAGAAACGGTTTTATGAACCGTCGAATCGTGTTTGAATGGCCAGTGCTTTCTTATTCCGTATTAATATACATAATAATATACACCATTTCAAAATTAAAGTCATAAGCTTTCTTTTAATGTATATATCGATACATGCAATTATGCAACGAAAAAAAATTCCGTTATCTAAGTACACCTAAATCTATAAATGCGTTTCCGACCAATTCACGTTTCTGCGCAGTGCGCACGGATTCGTCAGTTCGTAAAAACGACGACGAATTTTCCTAGCCTTTTAATTGCATATTTTAATAACTTTCCAGACCATGTGTGTGAAGATGTATTAAAAAGGCAAAAAGCAATTGCGAGATTTTGCTAGTCTCAACTACCCGGCCCAGTATCATAAGAATGAAACCTGATAGCTTGCAAGTACTTGGTGTTTTGGTCGTTTTAACCTATCAAAATACCCTGATTTCTTCCCCTTCATCCTCGAGAATTACTTCCGCTATTTTCAGTTTCATTGTCAAAAGGGCTTGGGTTTCACAGCACGGGAAGTCTTTGAGAACATTATACTGCTATAAGGAATATAGAGTATACAGAGCGCGATCAGTATACTAGTAAGTCCAAACGAAATGCCTCTTTACGGAGCAAGGAAATACATCGAATCATTAGCTTCCTTTAAAAAAAAAACTCATTTGAAAAATTACAATTTTCTTTTCATTGCCAGTGTGCGAGATGATTACCATAAATAACTACAAAAATGCCGACAGAAGTTTTTAAAGCTACATCGCCGCTACATGTGAACGAGACGACATTTGCATCATGAGATTATATTGAATTGGGTTGATTTCCAATTTCGAATATTAAACTTTTCCCATCAGCAGCGTTTATGATAAATGTCATAGGACTGGCTGAAAGTCAGGTGCATAGCTCAAGGTCATTTTCGTCTGGCAATTAACCTGGAAAAAGAACTAGTTCATGTGTGATTTTTACCTAGAACGTTGTCCGCTGTGTAAATTGACTATACCAGAATCGCGAATGGCGTTCCGAACGATCTGTATATACATCAGCGACCAGTCCATTCCAATATCAAATATTGCCAAAGCCAATATCCTTAATCAAACGACGGGTCATGCCACCTAATTCGAAGAGTCCAAAATGGTATTTGTATCGATTCAAGCAATGTCTAACGTTTACTTTCCCACTCCTTCTTGGGAATTCCCGAGTCTTCAATTTTGTACACTTTTCTCTCAAAAACGGCTTTTTGTCATGGAAATTTAAAAGGAAATCTGGAAATCTTATGAGGACACCAATATTTCTTTGAGCAACCAGAGAGTCTTACTACCAACTCCCTTTAACAACTCGGTATCGAACTGACCCTCATATTTTTTTTCTAAGGTAATTTCCATTTACTTAACTTCTGCTACCGGCCACTTCGGCCTTAAAATGAGGACAGTTTGGAATAATTCAAAACCTATAGCCCGTCTAGATGATTTCCCGATCCCGCCCCCATCTTTAAACATGGCAAAAACAGAATGCTTTGTAATCATGGTAATTCGAAACGCACTTCTGGTCACTTGACCTATGGGATAAGGACAGTCTGAATGTGCACTGTAATGTGCAGAATCGCAATTAAATCGAGTGACCGGGATAAGAGCGCTTTATAAGAAGCAGCTATTATTATTATTTTATTTTTGAAATCAAGCCTGGTTCTATAGACAAGAATTAAAAATTTTCGTTCGGAATGAGGAAAATGGTATGTTTAGATAAATCAGTTTGTGACTGTGTTCTTCTTGTACGATGCCACTCTCTCTCTCTCACATGGTGCCTCAAAGACCGCGCCAATCGCTGACCTACGTCAGTAAATGACGCTCCGTGTACGGCGGGCATTGCGAGCGGATATAAACAGACAATCTTGCGAATCGTGTTTCAAAACGCTGTCTGGAAAGGGGGAAGGTGTATCGTATGAACACATTCACTCGGTTAGATAGGTTATGGGTCCTTTGGTAGGTCATTCTTATTACAAGACATGTTATCACTGACTTGACTCTCGGTGGAGTGAAAATTCACTCTTTTTTTCACAGAGAGAGAACTCATTCACTCAGTTAAATAGGTTATTGATCCTGCGATAGGTCATTCTTATTACAAGACATGTACCAGACTGGAAGTGATTGATTAGCTGATGCGGGGGAGTGTTCCTTCAGATGAGCCGTGATAACTCAGTCACACCGACTAGACCGACACCCAGCCTGACAACACTTCGAACAAAAAAATTACATTACCTTGAAAGTCCAAAAATCAGTCGGTCTGGAGTCAGTTTGGCAGTGTGCCTGAGGTTTTACTGGATGTATGCGTCATTTTTGTGACGTATAGGTCAATTGAATTAACAGGTTCGATTAGCGCAGGTAATGACGCAACCGAATTGACGCCTTGTGCGAGTTAGGCTTTATAAAACTTTTAATAGCTAGCATATGGGGGTTGATTGCCTTCACAGGCTCGTTTAGAGCAGGCAATTACGCAATCGAATCTACAGCTCGTGTGAGATGGGCCCAAGAAGCTCATACTTGAAGTACATGTATGAGGCAAAATACGAAAACTAGGCCTATTCATGAAGCATACAAGAACCTGGGGAGCGTTTCATCAAGTGTTTTGTCAGTGATTTTTATCCGACAACTGTTATAAGCTACTGAAATCCTTGCATCTGATTGGCTGAGAGCAAATTTGTCGGTAAAAATCACTGACAAAACGCTTGATGAAACACTCCCCTGGAAAGAGAAAGAAGGTGGGAAGAGTGAGTGAGTGAGTGAGTGAGTGAGTGAGAGAGGTGGGGCGTTTAATGGAAGGAATCGGTTGAGTTAATGAGAAAATACCCAGACAAAATAGAAAGATGGATTCCAGAAATTAAAAGAGACGGGGAAAAGGGGAAATCATTATCTTGTCTCGCATGTTTTATTTATAAACCTATAACAGCAAAATATGAAAAGCATATAAATTCGACTCTGATAATGACCTACAGGAAGAATTTTCATCATTACCTGATAAGTAGTCATGGTGACTTACCAATTTTCTTGTTCAGGCAACTCAACTATTTCACCATGGCAATAAAGCAGCCTTGCCCGTCAATGGGAGCGGTGTCACCATATACTCCAACCTCATAATTTCGATATAAAGAGAAGTCCTCTGTGAAAAAGCTTATATGATCAACAACAGGAGAATCCAGATGTGTTTCCTGACGCTGTATAATGCCAGCAAATCTACTAAATAGCTTAACCCGCATGCTTTCACTTATAAAGTACAGTCAACTAGCTTCTTGGTTTATTCATGTACATGTTTTCATTATCGTTTTCGATTTTTGTTGTTTGAGATGTGGAGAAAAATCTCGTTGCATTCGGCACAAAAGGAACATGCGTTTCCGAACATTGTATAATGCACTATGTGGAGAGGGGGAAAAGGTCAATTGTAATTGAGATACGCCTACAGCCAGTTTTTCAACCTTTGAATGGAGATTACATACACGGTGAAGCTAGGATGAGGAGGCGGGGGTACCATTGGGTATGGACCTTTTTGAGGGGGTGGGGGGAATGTAGGCCCTCCAGAGAGTTCATCAGGAGAAACACCATAATTGATATATGACTTATGGATCTGTGAAGTCAGACTTTCGGTCTAGTGATCCATCTTAATGGCCAATTCAATAATGTGCGTATCTGTTTCGATGTGAATACATGAATATATTCATGTACCAAGCTCGTTTAAGTTGTCAACTTACTGTGCCAAGGGGTTTAGCTCTCTTCAAAATTTTACCAAATTGTGATCAATGCTTACTTTTCAAATGTCCGCACTTCATTAACCATCTATTATTTCACAAAATATTGTGTACAAAACTTGTAGGAAATTTATTACTATTTCTTATAATACCAAACATTATTACTTTACCCAACTTTATGTGTAAGAATTATGGAAAATTACATTTGAGTTTCTTTTTTGTCCATTATTTTTTGTTTCTTATTTGTTTCCTATTGTTTAATGCTGAAATAAAGTAATGTCTTTTTAAAAATCTGCAATTTCTCTGAAATTTTCTATGGTAGCATATAATTATAATTATATATTTAGAATGCTTGATTTATGCTCAAAATTTTGATATACATTGACTACCATATATCTTTCCTGTGGTTGAGCAATTGGTGAATGAAAATGACAAGTCTATCTGTCACGTATACGTGCCATCGGCACTGAAAGAGTTAAGTTGTCAACTTGATTTATATGTGAATTAAAAGAATAGTTATTAGAAAGGAGCAAGATCTGTTTTGGGGTTTGTTTGACAATGGAACATGGTATAGTGAAAAGCACACAGAGACGTACTGGTGTAATGGGTGAACGAAATAGGGCATCAAGTCGGAAAAAGTCATTTTATACAAGGTAGACTCCTACACTTTGGTGGACCTCTGTTGTTGTTGCTGTTGTTGTTGCTGTTGTTGTTGTTGTAGTTGATTCCTTAGTGGTGGGAGGGACGTGAGTTATTTAATTGGTTGGATTATTTAGTTTTTAGCCAGAATGGAAAACCAGGTTAGGCATGTTCGCTTCTTCTATTCTTCACTTTCACATCTCTTTATAGATTTTAGAGTCCATCTTTTTGGATTTTCCTCAAATTAAAAAAACCCATAAAAGGTTGGAAAGAAAGGTGATTTTTGTCCCTTTCCCGTGGTTCTTTCCCCTGCACTATTAAAGAGAAGATTAAGATCTGGGAAAGGTGAAAAATAATTTGTGAGCTTTCTCATTCCTTTTATGTCAGTTTGGAAGAACACCATAGCAGAAAAATCCACTGAAAAGGATTGCTCTTCAAATGCTTTCATATTCGAAATATAACTAGAAATAGCTGAAATGTCTGGGCCGAACATTCATGCCACTTGCGTGTGTGTGTAGTCCCATATACCCATTTCTGTGTGCAGTACATGTGCTTTTCAGCTAGATTGGGTGAATTTCTTATCTACTTTGATGATTCCAAAACAACACAGTATAAAACAATTCTAATATGTAGACATGGTCAACCTTTCCCAATTGCTTTGAGACAGTTTCTTTCACAATGTAATTGCATGACCAGGATCCCATCTTATAAAAGAATTGCGAATGATTACAAATAATTTGCAGTCGATATCAATCGCAACTCTGTACAAAGAGATAAGAGATGCAACTGATATCAATTTAAAATTATTTGTAATCAATAATAGCAACTCTTTTATAAGACGGGGCCCAGAACCCAACATCATCTTTGATTATTAAACCTTAAACGTCAATATTTCTATCCATATTAACTTGTTGTAGCGACCACCACAGCTCTGTCTTTGGATATTACCCCCTTCTCGCCCCCTCCTCATCTCTGTCTATTCTCTCACAGTCGGGCTCTACACACATTAATCAGTTGGAGCGGGAGACTCGTGTCTTTTATGTTCCCATCTTCGTTTTTGTTATCATCATGACCAACCAGCCTGGTCGATTAAATATTAAACGTATAAGCGACTCCCGTGAAAAGCAATGTTTCGATGCAATCACCGGCCTCGATTTCGTCCGTCATTATTAATGAGGGCCTATATAAGCAGCTTCCCTTCAATGAATAGACAAGGGGACAAAACCTTCTCAAACAACGTTAACAAACCAATATCGTCTTAAAAATTGTTGCACTTTATCATCAAAAAGGGTTTTAAAAACTACGATAAATCAACAATTGGTTTTAAAAATATATATCTATCTATAGAGCCATTACGAGAGAGTGTATACGCCTTATCCAACAAAATAAAAATGTTAAGTATGCTTCATACCGTTAGCACTTTAATTAGACATGGCTTTCGTGTTTTACAAAAGACTGTTTCATGTCGAAAACGGATGTTCTTGTCACCCTTTCTACCTAGGCAATCGTTATGGACTTTGCTCACATTAAAACAATTCACATAATCGCCATGAAACTGTTTTCAGACATTATTCGAATGAGTCATTACGAAGGCTCGAAGAAAAGGGAAAGCATTAATCATTACACATGTGATACGAAAATGGAACTTGGTTCAAAGGCAAATAGCGTTTGAGTATAAGTCATCGAAATTAATTTAGTTATTACTAAAGGCCATTTGCTTAAACAGTGCACGAAATGTATTTGTGTCCGAAAGGGGGGGGGGGGGCCTTTTTTCTTAATAAGTTAACACTTGAAATATATTGGGTATTTTCATAATACCCAATGTATTCCTATATAGAAGAAGGAAGAAAAAAGAAACCCGATAATTGTTCACTTTTTTTAATAATTTTTTTTTTTTTTTTTTTTTTGCAAACAGTGTTTTACATCAGTTTAAAGAGTAGACTCAAAATCCCAATGCAATTCATCTAATTCAAACACTGGCTTTGAATTTACTTCTTAACTGTTTAACTCATTACCTACAGGAACCGACTAGTCCCTGTATTAAGCCTATGGGAATGAGGGCATTCAGTAGTCAAAGGGTTAACACAAAAGTTGGAAAAACTAAAAGTGTATGGGGAGCAAGATTATAATGGATGGGGATTGTTTTCTGGAATTCCTTGGAAATGACTCCTTGTAATGATCTATGATGTTTGAGTTATTCCTACGAAAATAGTTCTTACTTATTTTTTATTTTTATTTTTTTTTAATCCCTTTTTTTTCAGTAGTAAACTTGGATAATTTTCCCTGAAAACCTTTGGAGAGTTTTTGTTTTTCTGCAGTCTTTGGCAAATTGACAAATTTAACTACAAATGAATAGTATACCTTTAAAGGTGTGTGTGTGTGTGTGTGTGTGTGTGTGTGTAACTAAAGGATAGCCGAAAGACAGAGTAGAAACAGCTGATAACACAAACTGCTCATTAATCATCAAACATATCCACTACTATTCAAACAAAAATATAACAGGAGAGACCATTCCCTGGTTTGATGTAGCGAAATCCTTGTCAAGTTCGACCGTTCATTTTTTGCCCCTCTTGTTATTACCAATGGTGCATTTCCGTGGTTTTTTAATTAATATTCACATAATGACAATAGAAGGTGCTATCTGGTATATTCATGTTGAATGTAAATTTTTATATACATTTTTTCTAAAACTTATGGAATCATCAAAACGTTTACAAACTTGCATATGAGCAAGCAAGGACATAATTACAACCAAAAAAAAAAAAAGGGGAAAAAAAGGAAAGGCTTTTCTCAGAATGTTGGTGTAAAAGAGGAAAACAGTATTCAATCACTAAGTGGCAGACGAATGGCCCCCACCCTCCACTCTAAATCCTGAAGGAGACTTATCTTAGCAATTACTCAGCACGAGCACATTGCTGTGATATCAAGAAGATAAAAACAGAATCGGAAAGGCGAAACGGAGAGGAAATGAAAAAGAGTGTTGTGTGGCGCGAAAGGAAATGAAAGGGAAGTTAATAATCCCGCGAAAATGGACTTAATTTGAAAGAATAGTAGTGCAGGAGGCGCAAAATGTTTTGTAGCTTTTCCTTCTTTCAAAAGTCAAGGTCAAAATCCGGATGCTGACCAGTTGGAGAATCCCGTCGTGGGTGTTCTACGGTATTGATATTCTTTGAAACTGTATATTTTCGTCGAAAACATCTTTACAACTTATAGCAAAGAAATACACCTTTGTCTGCGATGTTCTCTTACCACCAGGGTATCGGAGGAGTCTTCAGCTTCGTTTGGGAAAGAAAACAGGTTCAAATGACCCAACAGAAGAAGTGAGAAACATAATAGGCTAAGTGATAACCAGCTTCTCTCGCGACGCCGACTACTGCTTAGATACATAGCATACTCAAATGATCCTAAAATCGAATCCCGACAAAACCTGAACCTTTTTGTTCTGTTCAGCGAGTGGTGTCCCTTCCACTTCCTTTACAATTACCGTACAATTTTTATAGATTCTACTAAATATTGCTTTATCAGTGTAAATCATAGCCGAGTCCATTGAATTATGAACAATTATATATGCATGTTTCATAATTGTTATGTTCTTGCTCTTAAAGGGGAAGTCCAACTTGATTACAAGTTGGTTTTAAAAGAAGCAGAAAAATGAGAGAAACTGATCAGGAAAGGTCTGATCAGGAAAAGTCGTAATCAATTGAACACAAATTGGCCACTCCGTGACGTATCTGGCAAGCTCCTCCCCCCCCCCCCCCTTTGCCCTGTAACCGAAAAAGTCATTAATTTCTATTTTCTCTAAAGAAAATATTCAATCCTACACGCACCTTAGATAATCATTGCTCATATGTTTTTACACAAAACCTGTACGAAACAAATCTATTTCTTCATCAAAAACTAAGAAAATTAAACATTATGAAATTTTCTGTACTGAGCAAATGGGAGAGGAGCTCGCAAGATACGTCACGCAGTTGCCAATTTGTGTTTGACTGATTAGAACTTTTTTTTAAAATTTCTTATCGGATTTTGTTCAAACTTTCACTTATCTTGTTTCTCTCATTTTTCTAACTTTATTCAAATCAACTAAATACCAGGATGGACTTTCCCTTTAATTTTCATATCTACTGTTAAAAAAAAAAATTGTAGTAGATACTTTGAAACTACATAATCCCGTAATCGAATCCCGATAAAACCCGAACCCTTCCGATCTGTTCAGCTAGTGATGTCCCAATACTCGTGTAATCGAATCCCGACAACGACCGAACTCTTCCGATCCCGTCAGCGAGTGATGTCCCGATCGCGTAACTGAGCCGGGCTCGGGGCGGAAACTCGCTCTAATATTGAGGTACATTTGATACGATCCTCACGCTTTAATTGGCCGGAGCGGCAGACAGACAAGCCAGCGATATATTCTGTATGAGGGACATGTGACGGTGGCGGCATTGGGAGGAAACTCAGGATGATGAGGATAAAGATATAATGAGATGGAGGAACGAAAGAGAGGATGAGCCGATTGATAGTGGGGACTCAAGTTCGTCATTTTGTTATTTCCGTTTGGCGATACCTTAAGTAGCGTAGTGTAAGCCTGTCAGACTCAGTGATACTAGGTTAGCTCAGTGTAAATGCCTATCAGTATCACCCTCTGAATTTCACGTAGGAGTCCTATCTCACTTAGACTTGAGCAGCATTTAGATCTACCTGTCTACTACTATTATTATACCCTTCTTTTTAACAAGATGCCCATCATTATTCACAAATTTTGAAAAATATAACAATTATGACATCAAACTATACGGTTTTGTAGTAGATTTACACATCGCAATGGTATACTTGATGTCACAATAATGACACAAATTCAAATCGTAGTATAAATAATGTAATTCAATAAAAATATGTCAATACATGTATATGTTACAAATGCTTAAGTGTAATGCAATGTAAGTTCATGTTCTTAACATTTATATGTATTTATACACAAAACAAATGAAAAAAAAGGAGTTTCATACTTTAATTCAACGTTTATTGTTTATTTTTTGTTTCTACATATGCCAACACGTGGATTTCATATCGAATATATTTATATACGTACACGCACACATCAACAACATTATACACGTATGAAGTCTGAGCTAAAACAGACTAAAATATGCTTTCTTACTCTCCCCGTGTTTTACCGTGCACGAGCTATCGATCGGCAAACGTGTGATATCGATCTGTCTCCTGCGGTGCCACCACGTCAACGTCTTGCAAGCAACAGAGTGATATCAACATCTTCCCCCCGGGAGGGGGTAGACAAGTAATAAAAAAATGGGGAGGGGTGGATTAGTATATTAAAATGGGAAAATGATGTATGGCTTTTGTTTTACTTGAAAATGAATTGTCCTTAGGCTTAATTTCTTCAATTTTTCACTTGATATATCAGTAATGCCCAAATAAACATGATTAAAGTTGTGTACTTTGCTGTGTCATTTAGATGCATTTACACTAAATTAAAATTGTTCGAGAGAGTGTTTATGTGGGGGTTTTTTTCCTGCATGGAACATGATACCTTAAATAGATTTCGATGACTCTAACAAAACCTTTGGATAAAAACGGGTATTATTAATGATATCCAATATTGATATTTTTATACCAACAGGCAATTTTTTATTTATTTTTAAAAAAAATATTGAGAACGGCCTGTTTGATAAAGGCATCGCAAAATTTCCAATCACGAATCATGAATCGGTCATCTTTATTCCCTGTTGATTGAAAAAAAAACAACTTTGATTTGCTTTACTTGGTTGCGGATCTCTTTTCTTGATTAATCGCATCAATTATTCAATTCTCTGATTCTATTTTCTATTTCCGCCTTCAGAAATCGTCCGGCTATGTTGTTGCATTGATTCCGACACTCATTGATATTCCGCAGAGCACCGAGAGAACTAATGGCACAGAGAATAGCGAGAGTGCGAGGGGAAGGAGGGTGTGAGAGGCCGACCGATACGAGAATGGCGGGGAAAGAAATATTTGTTGTCGGCTGACAGTTCGATGACGTCAGGTGTTTTGACGTAAATCAATGCAGCGGAAAGCTGTACGGAGAGCCCAGAAGCCCCTTCCCTCATTCCCTACCGGGGACCCCAACCCGGCCGTCCATAACCACGGTGACAATCCCCTCGCAAGAGGCAGAAGGTTAATGACGGGAGGCGCCAAGTCATCGACGAAAGGAATTAGTTGCGCCTTCTATTTCAGGTCGGGATATCAATTTTGCAATTTCTATAATGACTTTATTTTTTTGCAAATCTGTCTGATAGGTTCCGGGGAAGAATGCACTTGGAAACTTAAGATCGATAACGAACGCTTTGCAGGTGGACGCTATGATCTCTCTCTCTCTCTCTCTCTCTCTCTCTCTCTCTCTTTCTCTCTCTCTATCTCTCTCTCTCTCTTTCCCTCTCCTTTTCTCTCTTTCTCTTTCAATTTCTTTTTTTTAAATCTCTGTTTCTCTGTCTCTATTTCTCTCTCTCTATCTCCTCTCTATCTCTCTCTTTCATTCTTTCTCGGCATACGGATAACGAGCAGATGTATAATTCTAAATCTTGCATGTTCTCACGTCATAATTTCCATTCAACATTGTGTCTGGTTACAAAACCTAACAGGCAGAAATTCATCGTTTGGAAATAACACCTTAGCATATCATATTGCTCCTGGAGATCCGAATTGTCGTAGCAACAATGCATAATTTTATTCAAGATGACGTTCAACACGAAACATGAAGAAGTAAGTCCATATCTACCGTAGATCCTAATAATGTGAATGTATCAGATTAATCAGAGAGAGAAGAAAACATACGATCATATTTCATTGTCTTTATTTATTTGAGCTTATACATAATCTCTTGACAAGGTCTTTTCCAATCGAGATAGTCCTATATTTAGCTGCATTATTTTCTCGGAACCGCAAAACATTTCATAAAATTTCATTTAGAGTAGATTTTGAACAAAAGAACATGCCTCGATCAGAGCAAGGCACATAATTATTTGGTGCTTTCAGCAAGTTTTCGTAACTTTCTTTATATTTTGCTGTTCAAAGAAAACCAATGAACTACCCCCTAAACATTTTCGAAGGGCTTTAAACCAGTCAGCCTATTACCTTAACTCAGGATTGCTTTTACTGCTGGGAATGTTACATAAAATTATCACAACAGTAAAATGTCCATCTATTATTTTGAACCAATTCTTGACGCGTGTCATGATTATTGTGTACCATAATCATTATTTTGACGACATACATGTATAAATAAGCCACCACTAACAAAACAGTTTTTCTTGATAAAAAAACATTATAAACATTAATATATCAAGGTTTCCGTGATGTTATCAAGACCCTCTCGACTCGTTGTGTTTTATATCGAAGTGGATAATTAACTCGAAAGCTAACTTTGGCGGCATATTCTCAACAGCGATTCATATTTAGCCTCTGGCAATAATAAACTGAGATATCCACAAAATTGTAGGACATAGTCTCTCTGTCAAGTAGCATTAAGGGCGTTAACTCTGTATTAAAGTATATGAGTTAACGACTTTCTGGCTCTCAGGGGACGCAATTATATATCTAAGTATGGCCATTCTCCTCTGAATGGTAGTGGTTGGAAAGTATCTTTTTAACCAATATCATTCGAGGCAAAATTCCCATATAAACATTCACTGGCTATACAATTTTTTTCTAAAAACGTTACACTTTCATTATAATTGCATTTGCAGACATGATTTAATGAAATGAAATATGATGGAAATGACGGAACTATAGAGTCCGTGCTTGCACATTAAAGATGTCGTAAATTGCCATGGTAATAAACTTTTTTATATTGCGTACTTATGACTACATGCATGAAATGACATTATAATTCAGTGACACTGTGACAGGTATATTTTTTCTGACATAATTCCAAGTCAATGTCAGGGCTTCAATTCTCATCTTTTCAACTCGAGTTATGACGTAGACGCATCACACTTTAAAGCCATCACAGTAAACCTAATTACACGGGTTTGTTATCCCGAAGACTGCTTCACGCCTCTTATCGCAATAACATACCTATAATGAACACTTCAGACATGGTGCGAAGATATGAATCGTTACCAGTCTGCTTTTCTCCTTTTTGGGACGGTTGGGGTGGGGTGTATAGAGGATGATGGTAAAGGGCTCGATAGGGAATGGGAAATATGATTTATAATGTCTGGTGTATTCTTTCGAAATCAAATATGAAAGCAAAATTCATTTGAAAATAAGGTGATTATCATGTTCGGTCTGGAAGCAAACATAATTATATTGCCCTTGTAAATGAGGGCAATTGCTACAAGTGAGATAATTGTGAATGATTATGATGATCAGTTTAATAAATGTGTCCGATGCTGTTGTGACATGCGCGTCTTTATGAATCCCGGCGTGTAGCAGTCCAGACGCATAATTCTTAATGTAACTTATGTAACTTGTCTTTTTCGTAATACGTATATATAAGTCGGTTGAATTAACATAATCTTAAAGCTCTTTGGAAGCGCATAGGGAATTTTTTGTTATCATAATGTGATAAAGAACCTAAATTACAAGCTTTGTTTTTCAAGGTAAACTGAAAGTCTTTGTAAATGTATTTCTTTGCTGTTATTGTGGAAATAAATTAAATGAAAATGTGCGCTGTATACAAGAACTGAATATCTTTATTATTATCATCATCATTATTAAAATGAAACTTTCTTTATGAATAATATATCATTTCAGTGAACTTCGGTTTCCTTGCCATATATCCCCCGTAACTGTGTCAAAATCATGATGGTGGAAGTGAGTTTGTGTCCGAGCTCAGAGACTAACGATACGCGATTGGCCGTCATAATCGTATCGGTGTTTATAATATCATTATCGTTTAGTATAGGACCGACCCACGTCAAGATCGCCGGCGTTCTCCCATCGATCCGCCGAGTGGAATATCTCCGCATCATGATTTTGATCATCATCTCTGATATTCCTATTATATCCTCATTACCGGTGTGCCTTATCGGCTTGGCGGAGGGGAGATATCTGTCTTGGGGATAGCTCGGTTTGGTAGCGAGGTGTGCTGTGTTGTGAGCGGGGGAGCAGTGGTCAATAGATGATGATAATGAGATGATAGTTGATGGTTGTCTTAATGTCAGGCGGATAGGGAGGACCGAGGGGGTAGTGATTAGTGATTGGGATGGTAGAGTCAGGTGGTGTGGCGGTGGTGGCGGTGAAAGTTGTTGTGGTAATGGTTGTGGAGGAAAGTGAATATTATTGGTAGTAATAATTTAAATTGGCAGTAGTAGTATGGAATTGGTAGTGACAGTACTTCTACACTGGTACTAGTTGTGGGAGGAGTAGGTAGTAGTACTAGTAGTAGTAGTAGTAGTAGAAATAGTAGGAGTAGTAGTAGTAGTAGAAATAGTAGGAGTAGTAGTAGTAGGTAGTAGTAGTAGTAGTAGTAGTAGTAGTAGTAGTAGTAGTAGTAGTAGTAGTAGCAGCAGTAATAGTAGCAGTAGTAGTAGTAATAGTAGTAGTAGTAGTAGTAGTAGTAGTAGTAGTAGTAGTAGTAGTAGTAGTAGTAGTAGTAGTAGTAGTATTGCAGTAGTAGTTGTTGTAGTGGAAGTAATAGTAGTAATAGTAATTGTATAGTAATAATAAAATGAGTAGTGGACATGGTGGAAGTAGTAGTATTGTTGTAGTAAAAGTAGCAGTAGTAGTAGTAGTAGAAGTAATAGTAGTAGTAGTAGTAGTAGTAGTAGTAGTAGCAGTAGTAGTTTTTGTTGTAGTGGAAGTAATAGTAATAATAGTACTTGTATAGTAATAATAAAAGGAGTAGTGGAAGTAGTAGTAGTAGTTGTAGTAGTAGAAGTAGTAGTAGTAGCAGTAGTAGTAGTAGTTGTAGTAGTAGCAGAAGTAGTAGTATAGTAGTGGTAGTAGTAGTAGTAGTATTAGTTAGTAGTAGTTGTAGTAGTAGTTGTTGTTGTAGTAGCTGTAGACGTAGAACTGCTAGAGGTAGTAGAAGAAGTAATAGGAGAAGGAGTAGTAGTAGAAGTAATAGTAATTAGTAGCAGTATAAAGTATAACATTACAAATTTCATTTTATAGAAGTCATACATATCTGAAAAAATGTAACTACTAATACTATCATTTCAACCCATTACATTTTATCTGCATGAAATCACCAATGATGGTTGTGATGATTCAAGTAAGAATAGACCAATCGCAGTAAAATATTACAAAACAGAGGCAGTGCTTTCGCTAACTGCTGGAACGAAGGAGACCTGAACCTTAAAACTTATCTCTCCGTGCCATGATTTATGATGAACCTACCATTATTTTTCTCAATGATTATTATTACCGGTCTATCGTTAAACAATGGATGCAGAAACGACGCTATCTAGATGAATCATCATCTTTTTCATGTACGCCAATCTTTTTCATTTACCCGCGATGAATAGATGCGTATCAGGAAGGTGGTATTTTAGAATACCATTATCGATCGACTTGCCCATCTCAAGAACTGATGATGAAGTGTATGGGGGGTTATAACGTCATTGCCAATGCGATATACAGCATGAATGGATCCGGGGCAGTCTAGCGTATTCTCTGCTGCAAGGACACCCTTGTAATGACGCATGTCATCAGGCTTTCCCTTCGTCGTTCACGATTTTCAAGGAGGGGTTTTTTTTGTTGTTTTTTTTCAAAGAAAAGATGGCCAGTTGTGATTTTGATTTCGCTTTGTGACTAAACAGATCAAAGCGAAGCCAGATTACACCTTGGATGAAGGACAACACATTGAGCAAGCGACTTATTATGACATGGGCAGATGATCAAACTCGCGAAATGGGGATGTTTCCGTTGCCATAGCACCCACGATGGAGAAACACCAGTTACCGATTCCAAGTAAGGGGGCATCTGGCGTAGAATATCATGAAAATGTAATCTGTCAGACAAGTAAGATTCGACAACTATCAATCAGTGATGTTACATCGGTATAGTTTTATATGGGAGAATTATCCAAACTAATTATGATATTAATTATGATATTAATAGGATGGAGTCTTTCTAAACGAAAGTGCAACAAATTATCATTAATATTTGTTCCGAAGATTGACAATATAATAGTGACTTCTCAACAATAGCAAAGGTTAATATGCCTCTCGATTATTTTTTTTTTCAATTTCTGAAAGCATATAACAAGGAAACTACAAATACAATCAATTTTATTGATATGTTCAGGTCGGTTTACGTTGTATTTTCAATCAACCGGATCAATGTAGGCCTAAACGCGTTAGGCGTACATTTAGCGTGCATTTTAATCAATTTCCGAGCGTAAGATAATATATTTGTATTTTTATCAAAGATTTAATTAACTATTTTGACTAATCATGCAATTAACCAGTTATCCATATCCATCCTAATAGAAATTTAGCAGTCGCGAAAATTACACGTCATTGCCATTAATGTTCCTTTCCTATAGGCGCGTTTTTACCATTACCGTCACGATGTAGCTGGGTGCATTTTTATCACGACTTTATTCAAGTCTTCCCATGAAAGCGTTTCCCTTAAAATACAATTACCTAAACGTTCCCATAAGTGCTATTCAGCTTGGTAATTAGTAATCGACATCTGTGTTCTCGTGCGACATGCAAACGATAAGAAAAAAAAAGTGAATAATGGCTGTACTGTAAGTATTGACTGCATACGAAATACATTTTCTTTCTTTCCTCTTTAATTCTTACTTCTCATGATAACGTCATGCAGTCTGAGCGAGAAAAATAAATGAGCTTGCACGTGAAATTGATACGCATTGACGGCTATGCTTTGGGGAAACTTACAATTCTAGAAAAAAGAAATTTCTGAAATAATAAAGAAATTTCCGACCAAGGCAACAAAAAAAAAAAAACAACGTGTAACTTGATCTCGTCTTCATGCAAATATAAAACATACAAATTCAAAAGAATAGATATGTCAGACGAAAATGAGACATATATAGAAGGGGAATCTAGGTTACGCTCTTTTTTCTTCATTAAAATTTAACAAATTGCCTCGAGTGAGACGGTCCTAAACTGAAAGAATAGCTTTTTAATTATTCATAGGATACACGCAGCATGGATATACCACTGATACACGCAGTCATGGCAGTTGTCGGGCCATTTGAAGAACCGCGAAATACACACGCAAAAAGAGAGATGCCGCTCCATAGTTTTGTGCATCTTTCAATCCAAATATACTTATACTTTGCGCTTAGAATTGTCTTCTTTTGGAGGAGGGGCATGCTAAGCCAAGAACTTGAAATAAGGGGAGGATTGAGGAGGTAGCGGGCATTTTAAGGATGATAAACAGCTAATCCTGGGGGGGGGGGTAAACATAGTCATTACTGCACGCCTGCAGAATAAATATTTTGTACATTTTTTTGCTCGAAATCAAGACAGGTTTCATGAAATATATTTCATATCACCTCTGCGCTTTGTGGGAACATAAGGGAGGGAGGGGAAGGGGTGGAATAAGAGAAAGAGGAGGAGGAGGAGGGGGGGAATAGGGGGGGGGGGGGTGTTTATGACCCCCATGCTTCAGTGACAAGGTGGCTTCTCCAAGATATTAGAACCATACAGTCCACCGGTTAGCATGCATCATTTATCACAAACAGCGGGTGAGGAGGAATATTTGATGAGACTCCAAAAAAAAAAAAAAAAAAAAAACGACGGTAATTTCTTCTTGCCAGTCTTTAGAGTATAAAGGTTATTGCTTGCTCAAATTTGCTGGAAAAGAATATGTAGATGTAATTTCTTGTGGGATAATGCTTCCTAAAATCTAAATTTTGTTTATTATAAATATCCACATTTTACTTATCTACTTAGTTTTCATGAAAATTACGAAAGAATGAGGATCTTTTATTTAGACTTTGTATTACATAAATTTAGGACCGGGAAATTGAATTACAATGCATTACTTCGGAGACTACTGAATACTGAATACTTATACTTTCAGAAAATATGTATTGAATTTGTTATGAATAATCAAGTGCCCTAGGGCAAAAAGTATAGGATACAGAGGGCATGTCCTCTATAATGGGTTAAGCAATGACATTCAAAATTCTGCATCACTCCAAAGTTTTAAAAGGAATTTTTTAAAAAGCATTTATTGTTAAAAATGCACCTCTCTTCTTAGTGCTAACATTAATATTCTAAATGCCCTCCCATCCCTTTACAGTTTTATATTATGATTATTTGGGGGATAACCCAGACAAGCAAACTTGCTTTTGTTATCCCCCTGCACGTACTAGATTATTAATTACTTTTTCCGTTTTATCAACACCTGTATGTTTGTTTCTCTTTGTATTTTTTTTTTCTGTCTTTGAAACTATCAAATGTAAATTGTGATTTGTATTTTGTATATTTTGTATGTTTTTTTTTACTAGTACTGCAAAATAAATGAAATCTTTAGTCTAAACTTCTGAGAAAAGACCAATCAAATAGCTCTCTCTCTCTCTCTCTCTCTCTCTCCTTCCCTTAAACTCTCAACTCCTAAGTTGAATGCTTAATTCAGTAATTCATAACCTTATTATTTTGTTCATACTTTCACTGATTTGTTACTTTAATTTTTCTGCTTTTTTTAAAACCAGCTTGATATGAGGGTGGACTTCCCTTTAATCGGAAATTATACGTAGAAGTTCCTATGTTTAATAATTACAAATGAAGGGAAATCAATTTGTACCCGTACTGAAGAAGGGATTAAAACGAGTGATTACATAGCAATATTATCTGATTATTTCATATGCATGTTTATATATTTAGATGCATACTATTGTACAATTCAACCATTATGTATTGCAGATTGATATACATTTACATGTGTATGTGCCTACAAATAAGAACAGTACTCTAAAATCATGCAGAGATAACCAGCAAATAGCCAGGCACCCCACAATAAAAAAAAAAAGACAAATTGGTAAACCGATTATAGTTCTCGGAAATACAATGTAATAATTTTGTCATTTTTCTACCATACTCTTTCTTCAAACAAATTACTTTAATGTAACAACATAACTGTATACAATAAAATTCTAACCACAGTACTAAAAAGGACTCGAACAATTCATAACAAAACTGGCTTACTAATGACTTACATTTCATTTCAAATGTTGTTGGTAAGGTTTGAGAAGAGAAAGGATTACCTGGCATGCCTGATGGAGAAACCACTTTGTAGCCACAGAATCGTACTTTCCTGGGGAGAATTCTATGCACAATTCACACATTAGCAGCAATATTTCCTTCTCTTCATCACGATCTGATGATTTGAGGGTGGAAATATGATTATGATTATAATTTACTTCCATTCAGCAGTATACGTACCTAATCAAGTATGAGAAGACTGTTCGACTGACTAACCCATGTATATGTCGGAGGTATAATCTTAATTCAAGAAGTGCATTTCAAAACTGGGGCGAATTTTTCCATTTTCTCGCTAGAGCTTTTGAAAATATAGTGTAATTTTTAAATATTTTTTTCCTCTCTGAATCGGTCATCAATCGTGAAGATATAACGTTTGTAGTAGTTAGAAATGCATGTAAAATGTTCTTTTGCAAAAAAAATCATTCAGTTCTATTTGTCCTGAATCTCAAAAATTATTCATGTCCCACCCATCTTCATGATATATAAAAGATTATATATCTATAGTTTGTGGCAAATATGATCTATGATAGATGATTTTGCGAGGTGTGTAAATACCCACAGCCATGCATGTTCAAAAAGAAATGTATTTACAAAAAGAAGGAAGTATAGTGCTGTTATTAAATCGTAATTGTTTTGGTTTCGATAGAGTTCATCAAAATGTCACAGACATAAAATTTTGAGTACCTTTGAAATGAATATGTAAACACAGTACACGTTTATGAAACTATAACACTTGATGATTGGAAATACACGTTCAGCCCGATAATGCTCCCACAAGCACTGCCTTAAAAATACAGTCAGAATTTTAAAATATTTTATGCATTTGATATATTTTGCATTTAGAATTTCTATTTGTTTCCTCAAAAAGTGTCGTCCTCTATGCTCATGAAGCAGATACTCATAAATATAAACCCAGACCAATGTTTACAATACATTAAATAAATCATACAAACGGTAATTCTGGTGATAATTAAACGTCATCACAAATCTCAGGCTCACACTACTTCATTTTTTTTCTAAAAAAATACAACACACAGTTATAACAGGAACATACATCGAGCTATATACTACCAAGGAGTGATCACAGAACTTGATACTACCAAGGTTGAATGCAGTTACTTATACGGAAAGTGGAATCGTTATTAGCATGAACTAATCAAAGCAATGGCCTTCATTTAGTAAGCCATCCTCTACATTACCATCTGTGCGAGATTACAACGGCCTTGGTATAGTGGATAGAGGTGTATTCTTAGGGTGCGTTTATACTTTCTTTGCGAAGGCAGAATGAGCGTTTTGAAAAACTCATCTTTAACGCTCATCTGAAACGCAGTTTCACTGGGTAATATTTATACTTCTTTTCTCCAGACGAATTCAGGCTTTGTAGCGGGTTTCGCAAACCTCAGTGCGCATACTAAGCGGTTATATGATATAAACGGGTTTACAAATGATTGTGCGTTTATGCTACCCCAGAAACCATTTTTTTTGAGAGAGAGAGACGCCGATTCAAAAGCACCTTTTTGTGAGTTTTACATCGGCGTTTTGAATCGGGGATTAAACGAAAAATGACTTTGGTCGCAACCGTGTTGAACTAAACGCGTAACAAAAGGCCCATTCCGGCCTGAAAATGGGAGTATAAACGCACCCTTAGGTTGCGTCTATAGCTTCATCTTTCAGGCAAGAATCAACGTTTTGATACGAGTTTCGTTCAAAACACGGTAGTGTCTGGAGCTTTCTTTTTAGAAGAAACATGGTTTTAAAACACAGTAACCATGGTAACAAAACTCAGAAAAGAAGTGCGTTTCAAAACACGGTTTGCCTGGAGCAAAGAGCAATAAAAAGGGTACCGTGAAACAGCGTTTCAAAACTGTGTTTCATAACTGCGGTTCAGAACGCTGATTCTGGATTCGCAATTGAGCTATATAAACGCAGCCTTATGAAACCTACAGTCCTTGGAAAACAATGCAAGATCAAACAGCTGATCTGAGCGAAATGACAATGACCTTGGCAGTTTATAGAGATGTTATCGTAGCTGAATATATAGTGGTTGGAAAACAATAAGCATCATACAGCTGATATGTCTGCTTATGGTAAGCATGAAGGTCGACATTGGATTTTGTGGATAGTATAATGTGGCTTTAGCAGAGCAGTCTAAAACATGACATAATCATGTTGTGATGTCACTTTTTTTGTTTGTTTGTTTTGTTTTTGTTTTCTATCATTGACGATGAATGGTCGGTAGATACAAATTGTTTATCTTTAATAAGAGTGATTTTATTCTATTTGGGGTATTTCTTTCTATTTTTAGGGGGATGACGGATAAAGAAATTCTTAACTTCATTGTTTAGTAACTGGACACATGATCATAATCAATTAATTGTCGTTAGCAGGTTTGCAATAAAGAATAATGTTAAAAGTAGTTTCTAAGACTTCTTTTTTTTTCAAACGGTAACGTACTCTATTTTTTGACAAATTTTAACGTTATAATACTCTAAACGGACACCATGAATTTGTTTAATGCTTTAAAAAGAAGCCCTTTGTCAGAGGAAAGCATCCCCACAGCATAATTCTTATCTTCACTGTGCTAATCAATCTAATACATATGCCTTTTATAAAGCACTGTTTTTCTCTAATGAAAGCAATTACTCTACTCTACTGGCAAATCATTTCTTTAAACCGCGAAAAAATCCTTTCAAGCACAATCTGTTTAATTAGCTACACGCAAATCTCATCAATGATTAAAACTGAAGCATGCTAATGTCGACGGGATGCAGAGACATAAGTGTGACCTTGGGATGAATAGCATAGCAATGGTACAGATGCTATTGGTACTTTTGGTAATGGCTTTTAGCAGTCTATGATGAGATAACACCACTAATGATCAATTATTACACCTATAGTGAAAAAAGGATGTTGCAATCGAAATGTCAGTCTACCTCGAGAAGCGATGGTAAAGTAGAGAGTTAGTTCATATCTTCAGAAGACGGAATACGTTATTAAACACCTATATATATCTTTCTCTCTCTTCTTTCTCATTCCCTCTCTTTATAAATTGTATCAGTTTCTCTGTCAATCTGGTGCTAAGTTTCTCTCTGTCTGTCTCTCTCTCTCTCTGTCTCTCTCTCTCTCTCCATAATATTTCGTTGTTCTTGTTACTAATCGTTTTGTCTCTGACTTTGCCAAGGTTCACCTCTTTTCCTTCCTGTCACGCTGTCTCTGTAGTGTCTCCCTCTCTTTCTCTCTCTCTTTCTCTTTCTCTTTCTCTCTCTCTCTCTCCCTCTCTCCCTCTCTCCCACTCTCTGTCTCTCCACTCACTCGATCTGATATCATCGTGCTAAACCAATACTTTGCTATACTTTGTATACACAGTAATAAAGCCCTTGTGTACACAGAAACCACATGCTGAGTACCAAGGGAGATACAAACCGCCGGAGATTACCGGGTTCAATTTACATGCAGTTGCTATTTTCTAATAAAGCTGATTGCATTTTCCAAACCTTCAAATCGTCAGGATCTTGATTCAGACCATCTGATTAGAGCTGACCGACAACAGGGCATAATCCCTTTCGAGACAATACACAGAGTACAACACTCTTGAACTTACAGTGTTAAGAGTTTCCATTTTAAACGGTCGAAGAGTTACAACATTTTCAGAACGGTAGATTTCCAACTTTTTAAATGCTAGATCAGTAAATATAAACTTTGAATCAAGCATGTAAAAATGTGTTAATCTTGCATTTTGAAAATGTGGTGACTCCTCGGCCTTTTTTAAATGATGGTATAACACTACAGTTTTCAGAGTAGACAAAGATTTGTACCTAATTGCCATCATCCTTCTTTTTAGCTCTGCATCATAATATCTTCCAGTTATTGAGAGGGGAATGACCTATAAAGGAAACCCACGGAAAAGTATGTTATCACGATTGTTAAATTCACCTTTTTCATACCATTTTCATCCTTAATCTCCTACTTCCATATCTTTCTTAGATTCACGAGCCACATAACAAAAGAACGTCATGTATGACTGCAGGCGTGTGTGTGTGTGGGGGGGGGGGAGGGGTTGGCTAATTGGTAAAAGAAAAAGCTTGCTTCACTTGGGTCACTCCCTGTTCACCATCTTTCTTACGTTTGAGGTCGCATTGACCTGAAGATGCTGACAGATTGGGGTTCTGTAAGCAAAGAGCTTTCGCTTAAGTCACTCGAGTGCGAAACCTAGATGGTGTTAATAATATGGCGAACGTGACGACTTCCATAATCCCCGATTTCGTGCTCTTCTCTTTCCCGTCGACACTTCAATTCCGTGGTCACCTTCCACCATTGGATATCTGTCTGTAATGCCCTTCGAATCCCTCTTCGAGATACGTCATTCGTGATTATATATACTTGACTTATCCCTCTGTGCATCTGTATCATGTGTTTTCTCTACTAACCATTCCAAATAAGGTTTTGTGCTGCATTCAAGTCCTTAATTACACCGCAGTGTCGCTGTTTCTTTTCTCCTTGTATCACTCTCTTTAAAGTCATTGCATTTTGTTCTGACCTTTTTTTTATCTGTCTTCAAATGTATTTTCAAAGGCCCATTACAAAACAAACGACTTTACCTTCCCTCGAACAAAACAAAAAATACGAAAAATCTTGTTTGTACATTTGCAGGCTCAATATCCCCCATTTATTCCCATTACAACGTACAGCAAGGCTATTCAATATCACAGAAGATGCCAAAAAGACGAGGACACAATTCCGGGAAGACATGCGGTTTCCATGGCAACGCAAGGATCGACTATCAGCCGGAAAGTGACATTTCGCTTCAAGACCGGAGTCTGACGAGATGAATTTTTGATGCATCTCGCCGAATATCAATCAAACTGCCCGTGGGGTTATAGTCTAGTTAGGTTGCCCCCGTAAATTGCCACAAAAGTCACATGCGGTTTGGCCAGCCATGAAGGCGACAATGCGCATTCCAAATGAGGAGGATAGGCGGTGCTTGAAAATGATTATAACATGCATGAGTACGAGGAAAAATGCTTGTCTCTAATTTTGGAGGGAGAGGGTATTAAGTGTCTAATAAATGTTGAAAAACAACTCATAAAGTGGTACAGTGCTCATGAGTTTTTAGACATATGCTTCATGGGAAATGCATTCTGGAGTATCCTGTTCGGTTCAATAAACAAGATTTGGGACAGTTTATTGATTTTCTTTTAAAGGACTGATAGTGATGTGTCTGACAATAAAAAGCCTTGATACAATACTGCTGGGGACAAGGGATGGTATAAATCATTATAGAAATTACTGTAAAACATTGCTTGAAAACCGGTTTAATAAGATTAAACGATATTTTGTTATTCATGTTTTATTTCTTACAATAATCGTTTTACAAATTCCTGAAAGGAGAAACGTGTTCTGCTTTGAGTAAGAAGGAAATCTTGAACAAATTCGATTTAAACCGTAATCTTTAGGAGACAGCTCGAAAACTTCAAATATCACAAACATCTCTAAAATGTAGTTGATATTTATACTATATTATATACAGCGTAGGGAGATAAACTAGCTTCGTGGACTAAAGAGATGATGATATCTTTCATTTCATATGCATCACGTGATATCTCTGAGAAATGAGAAGCTGACAGGTGTATTTCCAATCGTCAAGAGTCTCTCCGACTCGAGTGCACCAGCACGGTGTACGGCAGAAAATAATAATGTCGTCCCTAATTCCCCACCAGACTTACATGTCAATTCAGCGTGTCACTTTGAATATGCAACAGGATGAAAATAAATGGGCGAGTATAAAGTGATGAATGTAGTATAAGAGTGGCTTGTATTCCCGTATCCAATCAGTTTGGGGATGGTAAACAATATGTCTCCGCGCTGATTTTCCCTGACTAAATGACGGGAAACGCTAAGTGGGATTAAGCGTGTAGGAGCGTGCTTGTTTGTCGTAACTCCTATATATTACACGGTGAGCTCTTCTCCTGAATAGATCCCATACCTACAATTCTTGATCGTCTTCGTGTTAGTGATCCTTAAATTGGCATCTCAATTACCTGACATCATGGCCGATAGTCCAGGGCTGGATGATCGGATTGATTCCAGTCTATCGATCTACCGACATGGCCTCGCGGTGAAGGAAGGCGATCCCCCCTATGAAGGAAGAAAAGTCGCTTACTTCAACCGGCAGAGGACCACCTGTTGTACGGTGTTCGGTGACTGAAGTTAGCCCCCTGGGTTAAGCATTGTACTGAGCGGACTTTCTTGAAATATGTGGCATGTTAGACTAGCTGGAAGGTAGCGTGAAATTCGACATTACTCAGGAAGATGAATCGAAATAAAGAGGGGTATATGCAGAGAGAAAAGGAGAGACAACGTGAGACGGCTAGCCGGAAAGGGGGCAGATAGTGTAACCAGATAGAAAAGGAAAGGGAAAAAGAGAGGGGTAGGGGTTTAGGGAGAGAAAGAGAGAGAGATGAGGGGGGGGGGGGCTTCTGAGCAATGTTTAGGTAAGAGTATAACTATCAACATAATGAAAATGACTTTAAAAAAAACACTGAATACGTCCTAGACGTTTCTACGAAGGCTAACGAATTGAAGGAAACTGCTTTTTGAGTAGGTTCCAATGCATTGCACCATCTTCCCTCTCAATAACCGTTCGAGATTTCATTCTTAACGAGCACGTTTTCAACAATCTGGAACGAATACCTTGTAGTTCTGCATTCAACCAAGGGTGGTAAAAGGTCGGACTATATTCAGGGGAGCGTTTCATCAAGTGTTTTGTCAGTGATTTTTACCGACAAATTTGCTCTCAGCCAATCAGATGCAAGGATTTCAGTAGCTTTTAACAGTTGTCAGTAAAAATCACTGACAAAACACTTGATGAAACGCTTCCTATATAGATATTCAGCATAAAAAGGGTAGAGGTATAGTTAACGTAATCATTGATTTATCATAAAATATTGTCGAACTTAGTAGCTGCCAGTGATTTTTAAGGTAACAACCATAATAATTATCTCTATAAATCTTTCAAAATAGACAGACAAAATAATAAACCATCTAAATTCAATCTACTGTGTATACTGCCATTGAACTTCAAACTGCCATGCATCATCGAGTCTGCGCAGTATGTGCACAATCTCCGTTGCCATGTCTGTTACATAAGTATGAGAGGCAGTGAGAAACTTGACGACAACGGGTTTCGTATGTTCTACAAGGTCCCTCTTTTCTCCCGAATAAGGAGTGATATTGTAAAAAAAAAAAAAAAAAAAAGGGGGGGGGGGTAAAGAAATATCATGCCGTGATTTCATGAAGTATAAGATGAGTCCTAACAACATTCCCAGTAGATCAACTTCAGGGCAATTTCAGTCAATAAGCTATTTACTGCCTACAGAAACTATATTCGGATTATTTAAGAGTTATTGTAATGATTACAAAATTCAATAAGTGAAGCGCATGGCTATTAGCATAGACTTGATCAATCTTGGAAAGTATTTGTGATGTGCACTGAAATAGCATTACTGTACATGAAAGTAGGCAATATTTAACTATTGAAAATAGATATATAATTCAATATATGAAAGTGTTACGGAAACATCAAAGAAATGAGTCCTTAAAAAGGGCTGTTTGTTATGGAATGAAGCCAACAGTTCTTTTCAGAACTCAAGAAAGAAAGAAGGAATGACTGTCCTTTTAAGGAATTACAATACAGACGGCAATTAAAGTAAGATGAAGGGTTTCTTATTTAAGCCCATTGGTGTCCCTGGCATTCAACAACAAGGGAAAAAGAAATCTGAGTAGTATATGCCGTTGAAACTGTACCATTACACAGCAAGGCACAACTGGTACATTCTCCAATTTCAAGTTCACAGGAAGTTTGAATGAAAAAGCTGTATGGTCACATTTTTGGAGGAAAAAGAATACCAAATTTCGCGGTTCTCCCGTTCTCCTCTTGGACAATTAAAGACACACAACTTTAAACAAAGGTAGGGAGAGACTACTGAGATACAACAGAACAATAACGTCAAAAACTATGGCAATTTTACAAACTATTGTGTTTTAACACACCTTTGTAATCCTGACTCTCCACAGGGCGAAAGGGAAATGTTGTACCCAAGTATATTAAAAAAAACATATTTATATGATGTCTTTTTGATGCGCAGACGTATCAGATGAGTTAATGATAATAACATTTTTATATATAGCTCATTTCATAGTATACTTGGAAAAAACCTCACTGCGCTTCACGATCATTATTCAATATTTAACCTGCATTTCGAAATCATATTATACTATAAGCAAAATTTCCACAGTCATACTTCATATTCAGCTTAGGTAAAACATAATTACAGCACACAGTTTACATAACTGCGTATGTAACATAATTTGTGACTGATTTTTCTTTCTTTCTTTCTTATCGCCGTGTCATTACGAACGGCAACAGAGGATAATTACACATGAGAGGTCATAATTATATAGGGATGTCATGAAGTAAGAATCAAAGTTAATCAACGACACAATGCCAAATAGTAAAGAAAGTCTGCGGGAAATGTCTCGATAAGATATACGTATGTAAAGCGAATTAAGCTAAAGGCAAGGTTAGAAGTTGATGACGGAAACATAGAAGGAGAATTGGGCGAGAGAGACGCAGAGAAAATTTGACAAGTAGGGAGAAGAAAGCTGAGAGGGAAAAATGGAGAGACAAAAAAGAGAGAAAATAGGAGAAAGGCAAAATAAGAGAGCAAGGAATGGGAAAGTGTATAAGGGGGAAAGGAGAGAGAGATGGATGGGAGAAAAGGGGGGAGGGGGTTAAATTCTTACCCTCGGGGTGGTGTGTGCGGTAACTTTGTAACCCTCTGGTTCCAGGTGTACTACCGAAGTGAAATTCGAATCCACAACAAAACACTGCATTCACTCCAAGGAAACGGGAGCAGTCCCTGGCCAAAATCTGGCACAAGTTCTCAAGAGGAGATAATTAATCACCGAAGTCTGTCTGCGGTCGGTTGTCAAGTAGATGTTTTTTTGTGTGTGTGCACTTACTTTTCACTTATTTTTCCTTCACCGAAGAAAAGTTTGCCATGGAAATCATAGAAGAAGAGTGGAGGAACACGGCATGCTCAGTTCTGTATAGTCCGACAAGAATTTTCCCACAAGATTTTCCAAAATTTGATCACGGCAAGCAAGAGATTGGAGATGTTAATGAGAGAGAATTGCGGAGAAAAAACAGAAACACGACTGCACCGGTTGGCAATGAGGGGCAAATGCACATGTGCGAAACTGTTAGTTGGCGAAAAGCGATGATTTTCGTACGATGAAATGCGGAATACACAATATCTTAATCATTTTCGGTCGTGTGTGTGTGTGTATGAGAATAATAAAAAAGGACCTGTTTTAGTACATGCGAGTCGTTGGCAAGCGACCTGTTCCTTGCGTGTGCCGGTTAGCCAATCGTACGTTGACGTCATTCCCCACACGTGACAGGAGCCAATCGGAATGCAGAACAGGCGCCTATAGTCGCGCAGGCGCGTGCGGATCTTGTCGTCGCCACGCGCGAATCTCATGAATTATTCATGAAGTTTCCATTCATCAAAATATTAGGCAGTGTGTTTATGTCCGGTATCTGTTTTGATTACTCGCTCAAACTTGCCAAGTCCGAAACGAGAAATAAAATACTCATCCATCAGCGCTTCTGCCGGGGAAACTATATATAAATCAAATGTTTCGCTTCCGAACGTTACAAGAACAACTAAAAATAGCCCATTTGAAGGGAAACACCACCCGATATTTTTGTTTTTTCCAAGATTTCTAATATAGGAAATATCCTCCACGTCCATATTTATCTTGTTCATTAGCACAACGGAAAAACCTTATTTATTTGTCTAAGTATTATTGTTGTGTTATATACATCGATGGGAATGATCGTTTTCTTCGTTGTTAACTAGACACACAAGATATAAATGACACATACAGTAAACATTTCACATGAAATAGAAAGAAATCGTTAAAAAAAAAGGGGGGGGGTCTTGGGGTGGTCCCGTTTACAAATTATGAGTATTTTAGATTTATTAGTTACATGTAGGTGTATATAGTAGTTGATTATGTTTTTCCTACTACTATAAATCAATTCTACGAAGACCTTTATAAAAACAAGCAACTGATATTAATAGGAATGGTCATGTAGAAAAGGTCATTTCCATAAGATACTCGGGTTTTACCCAAAGAAAAAAAAAACCCAAACTAAATCAACATTTTAAAACTGTATTCTTACAGTCTTCATTTCAACTTTCAAACATAATTTGAAACTACTTTAATTTCCTGTCATGGCAATATGATTGCAATTTCTTGCAAGATTCTTTCTCAAATTACAGAAAAATAATAAAAACAATAACGGCTATCGTTCAAAACATACACCAAGTTGTGATTCACTTTTACACAACATAATTTGCGTATGGTTTGGTATGTTATAATTGGTATTTTCATTGCACGAGTGGCAATGATAGCTCCCATATTAAAAAAGGAAATACCACAATTCGTCGAGTTTCTATATTCAGCTTCCTTATCATTCGCAACCAGCATATCTATCCTTTCGATGATAATACATCATCAGAGCCATATGGTTTTTATGCAAATACATGTATAATTTGATATTTTTTCATAATTTTTTTTTCTATCAATAATGACTATATCATTACTTTAAGCCTTGAAAGATTATGAAAAGATGAATTATCATCTAGCTGTCTACAGTATATAATGGTTTATGACCTGTTAATAGCAGAAACCCAAAATGAAAAAAAAAGGTTATTTATATCATCTCTTTGATGGCTTGCAATAAATGTATACATTAAAAAAAAAAAAAAAAAAAAAAAAATATATATATATATATATATATATATACATACATTTAGTCTAAGCCTTTGACATTAAAGGGGAACAATCAGCAAAATATACATTATTTTGCTCTTTAATAAAGTTTTGGGTGTCTTGTTGTACTACATTTATAATCAAAATATCAGCTTCAGAATGATACTACCTCTATTAGAGAAAATTATTGTAAGCTCAGAGACACTCTTTCAGTGAAGAAAACGAGTGGGGCTTTATTTAATCCTTTAATTTCTTCATTCTTCCTTAACCGCTAACTATAGAATGACGGGTAAAGTTTAGGGGACTTGATTTTATACATACTACATGTATATATTTTTGTTTTCATTCGGGAGATTGGACCCTGTAAATTTTATTATTTATATATTACATAAGACAAAATTAAATCTAGAAGAAGAAAATTCTTTCAAAGATTTATTATTTTAAAAAGGGCTTGCATTAGCCTGCAACAGGACCATCGCTATTGATTACAGAAAACGAAACCATGTAATGCTATGTCATTAGCCAGTTACCAAATAACCACTGACTTCGTGGTAATTAATTTCTTGATTTTGCCAGCCAGAGATGCACGAAATCATTATAGTGCTTAATGAACAAGATTTAATATGATTTTAAGTTGTATTAAAAACGATAATTATTATCAAAGAAGCTCTACAAAATATCAATTAAAATGATAACAGATGGCTAACTGGTCCAATAAGTCCCAATCAACAGATCAACTAGAAAATATATGTTAATTCATGGATGTATACTGCCGTATATATATGATTTGATTGATCGTCTATAATATCAGTCCAGTCCCTTTCATCAATTAATATCTTCTAAACCGTAAAAATAAAGTGAAAATGAACATATTAATATTAAGTTCATAAAACTGATTTACAAGAAAGAACCATAAAGAGGTATTTATGTGATAGGTCTATAATCCTTTAGAATAATGCAAGCAATGAGACGATAGTATGGGTTTTGGCAAGGCTAAACATAACTTGTGAAAATCCCTCTCCACTTTCAAAAAGGCCTCCTGAAAATAAATTTAGGAACGTAAAACGAGATGTGTTATGATTAAAGAACCGACGTGACTCCATAAATCTGTGCTGCTATTGGGCTATGGGGATTAGCTGGGCATAAATCTACATTTACTGGCTGTAGCTCAATTATAATTGTAGGCCATAAACTTCTCGGCTTTCCTTTTTTTTTTCTCGCTTTGGTTCTTCATTTTCAATCATTCGTGGCACTCGTCGTTTTCTCGGTCGCTTCTTATTTGTCCCTATCTCTCTATTTTGTTCTCTATTAATTCATTACATCTGGATTTCAAATGATTTTTTTGAAATTAATAGATAAATAAATGATAATGAAATAATAATAATAATAACGATAATTATATAATGAAATAACAATAAATATAATAATAATAATATTAATGATAATAATACTACTACTAATAATAATAATAATGATAATAATAATAATAATAATAATAATGATAATAATAATAATAATAATAATAATAATAATAATAATAAAGATAATAATTATAATTATAAGTACAGTAGTAGTTGTAGTTGTTAAATAAATTCATTGGGAATTATGCGATAAGATGGTTATAATATGATTTTAAATGGTGCCTTGGAATTCGATATGATTTTTATCTATTAAAAGTGAATGATTCATGATAAGTCGGAGTGTGTTCCCCCACTGGAGTAATTGGATATCAATACTTGATACGATGATAACGACTGAATAATGTTTTCCACTTAATGGAAACAGGTAACGAATTTAATAAGATCAACTTTAGTTCTGGTCGCGAGGACATTGTAATGAAACTTGTTGAACCTGTTCTCATAATGAAAACATATATGTGCCAGATATTTTGATGTTTGATTTTCCTGCACAGTAAAAAATAACTTTAAAACTACAGGTTTTCTGCCTCCCTTGAAATTACAAGTTATTGCCGTTATTTCAATTATACAGTAATTTCTTGTAAAACAACAGCAAGTTTGTTGGCTTACCGGAAATCAGCCTATATTTACAATCGCCCGACATAAAACACTGTTTAAAAAACATTTTCTCATATTTCAACAAGTTACCCTGTTAAATTACCAAATATTGGGGAAACACTTATATGAATATTCATGAATTTTTAGTAGCGTATGGCGTGGGGTTGCCCGATTTACTAACTGTCACCAAAAGCATTAAAAAAAACTATAAGGGGTATATAAAAGATTGCACTAGATTGAACTAACTGGATAAGATAGTTCTAGGATAGGATAGATTAAGATAGAGAATAGGATAATTTAAAGTAGGATAGGTTACACTGTAAGAAATAACCGTAAATCTAGACTTTCTGGCCCTTGTGACTACAAGTTATTGCCGTTATTTCAATTTTACAGTCTTTTTCCTGTAAAACAAAAGCAAGTTTGTTGGTTTACCGGAAATCAGCATATATTTACAATCACCCGACATAAAACACTGTTAAAAAAACATTTTCTCATATTTTAACAAGTTACCCTGTTAAATTACAAATCGTTTCCATGGTACCGTTTTAATTTTCATAGATTTTCCTGTTAGAAATTAAAGTTTCTACTCTTTAACCAAAAAACGGAAATCTGTTATTTTACATGTACTGTGGAAAACTTGACGGGCATTTCCGGCATCCTGACTGCCAGGAAATTTCCCGTGAAAAAAACAGCAATTTTTTTTACAGTGTGTAAATATCTTGAATTTATAAACTGTTTTCATGAACATAATCAGAACCTTAAATAACACCTTAAAACAAAATTCGACTTGTGCCTACTCTTAACGCGTACAAAAAAGGGAAAATATACAGGCGAAACTATCGATGACACTTTATAAACATGATAAAAGAACAGGATTTCCGCGATAAATTTCAAGATACAGACTATGTGCATTTACATCTCCTCGCATTGCTCACTGCACGGATGAAGAATTCTATTAATAAAATGATTTTGAACTGAATTTCGTCTCTTAAAGAAAACACGGAAGGAAAACCGGATGATATTATCCTAAGCTCATCTCCGGGGGGAACATGTGTGTTTTTTCCCCCCTCAATAAAGATGACAGTTATCTTTCCTGGTTCTATATTTCTCTTTACCATAATTTTATCTTTACCTCTCTTGGACCCCGATACGTAGAGTACTTGACCCATTATGTGGAGAGATTATCGGAAGGAGTAATCTCTAGAGCCGGCGAAATATCATTAACATATATTGCGTTTCCCACTACGTGGTATTTTAAGAGGAAAGCGAGAAGTAAGAAAAGGGAAATAATTATGATAGTGGATAAACGATTCGCTTGCAAGAGCAGACAGGTGAAGTGGGTCTGAGGGATTCTTGATACACTTTTCTGGCGTCCATTGAATGAAAAAATGCAACAAACAGACACTGAAAATACCCACAGAATACCCGATCATGATTTACTATATAACCCATTTATGTCATATTCAAATATTGACGTTTATGGATGGTGGAGTATAGTACTCGAAATAGACACTTCCGACTTGAATTGCAAACATGCAGCGATTTAACGAGCTTTCGTATAGTGTTTCCGTGTTTTAAATCAAATCAAGGAGTCCTTGATCGAATCGAAATGGAGTTTTCTGCTTTCATGCACGTTTTACACGAGGAGTCATAGGTGTAGCATATGCCAGCCCCCCCCCCCCCCGTTTATCCGCCGTGTGTGTGTTGGGGGGGGGGGGGGGTGAGTGTGTGGCATATGGCATCATTCAGTGAATGAAATTTAAAAAAAATGTCAACTGTAAAGATAATGTAATCTAAGGCTTTCTCATTCCATTTGATTTTTAAAACCCAATGTACGTGTGCTATTTTTACCGACCGACGTTGATTTACGCGAATGGTTATAGGATGTAGCTGATCAGGCGTTAATTTATGCGGATGTATGGTCAAGATGTAGCTGACCAGGCGATGATTTATGCGAATGGTCAAGATGTAACTGACCAGGCGTAACAACGACTCCGTGTCCAAGTGATTATCATACCCATCCACCCCTCTATTTTTCAAGCCGAAACCACTCTGACCGCGTGCTCAATAATGAGACGATGCGATCATCTTCAGAGTGGCGTTGCGCTGATTTTTCTATACACGCCACCTATGCCAGACGGGGTGGATATTGCGCCCACATTTATTCCCACAATGCATCAGTGATAATGTGAAATTGTCGATGGTTGTAACCTTTGCAAGTTAGGGGAAAGTGAAATATTTAGCATAAGCATGTCATTTTATCACAGACGTCATCACGAAATCACTTTTAAATTCATGGAGCTATACGTCACACCCTGTACATAATTTTTACAATATGACTTCCAAATGAGTTAAAGGGATTGATTAACTTTGCCCGGGATTGAAAAAAAAAATCACTGTTCCAGCTTAATGCTGTAATCATAATTGCAAAACTTTAGGTCAGACAGGAATCACCTGAGTTTTACAAGCTGATCGGTCATTTATATATTAAGATATTTACGATTGAGCATTGATGGCGGGATAGAGTACCACCGAACCCTAAAGGAATCTTACGGTTCTGTCACAGAATATACCATACAATGAACGAATCCCTATTTCTTCACCGTCTGGAAACCCGCTCTGAAATCGCTTGGTTTTTGTGACTGCAGCGCAGCGAAGAAACCGAGCGACTTGCGCTAGTGATCGATCGCGATACCTTTCGCCTAGCTAGCTTTTTTCTCTTTTTTTAAGGAAAATAAACAGGTTCCATTTTCTCTCATACTTTCACATATCCTTAATTATATATGTAGTTAGAGGAATGCACACAATTCACTGGCATTTGAGCTGATTTTTACAATTTTTCACAAAGTTAATCAATCCCTTTAAGATAATGCTGGCTAAGGAGCCTACGATAGTATAGGAAGAAGCGAGCCTTAATGTATATAATTTGTCTTCCAACTTTTTTGAAAAGGAATACTTCACTTCATATTTTCCTTGTGATATACTCTCCGTAACACTTGGAAAGATTCTGATTAGTAGAAATTTTGAGCAGCAGCACCTTTAATGAACAATGACTGAGAGAAGTGAATGGGATATATTTCCAAGAAACGTAAGACCCGAAACCATTATGTTGATAATTCTTATATGGTAATGCATTGATTATAACATGTATTTATAGTCAGTCGTTTCATGGCAATCCTAGACTAGAGAATTATAATAACTGCGGCTGTAATAAATAACACTAGGGAGTTTTCATTCATGCATAATATACTGGATTGTAATGACGCCCCCTGAATGCTAGTATGTGCATATCTAAAAAATATTATGATGTATTATTTTTTTTAAAGGCAGTGTAGTATTTTCCCGCAAATCATTTGAGCGTGATAATCTGTATTATTGAACGGAATTTCATTAAGCTTGCGGTGGGGTGAAGGAAGTCCGATTTTTGTGTGATTTCTTTGATTCACATTAACATATTAAATTGAATTAAATTATCTTTTGATTATACCAGTATCTATAGAAAATTACTACAAGATATATTGTAGTATTTATAATAATAGGACAGCATGTAATACATATACATGTACTTGGTCTTGTGTGGATGTATATCACTACATTATCAAGAAGATTATAATTGCACGTCATTTAAGAGAGCTATCTGCAACTACATAATGTAGTAGCATTGTAAGGGCAACCATTATAATATTTTGATCAACTTTATTTTAAACTAGTACATCGAACACGATAAAAACTATTTTCGAAAAATCAACTGAAGGCAATTTCAATAGCCCTGTCTATCACCTTTAGAAATGTACGAACATTACAATGGCGTATTACGTAATCCGAACCTGATTTCTATGGGCAGTACAACAGGCCTTTGAAATTGCCCTTGAGTTTATTTTTCGAAAGTAGTTTTTATCGTGTATATCGGCTTATTTCCTCCACAATTTTTTTATGCTTTCAGCTACTTTCTATACCTCTTTCTTACTTTAATTTGAAAAACTTCTTAGATGTTGCTTTTTTAATGAATACATTGTTCCGTTCATGAATCACCGCTCCTAAGAGCCTCTAGAAGGCCGCTTATAAAATCTATTAAGGTCTAAATGGAAATTAATTATGTTTCATAAATACATACAGATATCGCTGCATGTTTACAAGTGATTATCAGAAGTGAGCCTTTTATCTCAAAGTAAGATTTCCGCTTAGCATATCTGAGTGTTTCTAGTGTTTTGAAAATTATTAGACTAGATTCACTTCTAATAATTTGAGTGTTTTTGGATTTCGGATTCGGGGAAAGAATACTTGTGACAGAGCACTTTTACCTTTTTTGTCTTTTGCATTTCTTTCAATGTTGCTTCTCTGTTTCCTTCTTTCTACCCCCCCCCCCCTCCCCTCTTTTTACACCTCATAATTTTCTCCTTCCTTGTATTCTTCTCCTAATGTTCCAGATTTTTTGAGGGGAGGGGGTTAAAACAAAAAGGGTCTAAAAATGAAATTTTAAAGATCTATTTGTGTAATTTTTGTTGTTTCAAAGAGATTACCTTGGTTTGATGGTTAAGTGTCCTCTTTGTAAAAATAATAGGTGTCGTAGTCGAGTGGTCTAAACACTTGACAGGAGATGCGAAGGTCGTGGGTTCGATTCCCGTCACAGCACTAATTTCCTTGAGCAAGGCATTTTATCTACATTGCTTCTCTCCACCCAGGTGTTAATTGGATACCCGGTAGGATGCGACAGTCAATGTGATTGGATTAGCATGTGCTCGCCCGTAAAAAGGGGAATAGCTGGAACTATGAGCTGGAAAAGTGGAAAAGGTGCATTCATTGTGAGCGGGCAATCCTGAATTCGATGAGCGGGGATAATAATACATCTGTAAAGCGCATAGAAACATCGTATATAATGTATTAGGAGCTATATAAATCCATATTATTATTATTATCATTATTACTATTATTTTTATTTTTATTGTTATTATTATTATTACCAATATTATTATCATTATTATTATTATTATCATTATTATTATTTGTATTTTTATTATTATTATTATTATTATTATTATTATTATTATTATTATTATTATTATTATTATTATTATTATTATTATTATTATTATTATTATTATTATTATTATTATTATTATTATTATTATTACCATTACCATTATTATAAATGTAAATTTGATGGAAGGATTCATTACTTTACTATCAATGTAAAAAGACTGAAGGACCTCCTCTAATAATGTTTTATGACTACAGTATTGGATGTCAGTCTTATATTCTAAAACACAAATCTGCTTACACCAATTAACATAATATAATAGTCTGCCTCTTCAGCCCCCCTTCCCTTCCCTCCATTACCATCCATTCAAGTGCGAAGGGAAATCAGAGGTGACAACATACAGAAAAGTAACGTCAAATCATATTAATCAACCAGAAACAGTCATTTTATGCAAGAGATTATTGCCTTGAACGATGGAACAATATGGAGTAATGACATTGCGTAATACATGGACTGTAATAGTGTGTGAGATCCTTATACGGTAACGCCTCGTGTATTGAGACCATAGGCGGAGACCAGATGGTGTTATTATCTTCGCTTATTGTCCTGCTCGTAGATCTTTGTTCGCATTTTCTGCAAAGTATTTCCCCACTTTTCAAGCATACACAGGATTAATGTTTAAACTTTACGCACGATTTTTTTTCGAAGCCGGAGAATACGTTTGCCAGATTTCTATTAATTTAGTTGAAGAATAACATTATACCCAAGTTGATTCTCTCTGAAGTGGAATATCAACTACATAAGTGTTGAATTGCGGACCCAACACAAGCTCCTGCTTATAGGGTTTGACGGCTTCTTCCCTGTATTATAAGTCTTGTATTATGCTTTTGTTTCTCTGTATACATTATATTATTTGTAAAGTGTGAAAGAAATTACGTGAAACTGTTAATCTAACTTTGAACTGAATTGCATTGACTAGTAATCGACAATATTTGGCGTCATTTCAGATAATATATTGTTTTCCCTTAAATTGGGCCTCCTGAATTTTTACATAGCATAATTCAAAATAGCGAATCATCAATATTTTTCAATAATTTTCGAAAGATGAATAATAATAACTCTTATTCCAGCGTTAGGGAGAATGCTTTTATCTCAGCCTATTTCTATTTCTATTGTGACGGAATACTAAACCGCATTGATAGGATTCCCCCTAACGTAGAAAATAATGTAAGATCACCACTGTGCTATTATTTCTGAAGTCTACTGTAGATGATATGGGCATACTTTACTTGTCTTATTCTTACTGTATTCCATTTCCCCCTTTTAACTCTCTCAATATTTTTATGTTACATGTCATGATATGTATTGTTGTTGTTTTTTTTTATTACACAGGGCCATCGGTGACAGCAGTTTGTTAACTGAAGAATTGACCCTGTATAAAACTGTGAATAAATAATTTGTCACCATTTCTTCATCACGTCCAATGCTTTAAAAAAAAAAAGTGCAGTGGAACCTTGTCATGTCCAATGCTAACACCTATATGCATATAGCCATTGGCGATTTGGAGGGAATCCACCATTTCGTTTGTGATGGTATTAGAATTCTCTCTTTGACCGCAATGTATAACTGACCATGCAGCAAGGTGGGATTTCCAACGCCTGAAGGTCCCCGGGGATAGGGCATTACCTCGCCGTATATCTAGTCATCTTATTATCCCGAAGACACCCTGCATCTCTTTGGTATAGTGGAATCATTCTGGACACGAGACTGCATGGGTGATTAAAGAACGTCACGAAATAGATCACTCATTTAAGCATCATCCTGTCATTCGAACTCTGTCACACCAGGAGTAAACTCATTATGGTGTATAGAGTATTTTCTGACGGAATGACAAGAATAGAATAGAAATAAAGGAAATTATTCCGCATTCCAGTCAGGCGCCATATACATCTGCTGATCCTAACAACATAGCGTTCTCATCTTACCGGGTACCCATTTAACATCTGGTTGGAAAGAAGCAACGTAAATAAAATGCCTTGGTTAAGAACCTAAGTACTGTGCCGGGATTGAACCTACGACCTTCCAATTTCCAGTCAAATTCTACAACGACAACTCTACAACGACTTCTTTACAGGCTTTCTTATCAATGTACCTGGATAGATACATTTCTGCTTATCAAGGACATACTTAAATCATTGAAACAATGTCCTGAGTAGACCACAGTGTTCTCCGCCTGACAGAACGTTGACAAAATATTTATATATTCTGGGAAACGGTGACAAAATATGACCAAAAAAATATAGGTCAAGGCTTTTGTATCTTGTAATTGAAAAAAAAAAAAACCTTCTCAAGACCATCCGGCCGACTATAAACTATATCTTCAATAGAGGACACAGCAAACATTGCTGATAGTAGGATATCAAACGGGCTATTATACGACTAACAATACCATATCTACTGAGCAAACATCCACCGATATCTTTATCATTCTGCCTCTAAAAATAATACATATTGACGTCATAATGCCAATCAACATGTCGTCGTTCCTAAGTCCAGCAAATGCCATTCTAAGTCATCCATAAAAAGGGTTAATATAATAGTTCTGTCTGTACAAGCTCTTAAGACATCTACATTTAGTCCACTCTCGTACTTTATTCAAGAACCTGTTACGAGATTCTTTCCTTGATCCAAATGTAACTGTAAGGAAATGAGGGCATCTATAAAGATGAAGTTGAGTACTGGTAATGCAATTACTTTATGAAAGAAATTGTCTAGAAGCGATTGGGAGAGGTTGATTATGTAGTTTATAAGAATTGATGTATACTGTGAGGTTTTGGAATCATCAAAATAAGACATTGACTCAATACTGCTGAAAGTCACAAGCACTGCACACAGAAATGGGTACATGGGACTACAAACACATGTGACATGAAAGTTTGGTCCTAACTTTTCAGCTATTTCTCGTCATATATCAAAAATGGGGGTATTTGAAGAGCAGTCCTTTTCAGGAGACATTTCTACTATGATATTCTTCCACCCCGACATAAAAAAGAAAAATGGGAAAGCTCAGAAATCATTTTTCACCTGTTCCATGTCTACCAGAACTTAGCCTTCTCTTCGAGTCCGTTTGACACGTGATACTGCAATCACATGTACATTGCATGCGGGCAGAACATCATTAGAATCATGAAGGTGATATCAGCTGAAAATAAATTGATTTAAACTCATTCTATAAATAATTGTTACATTGGTTTGATTACAAAGGAGTGTGTATCATGATAAACAGAATTTATAGAGGGATTTGCGCCCATCTTAAAAAAAAAAAAAAAAAAAAAAAACAGTACATGTATATTTAGCTTTAACCTGGAAAACTACTCTAAGGAGGGACAATATCAGAATTCTAAAATAAAAAAGAATATTTGAATATTTAACCTTTATCTGTCTATTCATCTTAATATCAGGACATATTACTCCGATGTACTTGATTAAACTGCGATATACATGTACTTTTCTATTCTCAATCGTATGTGGGATATTAGTTAGGATCCCGAAAACTTTTGTGACAATTTATTTCGGACTTCTTGCACGTGTGTAGTTATAATTTTTCCATTTGGGGGACTGAAATTACATTATATTTTGTACTTATACTGAAAAAAAGGATAAATTTAGTTAACAAGTTTTCCTACATGTGTTCTTCATTTCTTGGAAGGTTTTCTGAAAAGCCCTCCAATTCAAGTTTCGTTTAAAGCTCAATAATTGTCATTATAATATCAAATGAATAAATTCATCCCGGTATAAAATTCCCGACATTTCGGTGAATGCAAAGAACTACATACCGACCTGTTGCCCACACTAATTATGTCTTCTTCCGTTTACTATAAAAGTATCTCCGATTCACTACAAGATTTACGCATTTCACAAATCGGCCTGATTACATTTTTCTTTCCTACATATTGGTCAGGCTTCTCTCGATAAACAATGCAATATTGACAAAAGTACTATTTAAGTGGAAATGGACAAGAACGTTGTTATCCACTTACAAAATGCATCCCAAAACTCTAAGCGCATTATCGGGATTGGATTGATTCGTATTCTAGCAATAGATTCTTGATGCCTTTTATAGAGGATTTACAGAAAGAGCTTTTAGGGCAAGAAAAGGGGAAAGAAAGAGAGAGAGGTTGATAAGTGCAAGGATTTTTAAAACTCTATTTCAATTTTGCCGACAGATTGAAACAAATGCAGAAGATCTTAAACAACTCTGACTCTGTGTGGGTGTGTGCAGGGTGAGATGTGTGTAGGTGTGTGTAGGGTGGGATGTGTTGGGGGGGGGGTACGTGTGAGTCATAAACGCAAATCCCTATATTGTAAACGTGAAATGAATGAATATTAAATATTAAGTATATAAGATAAGTGTATATCACTTGAATTCCAGGGACTTTCGACCTATTCAACGATGCATGTAATACTACCATGCAAAAGATATTATTTTCTATAATTCTCTCTTTCACTGTATTCATTTCTTTTTTCTTTCTTTTTTGGCTTTTAAAAAACAATCTAATATCTGAATTATTACAGTAAGCGGATATAGAAGTGTTCATTCGAATTTAAGAACCAAACAGAAAGGGAAAATTGAAGGAGGAAAAAGACAAGTTTCAAATGATTATCTCCTTTTCTGATTTCAGTCTCATTGAATCTACATCATTATTGATAACCGAGACAAAAAAAAAATCAGAATTAAAATGTGTGCATGTAGTCTACTCAACCTTCAAACGAAAACCTAATGATCATATTCCGACATCATTTCGCACGCGACTGTATCGTTGCGGTCCATGCATGCGCAGAAGATACCTTTATTGACATCCTATCAATATTTGCTGAACTGATTATCTATCTGATAATATTTGGTGAGATGGTAACAGACAGCGTGTTAGCTCGGGCTTTTGTTTGAGTGAGGTTACTAACAGCTTCTAACTCCCTACAACTTAATTTATATATCCTTCGTGAGATGTATGGCCTTTTCACGTTAAAATTGGCCAAGCTAACAAACGATGAATGAGTGTGGAAACGAGGTTTGTAGACAACTAATCTGATTACATAATCATGATAGCAAAAATTACCTTAATATTACTGTTGCTATTGATAAAGAAACAATCAGATACTTGAAATATAGGCCTAGGTGTCGTAAATTGATAAAACATGCCTATGATGTATACAAATTAATGAATGTTTTCTTACGTCGAAAACAACGTAATATTCGAATTGCTTTTTAAATACATGTATTTCTCAATCACTACTTTTGTTTTGTGTCCCCTACAAAATCTTTTTAATATTATTATATGAAATATAATGAACATGAAATATTCATGCATTGGTGTCCCTTTGTTCTTATGAAATCAAACGGAAATATATTGATGATGAGATAATTATTCTTGTTGGGGGTTAATAGGATTTGCCTGAGTTAAATCTGTTCGCTATAATATCCGAATCAAAGGCTGCAAGGAAATATGATTAAAAAAAAAAAAAAACTCATCTGTCATGTTTGTACCAGATGGAACGGGTATGATCCTTTCTCATCGAAAAGATATATGCAGTCAGGAAAAAGAAAATAAAGATAAGAATTGAACCGGCATGCTATAGATAATAGTGTGTGTTTACCAAGCCTGTAAATGTATTTTTCCTGATTTTTTTCAACGTGACATGGAATATATATATATATATATATATATATATATATTTCGTCTTTTCCAAAGTCTCACACTTAGTATGTATCCATAAGAAAAACTGGAATTATATTGGTCACATAAGATGATGTGCAACGTAGCATCATGTGTAAAAAGAAAGCCTTCTCTCTCTCTCTCTCTCTCTCTCTCTCTCTCTCTCTCTCTCCGTCTATCTATCTATCTATCTATCTATCTGCTTGTCTTTTTATCCACCCCTTCCGTTCTCCCCTGTTAGCATCTATCTGTCTCTCCACCACCCCCCCCCCCCCATTTTACTTTGTATAATATTCTATGTTCCCACATCCCCACATCCACCTCGTTTTCTTAACCAATCTCCTCCTCACCAGTCACCATCTCATAAATGCTCAATCTCCATGTCCCTCGATCTATGCATCCTTCCCTCCCTCCCTCCCTCCCTCCCTCCCTCCCTCCATCCATCCATCGCTCCATCCATCCCTCCATTCATCCTTCTACCCCTCCCCCTTCCATGCATCGCTCCCTCAATCGCTCCCTCCATCCATCCCTCCTTCCATGCATCGCTCCCTCAATCGCTCACTCCATCCATCCCTCCTTCCATGCATCGCTCCCTCAATCGCTCCCTCCTTCCACCCCTCCATCCATCCCTCCAACCATTCCTCCATTCCGCCCTCCCTCCATTCATCCTTCCCTCCCTTCTTCCCTCCGTTCATCCATCCCTCCATCTATCAGTCCAACCATTCCTCCATTCCGCCCTCCCTCCATTCATCCTTCCCTCCCTACTTCCCTCCATCTATCAATCCATCCCTCCACCCCTCCACCTCTCCATCCATCCGTTCCTCCATCCATCCCTTCATCCATCCCTTCATCTATTAATCCATTCCTCCCTCCCTCCCTCCCTCCCTCCATTCATCCATTCCTCCCTTCTTCCCTCCGTTCATCCATCCCTCCCTCCACCCTTCCATCCATCCGTTCCTCCATCCATCCATTCATCAATCCATCCCTTCATCCACCCCTTTATCAATCCATCCTCCACCAGCCTTCCATCCATCCATCCCTCAATCCATCCATCCCTTCATCTATCTCTCTATCCATCCTTCCCTCCAACACTCCATCCTTCCCTCTCTCTCCCTCCTTTCCTCTTTCCATCCATCCCTCCCCCATCCATCCCACCATCCACCCCTCCATCCATCCATCCTTCTCTGCCTAAATCCATCCATCTATCTGCCCATCCTTCAAGCTAACTCCTTCTCCTAATATCCCTCCTCAACGCACACATCCAGACGTCATTTATTACTTTCTTTTTCATATAGCATTCACCGAACGAGCCTCTTAGTAATGACCTATGATACCGTCGTGAGAGCTGTAATTCCATTCCTACGATATATTCTTCTGTATTATATCTCTCATCTTGCTCAGGAATATCATGGACAGGAATAAGCAGACTAAGCATATATATCTTACGTATCGTTATCATGATTACGACGATTGGGCGAAGTGAGAAAAAGAAGTCCACAAAGCGACTTGAAATTGGAAACGTTTGACAAAGTAGATCATAAAACGCATTAAGCGTAGAAAATGAGGTTCCATTACCTTGGAATCGGCTAGAGGAAAAAGTAACATAATCGAATAGAGATGAAATGAATTTAGCTTGATGTCTTGGGAGCGAGGATTGTAGCAAAGAATTGCAAAGAAGAGGCATCCATAGAGAATTATGCTTAACTTATCTCAGTATGCTTAACATTACGCGTAGTACGAATACAAAAGAACGATTGACTGTATGTATAAGCACGAACGTACATTGATGTTCATTAATGAGGAATCTATATATGATTTTGTAACTTCTATGGATTATGAATTTTAAAAAAGGTATGAGGAAGCATAGAACATTATATTATAACACCATATTTAAATTTCTTTCATTTAGGAAAGAGAATTGACCAAAAGATGAATTAAAACGACGATGCCTTGAAACATATTACTGGAAAACATTGCAAAAGGCAAAGACAAATTGCCCTGAAGACGACAATGTTCTTTTTATTTAAGTGTCACAGTTGTTTGATTTTATTCGTGTTCGTACTGTATATTTTCAGTGAAAAAAAAACAACAGGATTTACATTCGAAATCTTTAATCTTTCCAGGAATCATGAATGTTGCATTTTCACATCAAACAACCTTGGCCCTCGGTTTTCTTCACTGCGACCTTTCATTAATCGAGGCACATGTTACTCGCATTATCATCTTAATCACCATCGGGTTTACACGCCTGATTAAAAACAACCCGTCACCGAAACGGCTGCAATCTGCAACAATGAGAGGACGAGCCTGGAAGCGACGTAGCCAATTTGACAGCAGTGATCTTGGATTTCATGTGGGCAGCTAGGCAGAAAGATAGGATTGTGGTATATCTTGGCAGATCAGAACCTTCTTTTACCATGTTTACTGAGTCAGGCGGTGAACAGTGGGTAAAGACATCAATCGCGGTTTCATTTCACTAATTTTTACCACCCTTTCAAAATTAGAATGCTTCCAGGCAGTGCCGTCATGTCATGGCGTGCCATAAACAAGGATTAATCTTAACGTGATGAGACAATGGGGCTGTACATCTTAAACAAATGGTTCATTCACACCATTGATGCATTCTCCTGATACAGGATCACGAATATCTAACGCTTACATTAACTATTTTTTAAATTACTGATAACAAAAATATGCATTTTCTTGGATGTAAAGGCAAAAGAAAATATAGATATTATCAACCTTTATCATGCCAAGAAACAATCCCTCCCTAATAGGTAGAATATTGACATGCATCTTCGTGATGCTTTTGTATTTACATTCATTAGGACAGCACCTTTTGTTTCCGACATGGGAATAGAATCCCTCCCCCCCCCCCCCCCCCCCCGCAAAGTCTACTTCGGAAAGTCCAGAGTTTCTTGATAAGTTGGGTTCATCCACCATTATTTTTTTGTTCACTTTTCCCATAAAATTAATCAGGACATATAAACTTCTTCTAACATCACACATACAATCGACAGCTGATCAGGAACCAGTCTGAAAGATAACAACCATCGGATGAGAATAACCCTTTTAAAGTGTTTGAGGAATCATGACCCCGGCTTTAGCCGAGATACCGAGAAAAAAAATCCTTCACCTGGGTCGATAGAAATACCTACCGATAAAATGCCTCGTCTAAGGACATGCACAACATGCACGGATTCGGACTCCAACCCTTTTGATTGAAAGTCGAGTGAATAAACCAGTGCTGCATTCCATGGTGACCTTACTCTTATTTTTCGCACCAGTTTTCAATCTGGATCCTATTTATGAAAATCCAGGAATGTATTCAATCGTGTTTTCTGATTCATATTCGCTTCTGGAAAGCAAAGGCACGAATGTAATCTAGACTCTCTTTGAGGACTATGACATTATATATGAAATACAAAGAAATTGAAAGTGGGGGAAAGATTTCTCCTTCCCCAGGGGAACATGATTATTGGAATCCTTCGATCTGCGTCATGTGTAATCTCTCACGGAGATCAATATATGAGTGAGAATAATCATAATGGACGCACCTCGATACTTATGATCTTTACCATCCTTATAAAAATTCTTAAAAGGTCAGTTTCCAGCCTAAAAATCCTAGTGTTGTTTCTAAACAGTATTTTCTCTTATTCAGACAACTTGATATACTAATGCTTAAAATGTATGTATCACCTTTAAAAGAGAAGTCCACCCTCATGTCATTTTTTTAAATCAGAAAATGAGAGAACTAGGTCTACAAAAGTTTGAGGAAAATCCGGAAAAAAGAAACTTATAATTTTAAAGTCGTAATCGATCACACACAAATAAGTAACTCTAGCATTGCCCCCGTTAGAAGCTCTTTGTATTTCAGTATCGAAAACATTTCCAAATAACACCCCTCTTCTGTGTTCATTAAGGTATATATCTATTTCATGGAGGGGGCGTACAGTGAAGGTGTTCACTAACAAATCTAGGGTACACGTGTAAAAAAAAGGGGGGGGAAGGAGAAAATGAAGATAAAGCGAAATTTATGAGATTTTTGGTACAAAGCGTGGAGAGCTTCTTGCAATGAAAATCACTATAGTTACTAAATTTGTGCATGTTGTGTGTGTGTTAACTTTCTTATCGTTTATCAGATTTTTCTCCAGCTCTCACTGATCTGTTTCGCACGTTTTCCGCTTTTATTAAAATTAGCTTGAGGCAAGAGTGGAGTTATAGAGACCAGTCATGATCGAATGGTTGTCATAAGCCTGCATGGTCAGCAGTAAATGCCGAACATGCTGGCCATGTGGCAGGCGTGGGCACAGACCGTACTACCCTGCTCTCATCAGTTTAATACGAAGCGAATGAAGACCCAGTATATGGGGAGATTAAACGCTCATCTGGTCTTATAGACAGACGAATAACCCCTCAGACATCTTGAAATGAACGTTTATTGCATTGTCCTCGCCCACTTTTGGAAAGATTCAGCGACAGAAATAAGCAGTAATTTGGTTATTGCAGAAGAGATATACGTGTAAGATATGCATGTTAGGAATCAGTTCATATCTTACTACGATTGTTACAAACAGTTATGCTGAAGTTATTTTCAAAGAAGACGTCTTCATCTTAACCCGTTTACTACGGGATTCTCTCTCATTTCTATAGGTTAATGGTTTCTGCAAGTAACAACGTTTTGCCCTATCTACAGACTTTTGTCATTGAAGTTGAAAATGTTCAACATGACTAAAACCAACTTCTTTCCTTTTGGGCATCTTTGGACAGGGAACATAAAAAGACTGAGGGAATTGGAGGAATTATACCTCGGTTACTATTTGTACTGTTTGTAATTTCTTTATCTTATTTAGTACATTTTACGACGAAAATTATATTTTTACCAAAATAAAACATCAAAAACTTTTGCTCGATCGCAAAATATAGAAACAGGAAAATTGATATAGAGACAAAAGACGTCATACTCTGGAAATATATAGTGTGCCCCTATGCCTTTGTCTTGCGTATTATCGTGATCCCAGTATTTTCAACATAACCCAACCTGCTTTCTTGTCCTGACGTGTGGACGCGGTGTGCAAACTGATAATGAAGCCATTATCTGTTCAAGATGTTCTTACAGATCAGGGACGGATCCAGGGGTGGTGCATGGGGTCATGTGCCCCCTTTCCAAACAGAAAAAATCCAAAATTCCATATCAGGAACACATCAAGCATATTTGTCAAGTACAAAAATAAAATGGATTCCCTAAATGTGGCCCAGTCAGCAATTTGATACCAAAAGGGCATCTGAAAAGTGTAATACTTTGCTTTTTATTCTGTTTGTTTTTGTTTGTTTTTGTTTTTGCTTTTGTTTGTTTTGGGGTTTTTTTACTTTTGCTATTTAGTCAGAAAAAACTCACCCCAAGATGTGATGATTTTTTTTTCTCTCATGATTTTTTTTAACAGTGCTCCCCCCCCCCCCCCCCGTCAGAGAGTCCTGGTTCCGCCACTGCAGGCGCTGCATCTCAACGCATGAAGAAGATTAAAGGAAGCTAATAACATGACACCATCTGATAGAGTATCTATTTTCTCTCTGTGGTTTAGGGCCGAAAACAGGAATGTAATAAATGGCTTCGTAATGTCCAAGTCCATTGGTTCGGATCGTTCGTCGCGTCTTCACGTCTTAAATTACCAAGTAACCCGCAAACATATTTATTAGATGGAGATGCATGGCGAACAGGAGCGAGTCCGGGTAGAGCGTCGATAATTTCGGAGCATGTTAAAAAGTCACATTTATGACCGAGAGCTCAAACGTTTGCCTTTGCAGGAGCCGACATGAGGATGTACACGGAGTAGAGTAACAAGAACGGAAATTCTTCTTTTTTTCCCCTCTCAACCTCAACCTCTTTGTCTTGTCATCCATTCCTCTTTATTAATCTCACTTTCCCTCTCTCATTAACATATAAAGATACATTATTGCAAAACTGGCGTAGTAATCAGTGGTCATAATTGTCATGTAAAAGTCACATAGGTCTATATGGTGCTAGAAAATAAAGCATGCAATTATTAGTATACTGGATTTTGCTCTCACATTCATTCTCTTTGTTCTATTGTCATTCTGCAGTAGCAAACCACCTCATACATATATCATTATGTTTCATAATTTTGTGTATGTAACGGTAATTTTTTCCGATTTCACATATTACTTCTTCTCCTTTCTGTTATTTTTTTTATTTTTTTTTTGTTGTTGTTGTTCTAGTGACAATTTGTTAGATACCAAGACGCCATTGTAACCATGTCTAAAATAGCTCCCAAGAGCTAATCATGACCCTCTTATCAGGGTCTCACCATTGCCCAAGCAGTGAGAGTGATTTAATGAAAGTAATGGTGAAAACACGTCGAAGGTGTTTAGAAGCCGTCATCCATGGTCAAAAGGTCCGTGTATCTTCTGTTGTTGATGATGCTGAACGCTGGCATTTGGCGGAACTCTAAGGTGGCATGTTAGACACCATCAATAATTCACTCATAATGAGAAGAAATAAAAAGGTCTGCTAACCCTCCATTTCCAGCTACTAACGCATACGATTATATTAGTATAATAAATAACACAACCGCACCGGAAGTGTTGAGCTCTCTCCCTCTCTCTCTCTTTCTGTCTCTCCCTCTCTCTTTGAATCCGACATTCTATGTTTGATATTGCAAATTTGATTTCTGCTTGCGCCCAAAAGGCAATGGACATGAATGTGCATGTAGTCAAGGTCTGTTAAGCCCATATTTTTGTGTTTGGGGAACAGAGTTCACAAAAGCACCGAACTTTGCAGATGTACTTGTTAGGTTAATAGCCTCATTTTTTCCCACAAGACCCATCGAATCAAACCACATCTTCATGCAAAATTATGCTAACTAATGCGATTTGCATGCATTAAACCAGTAAGTCCACTGACGTGGTGAATATCAGTGGCTTAAAAATGTTCCAAACTTTCTAAAAAAAAAATTTGTTTTTTGGTGGCAGTAGCTTTATTTCTTCCCACAGGACCCATCGAATTAAATCTCATCTTCATGCAAAATTCTACTAATATATGTCAATTATTGCACTATATCTATACCTAGACAAGGTAAAAGTGCTTGAAAGTGTATCATACTTGTTGTGTCTACATATTTATTTATCCCACAGGACCCATCAAAATAACTCACCTCTTCATGCAAAATTTCCCAAATTTATGCAAATTATGGAATTACATGTAGCCAAAGTGTTAATGCCATTCATATTGTACCCATTTAAGGACTTCAGCTCTTCAATACGTACAATATTTGCATTAAAATCAAGAAATATACTCTGAAAATTGCAGTTTAAAGTTGTCATTTCATTTACCTGACCTTTTTTACCAGTGATTATCAAACTGGAAGTGCTGGTATAGTCGGTTATTGATATACAATAGCAATGTTTGTTTTAAGCATTAATATGCATAAATTATAATAAAATAGGTTTAAAAGTCAAGGAATATAATCAGAATATCACACCTAACATAGTCATTTCATTAACCTGACTTTATTCACCCATATGTTACAAATGTGAGGTGCTTGTATAGTCATTTCTTGTGTCATTGGAAATGTGCATTATGCATAAAAATGAATCAATTATAATAAATTAGCATTAAAATCAATGAACATTACAATATTGTTGCAATTATTAATGTGACTGATCGATCTAACCCATGTGGTAGAATATGAAGCCCTTCAACATTTATTTTGTATATATTTCATAGAATATGTGTTTTATGCATACATTAACATAAATTAACACTAAAATAAAGCAAAATGAATTTGATGATTTCATCAGATTCACCTGGATATAAAAAATAAAGAAACTAGTTTTTATATTTCTAGACAAACAAATGAATTTGTATTTTTTGTGCATAAATTAGCATTTTGAATTAGGGTGCCATTCACCGATTTCGTGGCACCCTATCTAAAATTAACTCATATGACTCAAAGGCAAAAATTGCGCTTGTGTAAATTCTGTCCCCTAAATTTTGTTAACAGACCTGGGGAGCGTTTCATCAAGCGTTTTGTCAATGATTTTTACCGACAACTGTTACAAGCTACTGAAATCCTTGCATCTGATTGGCTGAGAGCAAATTTGTCAGTAAAAATCACTGACAAAACGCTTGATGAAACGCTCCCCTGACTAATGCGGAATCAGGGGGGAGTATGAATTTCGATATAAAAGCCTTTTTCTCGTTTGTAGAATGTACTCCTCTACATTTTATTTATGTAAAGGTTGTGTATTTCCAACATGTCCAATCTTCTTTTCTCTTTATCATTCTCTCTACACACACACACTCTCTCTCTCTCTCTCTCTCTCTCTCTCTCTCTCTCTCTCATTCTCTCTCTCTCTCTCTCTACCTCTTTATCTCTCTCTCTCTTTCATTCTATGTTATTCTCTCTTTTGCACCCCCTCACTCTCTCTCTCTCTCTCTCTCGCGCTCTTTCTCTCTCTTTCCCACTTTTTTCTCCTTACTTGAATCGTCGTAAGTGTCGTTCCTTCTATTACCCACTCTTCTTTTGTATATCAATGTATCTCTCCCGCTACATCCACTCATCCTCCCCTACCCACGCTCCTTACAAGTCTTTTTTTCCTTATAGCATATAAAGGGGGGAAAGTACTTGTCGAACTCCAGGCTCTTGGAGTAAAATCTCGCTACGTTTGCTTTTCCTGGTACCCCCCCCCCCCCACACACACACACATCCTTCTATGTCACACTCTTTACAAGTCTCTTTTTCTCATTTCGTTTTCCAACCTCATGGAGTACAATCTCGCAACGTTTTGTTCTCCCCCCACCCCCCGCACCAACTCATCCTCCGATAACACTCTCTTAGGCCTACAAGTTCCCCCTGTTCTCCTTACGTTTCAAACCACACCATTGCACACCAACACATCTTTCCTTACCGCGCACCTTCCTTTTTTCTCTTTATATTTCAAACCTCGTGAAGAACAATCTCATGACGTTTTGTTCTCCGGGTACTCCGGGTACCCCCCCCCCCCCCACACACACACACGCGCACACAAACACACACACCCACACGCAAGCACTCTTTACAAGTATTTTTTCCCTCTCCTTATTCGTTTTCAACCTCTTGAAGTGCAATCTCGCGACCACAGGATAATGCAGTCCCCGCACGTGTACGACAGAATACGTCCCCGTCGGAACAGAATTATACATCTCAGCACGAAAACAGATTGTGGGGTTGGAAATTGATGGGAGTCTCTAGAGGGGGGCCAATATTCTTCCATCACAGTCAAACTTCATGTCCCATGCGATGGAGACTCTCGGACCCTCTCACAGAGTCAGAGATTTATCCCTCCATGTACTCTCCCATTAACGAGGTCGCATCACTGGAGGTTGTAATGACTAATTCATCTTCTATCACGACTTCGAGTTCTGTCTCGTTATCGGCTTCAACCACCAACCCGGTCCTCTTCAAGAGCGTTTATGGGGATATTATCCAGGATAAATTTGACGCTGTTCAAATGCATCTGTTCTGTACTGTTAATTTTTTTTTCTTCCTTGAAGCCCTTTTCCGTATCCTCTCTCTCTCTCTCTCTTTATATATATATATATATATATATATATATATATATATATATATATATATATACATATATATGAATTAAGAACAAAATTCCGAAAATTTGTGGATCTGTAAATAAACTGTTGTTGGAACTAAGCATGATATTTGTCCGGATTTCGTTCTTTATATATAAATATATAAATATATATAGTGAGAGAAATGTTCCTGGAACACAAGCTGGTGGTCATGGCTTTTTTTTTTTCTTTTTCTTTTTTTTTTTTCTTTTTTTTTCAATAGGATAGTCTGGGGTTGAGGATAGTACGGGGTTGAAAAGCAAGTGTAAAAGTGTAAAATTGCTTAGTCGAAAGTATAGAGGGAGAAATGATTACTTTGAGACGGTCGTAGCTTTTATGTCAAACTTTCGATCGGTGATCTTCATCAGCAATCTTGTTTTTACAGAGTCCTGGGGAGCGTTTCATCTAGCGTTTTGTCAGTGATTTTTACTGACAAATTTGCTCTCAGCCAATCAGATGCAAGGATTTCAGTAGCTTATAACAGTTGTCGGTGAAAATCACTGACAAAACGCTTGATGAAACGCTCCCCTGATGAAGATCACAGATCGAAAGCTTGACTACAAATAAAGGATGACAATAAAAGCTATGACCATCTAATCATTTCTCTCATTATACATATATATCTTCCTCTTCTCATCTTTCATCTCTTTGTCTGTTTATATTTCTTTCTCGCACTCTACCTCATTTCTTTCTCATACCCCTCTCCATCCTTCCCCCATCCTTCCCCTCTCCACCCCTTCCCATCTTCTCCTTCTCTCTCTCTCTGTTTGTCTGTCTGTCTCCCTTTGTTTGTCTGTCTGTCTCTCTCTCTCTTTCTCTCTCTGTCTGTCTGTCTCTCTCTCTCTTTCTCTCTCTGTTTGTCTGTCTTTCTATCTTGCTCTCTCTCTCTCTCTCTCTCTCTCTCTCTCTCTCTCTCTCTCTCTCTCTCTCATTCTGTCTATGTTTTAAACAATTTCATATGATTAAAAATGACAAATATTTAGGTGTTCAGGCGAAAATCAGAAGATCTCGAAATATACATTAATTGTCCTAACAAAAGTGTAGGTTTGGTTTAATACAACGTTCTTTTCACCCATATTTTGGCATATATCAGGTTGGGAATTGGGTCGGGAGGCGGGTTGAGGGGCGGGGTTCACTATAGGAAAAAAAAATCTCCTCTTGCATAAGGCAAATGGATGATATCGGAAAAAAACAGAGCCCACTACCATTCATTTTCTTTCAAGTCGCACGCACGACAACTTCTCAGTTTTCGCTCGACGGCATGCATGCACTTTTATCATTCGTGAGATGGGAACACAATCCAGTCTGCCACCCCCTTCTCATTTTCAACCAATAAAAGCCGGATTGTAACCAACGAGTGAGATAGGAACACGATCCAGTCTGCCACCCCCTTCTCATTTTCAACCAATAAAAGCCGGATTGTAACCAACGAGTGAGATGGGAACACGATCCAGTCTGCCACCCCCTTCTCATTTTCAACCAAATAAAAGCGGGATAGTAGTACCCGACGAGAGCTGTTTGAATTGAATCCTCATTTGTCATGTGGCTCCCGTTAGTCGGGGGTAGATCTTTGAAACCGGTCTGAATCTATCGTGTACATTCACTAGTGTTCAAAGAAGATCGATCAATGCAAAAAGGAATAAGCAAATCTTCCCACTTGCTCTATCCCTCCCTAGAATAAAATAAGAAATAGAGGAACTCTATAAGAGATAGACGCCAATCAGACAGGAGATGTTCATAAATTCAAGGTAGAAATAGACAACACGTTCCCCCCCCCCCCCCCCCCCCGCCCCCAATGTATTTCATTTTGGGAGCGATGGGGACGCTATATTTCTCCACTGATTAAACTTAACACTCATGGGATTTCCAGGAAAATAAATCGCCCTTATATACCCTCCACCCCCTCACATTCAGCGATTCTGGCGGGATTTCCGAAATCATATTCCCGAAAAAGTCCCGTCCCTAACAACCCCCCCCCCCCCCACACACACACACACTTTTTTTTTAAGAAACACACTCACGCACAAGTATTAACATGTATGTACGATAAAAGAGCAATATAGATAAAATACCTTGCTCAAGGGCATAAGTGCCGTAGCGGGAATCGAACCCACAATCCTCGCGTTTCCAGTCGAGTGTTTTTAACCACTCGGCTACGACACCTCTACATACACATACAAATCATACAGACACACACGCACACACACACACCTGCACACACACGCACACACTCAGCTAAAACTAAAATTGTGAGAAATATATATATGTTACAAGGATAAAATGAAGATGATGCATGGTAACATGAATGAGAAAGAGAGGGGCAGAGAAGGTGAGGGGAGATAGAGGGGGACACAGGGAGGGGAAGAGAGAGAGAGAGGGGGGGGGGGGGGGGGGAGAGCGATGCAAATATAGAAGAAATTCAGACAAAGGGTGTCGGTGACCGGTATGCTGCTTCAGACAGATCCTCGAAGCAACATTAACTCGATTATCGTTTTTTACGAAATTGATTTCGACATCAGCAATGAGCGAAATATCTAGGACATACCCGACTGTCATTAATGATTAACTCCAATAATTATGTATTCAGCGTGCGCCAGCTCAAAAAGAGAAATCGCTTTCACTGCGGGAAAACAAAGTATGACTGGCAGCACTTTTAAGTCGTAAGGAGGAGGAGGTGGAATATTATTTGTTCCATTTTCATGACGCAGAAGTGATAGAAAATAGTTTTCGGCTATAATGGTGGCTAAAAATAGAGTTCACCTTTGTCTTGCCCTGTCTACCTGTTATTTATGTTGTTTTGCGTGGCCTTTCCTTTGTCGGATGTACTTTGTGCTTGGATACTTATGTCTACGTGTGGAACGGAAGTATTGCATGGCATGTTTCCCAAAGGCCAAATGGCTCAAAGCGATGGATGCCTATTGTCGGTGGCCATTCGAAGTCGATGGAAATGATGTCGTTTATTTGTATTGCGTACAATATCAATGTACCCCAAAACACGATTCTTTTTAGGTAATGAATTCATATTTTTTAAAGTTAAGTGTGTTCACAGTGTGTTCACATAGTCGACTCTGTGAAGATGTGATTCACAATGTTAAAACGCTCGAATTTAACAGTGTGAAGATGATTTCACACTGTGGACACTTCCACAGTAGTGTGGTTTACCACAGAGTGTTCACATAGTGATGTTCGAAATCACAGTGTGAATTTACTCGCTCACAATGTGAAAATGTGATTCAAATGTTAAAACGCTTGAATTTAACAGTGTGAAGATGAGTTCACACTGTGTTTCACACTGTGAACACACTATAGGACACTGTGTTCTTTCCAGCAGGAGTAATCCAAGCGTTGGGTTTCAATTTAAATAAAATACCGACCTTCGTGTTTAAATAGATAGCTGAGTTCTAGGAAAGGTGACAAATAATTTGTGAGCTTTCTCATTTCTTTTATGTCAGTTTGGAAGAACATCATAGTAGAAATGACCCATGAAAAGGATTGCCCTTCAAATGCCCTCATATTCGAAATATGACGAGAAATGGCTGAAGTGTTTGGGCCTAACATTCATGCCACATGTGTGTGCAATCCCAAATAGCCAAAATAGTCAGCGAAATTTGATCGATTTCTTATCATTTTTATGATTCCTAAACCTTACAGTTTACACAAATTCTCATGTAAATATGATCAAACTTTCGCAATTGCTTTGAGACAGTTTCTTTCACAATGTAATTCCATGACCAGAACTCAACTCTATCTTTTAATAAAGAGGAATTTGCATTTGTAAATGTCTTTAAGTTTCAGCGAGCTTTTCATTGGTGCATTTTACGAGAAAAAATACAAAAATTATACGCAAAGTTCAATATTTGAGACACATTTCATCCCGTATGTGATTTATTGATTAGCTTCACTAAATAAAAGGATGTTCGAAAGCAATAAAGCTGTTAAACAGTACCTTCAATCACACCTTGGATACACCGGCTGGTTTCCAGATTAATTTCTAGCTTTTCATATTTTGCAATAATATTCCATAACAATGTTATTCATCTCCTTTTTACATAAAAAGGCCGTTTGAAAAGAAGAAGATCCCCTTTCAAACCTGAGTTTATTGTCAGTGCCAGGAAATAAATGGCTTTTTTCTGTCACAAGTATTCTTGAATCCGAAGGCTCAATTCTGAGACTGGATTCGACAAATGAGAGAGCATATTCATTGAAGTAATCTTGTGCAATTCAGGAAAATAAATTGAGTTTGATAAAGAACGATGTCATTTAATCTCAAATGTATGTTGGGGACATCGATTTTAATTTGCTTTATTCCTCTCCTTCTTTGGAGTTATTTTGAATAATAATCTGGGTGCAACGAGCTTCATGGAATAATTGGCCTAATTTTTAATGATTCATCGTGATAAGAATCCTTTTTTAAAGGTCAAAATATAGGTTTAAACCATGTAAACGCTAAATTTATTTCACTTTCCATGAAATCAAAGATTATAATGATGAAAAATCATTCTAGACAGGGGTGGATCAAGGATTATCAAAAGAGGAGCAGAACTGTTTTCCATGGCATTAATTTTTTCGCGTTCATGATTTTCAAAAGTCATGCTCTCCTATACTCGCTATGATTCTAGATGAAAATAGAGAAAAATGATGGTTTGATATTCTGACAACATTACAAACACCACTATGAAAAACTATAACTCAAAAGCAAAATACGAAATTCGCCAGAAGAAGCTGTGTTCCCAGTCGCGGAAGGCTATCGTACTATTTTACTCTGGACTTCAAGAGATACATCCTATGAAGTTTTTTTGTGATCCTACCTCAAAGTTGTACAAAGTTATGGAGAGTTCATTCATCTTTGACCTTCGACAGAGTTAACCCACACCAGTGGTATGAATTTATAGTGTTGCCAATTTATTTAGTGATCGTCGAAATTCTAATTATTTAGTCGCTTTATCTAGAAACTTTCACTGACCTAATTTCCTAATTTGTCTGCATGTACTGAAATCAACTTCAAATCAGGATAATCTCCCTCGGTGATAATAAAATCTTTAGGCCTTCAAGTTTTCTATTTAAAAAAATTGATAGACTATTTGTCGTAATAATCCAGGGGAGTGTTTCATAAAGCTGCTCGTAAAGTTACTCATGACTTTACGAATGACTTAAAGATGAGAAGGCAAATGGGATGCTCAGTCATTTTTAATAGCATCGACCGAAGTTGAACTGTGCAGATGTAGATTAACATTCTTATTATAACAAACATTTTTAATGCAAAGTATTTTCTTGCCATAATTTAATCGAGGTTATTGGAAATACAGTCACACTTTGTTAAAACATCAGAAAGAACTTCGGGCATCCTATATCTGGCACTTCATATTCAAGTTCTTCACGGCACAGCACCATCATACTTACAGCACTTACTGAAGCACTACGAACCACCACGAAGACTTCGCTCATCTGACACCCAACTCCTTTGCATCCCACGATCACGGCACTCCTGGGGAAGGCGATCATTCTCATGCTCTGGCCCTGAGCTCTGGAACACACTCCCTCCTTACCTACGTCATGAGAACTCATACTCCCAATTCAAATCTAAGCTTAAATCCTACTTGTTCCCATTATTGTAATTTGTAGCTTTAACCATTTTTTGTTGTTGTTGTAATATCTTAGTTCAACTTAGTCAATGCAATCTAATTTGAAATTGTAATATTTCTTTTGTTTGTTTCCTGTTAATAATAATTGTGTTATAATGAATCATTGTATAATAATTTTATGTTATCTCCTACTCAACTTAGATGTATTTCCATGTCAACAGTAATATGCCCCATATCTCGCTCTCTTTCTTGTTATCTTTCTCTCTCTCTCCTTCTTTTTCTTCTCTTCTCTTCTCTCTCTCTCTCTTAACTGCGCCAGGAGTGTCATTTTTGACAGACATGGCGCAATATAAATACTCATAATTATTCATTATTAAGTTGTTCGTAAAGTCATGCGTAACTTTACGAACAGCTTTATGAAACACCCCCCCCCCCCCCCGGTGATTTAGTTTTCACTCTTCACTTTTCAACACAAGATAAAACAATCATCTAATCAGGTTTAATCATTGTATACCAGCATCTTGTTAATCATTATTCAGTAGGAAATGGTTTTTAGTCGTATTATTTTGTGCAATATGTTTTTTCCGACAGAAAAATAATTGCCATTAAATGAATGTGTGAGGGCAAATTCATGTTGTAACGGCGAAAAAGGGTGATCCAAATCTATCATCAGAAATCAAATCATGAACTTCTCAAAGGAAATACAGGAATACTGAGGTTGCTAGCTTTTCTCTAATAAAAGACAGAGAGGCTTCGACAGGGCGTCTTGAATGTTGTGGGGTGTAGGCGTTAGACTAAACCAGGGGCGGCGCCAGGGTATTTTGATAGGAGGGACAAGACGACCTAAAGATGACGTCATATTTTTTCTCCATTAAATAACAGGGGTAATATAGAGTTATATGTTTAAGATCTCTCTTTTTAATACTCCTCTTTCTTCTTTGCTCCCTTTTCTTCCCTTTTCTTCCTCCTTTTCTTCTTTTTTCTTCTTTTTTTTTCACTACTTGAAAAATCATAGGGGGGCGGTCGCCCCCTCTGCCCCCCTGTAGCGCCGCCCCTGGACTAAACTATTATCGCCAGGCTATTTGAAAGGTTTCCTCAATAACAAGCAAAAAGTGTCCTCAGATTTACACTTTTTCCCACGAGGTTAAAAATATTTAAATTTGCTAACTGCAATTTATAGTTTGGAAGGGCGTATAGAGACAAATTGCAATATGCGATGAATATAAAAGAAATATCATTATGATTATTTGGAAGAGGGGTGTCAATCCCAACCCCACTTTCCTTTCTAACGACATTATTGCAAAGGAAACTTCTGTTTTTACCGTCAGAGCAAATAGCTCTTAAATCTTACTAATGCAAATAATGTACTTCAATAAATCCACCTTTCCTGTAATAATGTTGTATCATGCAAGCTTAAAAAAAAACAAATGCCATATGCTGCAACACATAACATTACAAAGGATGTCAACATTGAAAATGAATAATGTGCATGAATTTGTTAATCACTGTTTGAAGTAAAGCGCTCTTGGATCTTTCCGTATGTGCGTCGGCATTAAATTAAAGTCGATATGAAAGTTCAATGGGGACAGTTGAGCGAATTAATGTAGATAAGGAGTGAAATTGATAAATGATTCATTCCTCATTTTAATCAAGTACGACATATGTTTCATAAGCACAGGTTCAGTATCATCATTGTTATCATAGTCAATATAATTCAGCTTTGAATTTCAAGACATCGAGAAACTTACCGGGCTATTTGGAGAACCAAAGCAAAGGTTTTTCAAAGAAAACGCTTGTTCATCTATAGAGTCTCCCGCTCATTTCTAGTCTTATTTTTGTCTCGAAAGAAGGAAACAGTCTGTTGCAATGCGTGGTTGAAGTCAAAGGTGTTCAGGTTAAGAGATCGAACATCAACCTGGTGAAAGAATAGCGTTTAAACAAATTGATAACTATTACACTGATATCAAAATTTTGATGTTAATTTCAATTTGAAAATTCGGGCCGTGACAATCATAAACATGATAAAAATTGGGTACAATGTTTCATTGGAATGAAGTGATTCTGCTGGTAGGTATAATTAGTTATTTTGTTCTTAGTCGGGACTCAATGCCTTTCTGAAAATGTATACCAAATGGTTAGCGCACCATGCTTAGTGTTTAGAAATTGTCGCCAATGGAAGCTTTTGTGCATTTGGGTCTTGATTAGTTTGAGTATAGAATCAATAGGTTCTTTACAAATACAATAAGCGGCAGAAATTGCGAGGAAATGGAAAAATAAACAAGCTGAATAAAACTACAATCCTAATGAATAATAAAGGTGACAATTCGAACAGTAACCAAAAAAATGTGAAAATATAGCCTTCCATAACTCAATCACTTATAAAATTCTTCTCTTCATTAGATTTTACTGACATTATGCACTGCCTTGGTAGGGTAAAAAGGAAGAAAATTATTTTTAAAAATGAAAATTGGCGATATACGATAATCATTTGTCAAAACTTCAGTTTTTTTATTTCAAGTCCTTTAAGAATATTTTGCTCATCTTATGCAACCACCTTAACTCTTTTTTGTTGTTGTTTTTTTTTTTTAGTACATATAGATCTGATACCTAAATTCACGTAAACATCTAAACGTAAATATAAATTGTCCTTGTTGGATAGCTACAACAACCAAGAAACGTATACAAATGTATACTCGGATATTTAAACGAAATGTATTAGACATTCTCTTTCCTCTTGCGTTTTCTCTATCTCTTTCTATTCCTCCATCTCTCCTTCTAGTTATCCCTGCCTCTTAATAACTTTTTTTTGTTTTTGTCCGTTTTTTCTCTCTCTATTTCTCCCCAGTACCGTTCCCTACCCCTTCTTTATTTTATTTTCTTTTCCTTTTTTCCTCTCGTTTAATTTTTTTGAATAGTTCCCAAGTTAGCACGTTTCTTTCTTTATTCTTTTAATCTAAGGACTGTAACTATTTTCTAAGCAGGGGTCTATGAAATACAAGCCATTCTTACTTTATAGACTCCTCCACTTATGTTTTCCTTTACAATGTTCACATAATAGCAATTATCGCATTATCAGTGTAGATCATAACCAAGTCCATTGAATTATGATCTTTTATATATATGTCTTAATTCATATAATTGTTATGTTCCTGTTCTTAATTTTCTTATAGTGTACTGTTTAAAAATATTGCAAAAGGTAAACATGTCTGTGGAAAATCAATAAACTTTGAATTCAATTCGATATACGTATACATATATTTGACATTCTTTGGCACGACCGAATTATACAACACTGCCTTAGAAAATCCATAGTCCCGTTAAATCGCCCTGATTCCCATCTTGAATCAAGGGCAGAAATCATCCATATACTGCGCTATATTTAGATCCCAACTAAAAACGGCTCACGCTATAAACAATAATTCTTGCGGGCACAAAACGGACAAATATTACAAAAACATTCCAAGATTAAATGCATGCGTCATAAGATTAAATGTGACTAAAAGTGCGCCCGAAAAGGTCGGAGAAAAATCACTGCTCTCTGCTCACCAAATCTGTATCATCAAGAGAGAGAGAGGCTAACCCCTGGAATTTACCAGCGGGAATAACGTTTTTCATCAAATTTTGATTTCTCAATTTCATGGGGAATTTGTTTGTGATATTTCTAACAACTGAAGGTTCGCACGATTGTGTTTTGTTGACAAAGTTCGAAAGCAATATTTTGGCCCTTTTCATATCGTAATTAGGACGCCGATATGCTGTTGATACTGGAGGATAGATAGGCTTGCAAGTTCATGCGATTGACCTTCTTTAATAATTTTTTTCTTTAAAGCCTTGATTGATATACGTAAACAACCTGATTTACCAATGTATTTATGTATCAATGGGTGAGAGAAAAACAACTTAAAACTTGAATAAAAGTGGTATGGATGTTTCGTAATGGACCTGCATTTCAAAAGCACCTACCTAGAAATAATTCTGAATGTTTATTAGGCAAAATGTGGATAATCTCATATTGACTTTCGATGAATATCAGGACACACCAACACATATAAGCACAATGAGGGACTACGCGTTCTTTTGTCAGGATGACCATCTCGGATTACTCCTTTTTTTCCCCTCATTACTCAGTTCTTATTGTACTTTGTTATTTCGTATCAACCTCATTTGACGTATTGTGATATCTGTATAGTTGAAATTTAGTACGCATATATACACCTGTTGAATTCTGCGAGAATATTATTTTTCGCCTTTAAAAAAAAATCAAGATTTTCTTTAAAACCATGCTTAAATAAAGTAAACATGGTAAAGTAAAGGTGACGTAGTCGAGTGGTGTAAACACTTGACTGGAGATGCGAACGTCGTGTGTCCGATCCCTGGCACGGCACTATGTCCTTGAGCAAGGCATTTTATCTACACTGCCCCTCTCCACCCAGGTGTTAAATGGGTACCCGGTAGGATGAGAAAGCATAAGTAAAAAGGCGCCTGGCTGGAATGCTCCCCAGGGAGTGAAGAAGGCGCATACGTTAGATGCGGGCAAGCCTGAATCAGGGCCCTGTTTCATAAAACTTGTTATCAATAACAACTGTCCCATTTCTATGACAAATTCGCTCTCAGCCAATCAGATTCAAGGATTTCAGTAGCTTATAACAATAATTGTAACTCGCTGTTGATAACAAGTTTTATGAAACAGGGCCCTGATGACCGGGATAATGATATATCCGTAAAGCGCTTAGAGACATCGTATTATGTATTAGACGCTATATAAATCCATAACATTATCATTATACATGTATTAAGTAATGGCAAGCGTCGCAGTAAATTCAAGTTCGGTGTTGAAAGCTGGTGTTGGTGTTGGGGCAAAACTAGCACCAGTCACAACACCGAACCTAAACTGAAGCTGGTGCTGGGATTGACTTCACTAGGTGTTGAGCTATCAATAATGTGATTGGTATTATTTTTATAAACCCGAATTCGGTGTTGGAGCTAGAATCAGCAGCCCAATTCACGCTCTCAACACCAACACTAACACCAACACCGAACTTGAAATCACCTACTGTAGTGTGACCAAAGCGGTTTGAGTAGTCTAGCGAATATGCCATTAGACCCTGTATCAGCGGGTGCCAGTTCGAACCCCAAGCGAGCCACAAAAATCCTTTCATAAGACATAAATCTAATATTGAGAATTAAAAGCCTTCCCCCCCCCCCCCCCCCCCCCGGTCTCGGGTTTTTTTCTCTCTCTCTCCGTCTCTCTTTCTTTCTATTTCTCTATCTCTTCCTCCCTCTCTTGCTCTCTCTCCATCTGACTCTATGTCTGTCTCTTTCTTTCACTCACTCTCTCTCTCTTTCTCTCTCTTTCTCTCTCTTTCTCTCTCTTTCTCTGAATATAACTTCACCATTAACTACGTTAGAATATTAACAAAGTAAAAGAAATATCCGGGAACTTTATTGTTGTTTTTTCAGAAGATTATTCGCGGTCATTGCTCTCAGCTTGTTTTTATGTTGTTGTATTTTCTTTAGACGTCAAAGGGATATAGACCTATTTCAATCATTCATAATATATGTATCATTAAAATTCTATTTTTATAATAATCCATCTTCTAATCTCAAATCATTTTTTTTTCTCGAAAATGGAGTAGGCGTTTCTCCTGTACTTTCGGTTAAAATGATATTAATTATGTATGGAGTCGCCAGTTAGGTATATCCTTATACTCCACTCCGAGATGTCCGTCTGTCTGTCTCTCTGCCTCTCTCTGTTTCTCCCCATCCGTGTACATATTATATATATATATATATATATATATATATATATATATGTGGGTGTGGGTGTGCGGTGTATTTATCTGTCTGTCTGTCTATCTGTCTGTCTCTCTCTCTCTCTCTATCTCTATCTCGTACCCCTCCCGACATCTCTGCCTGTTTGTCACACTCTATTCAAAAAAGGTACTGTGCAATAAAAAATCAATCAATTGTAACAATCTAATCAGTTTTAGACTTCACTCATACGATACTATCAGACTTGTTTTGGGTGATTACATGTTTAATCTATCAGTGAGAATATTTGAATAATACCAGTCTGCGGTTGAAATATACCCTTAATTTTTACAAATTATTTACATGATGCATTCTTTCCCGATGAAAACAAAAACAAAAACTGTTGATCATTACTAAAACTGTATATCAATCACTTTCTTGATTTGACTGATTTATTATGATTATGATTATGATTATTCTGAAATTAATGGTGTTCACGTCATTTCGTGTGGTTTATGCATACATGGTGTATAAACGGCATGGAGCTTCACAGGATATAAAAGATGAAAAAGCGTTGAAGCACATCCGTGATTAGAGATTCATATTTTTATCAATAACAATTTTCCGAAAGAGAAGCAGGAAAGGTGGAAAATATGAGAATACGAGAAAGGAGAAAGAAAAGAAAAAAATAGGAAAAGTGTAAGAGTGAGAAGGACACGAAGGGAAACGGTAAGGAAGAGGAAGAAGAGGAAATGGAGGGAAAGGAAAGATGAGAATAGAGCAAAACTGAAGTAGCTTTGAAGGGGAAAAGAAAGTAAGAGGGGTAAGAAGTAAGGGGAAAAGGCAAAGATTATAATAGAGCAAAATCTGAAGTAATAATATTGGATTTATCAAGCGCTTTTCCCTGCTGATACAGAGCACTGAATACTAGTATTACCCTTCAACTTTCGCCGAGCTACCATGATACTGGGTACCAGTTTACTCCACCTGGGTGAAGAGTGGCAAAAGTAGCTTAAAATGCATGGCTATGAGGGGAAAAGTAAGCAACACGAAGGGAAAGAAAATGGTATCAAGAGGAAGTAGAACACGATGACGAAGAAGAAGATGGTTACATGAAGGTTCGTTTAAGATTAAAGCAGCGAATCGGAGAAGTAAACTAGGAATGCGACACAGAATAGAAAATCTAACACAAGTAGTCACCCGCGTAATTTTATAGCGCAGAATTCGGGGGGGGGGAAGACACCTAGTGCACAATTATGAGACCCATTGCTCTGCAGTCGATTTACCACATTAACCGAACTCCTCAAAGCCACGACTCAACACATTACCTAATAGTAATCCTAACCCTATAGTCCTAAAAATCCAAATCGCAACCCTAACCCTAAACCTATACAATTATTATCTTTGACGGAATAAAGCGTGGAGCAAATGTTGCCGGAAAACTGTCGGATCATTGATACTGCAACTAGTCTTTCTTCCATCACTCACATTTTCTCTCATGTCCCTATAGAACACGATATAGGACCAGAGACCGCTGCCATCCCAAGACATCATCATCATCATCATCAGCTTTAACTTCTTCTCATCTTGTTGGTTCGCGTTACACACTTGGGTGGGAAGCACCAAAGCGGAGAGGCCAGAAGTGTGACGTAAGCATGCCTAAGAAACGCTGGCCTCCTGTGGTGCCATGTTATTAATCCTCGAGAAATCCTTTCTATTCTTCATCTGGCCTTGTCACTGTAATTATCAAGAACATCAATTAAGGTCGCCCTAAAATACCTCCATCGAATCCAAAATTAGCTACCGTCTTGAAGCTTGTGGTGAGCGGCGAGAGATGGGGTTTAATTCCTACCCTTAAAAATTAATTAGAATGGAAAAAGAACAGCTAGAAAGTCTCCGAGATGAACAACGACAGGCTTGATATTATCATCGTGAAAAATAGCTATGGGTTGAAAGTTTGGTACACAGCAGGTGAATCAGCGTATTAATGATATATTGTCTGAACTTCAACAAATGCATACATGAAAAGCATGCGCAAAATGCGGATTCGTCGACAGAATTAAAGAATAAAGTTGAGTTCTGGTCATGAGATTGAATTATGAAAGAAACTCTCTCAAAGCAATTGGGGAAAGGTTCATTATATGGCATATAAGAATTGGTGTACGATGTAAGGTTTTGGAATCACCAAAATGATAACAAATTGACTCAATCCTGCTGATAGACACATGCACTGCACACAAAAATGTGTATATGGGACTACACACAAATGTTCGGCCCGAACATTCAGCTATCTCTTGTCATATTTTGAATGTGAGGGCATTTGAAGAGCAATTCTTTTCAGGGGACATGTCTACTATGATAATCTTCCAAACTAACATAATAAGAATGAGAAAGCTCACAAATTATTTTTTACCTTTCCCAGAACTCAAGCTTCCCTGTAAGCATGGTTATCAAAACCTTCTAGTTAGCATGGTTAGCAAAATCGCACTCACTTTTCCCTTTTTTGTATTTAGAAAATTGCTTTTGGAATTTTCTTTTACAATTTTTTCGCCGGAGCACAATTAAGTCATGAAAATGTACCTACAGTCAACAACAACAACAACAACAACAACAACAAAGAGGGGGTTCTTTCTTTCATAAGGTGGGGCATGGAGGAGCTCACATGAGTACACGTACTCGTAGTTAGTAATATTGCGATTAAACAGCCAAATTTTGAAAAGAAAGTTGTATAGAGGACTAACAAAGATGGAATTCTTTGTGATAACCATAAGATTTTATTGTTTCTTTACTGGGTAATATATACTATTTTTTTGGGGGGGGGGGGGTTTGTTGCTTTTACCCGTTGAGTATATCTTATTACTAATGGTAAGTATATTATTGAAAAGGGATTGGCAATAGAATAATTGTTTACATCATTCTCATAAGTGTAGTAATACACCCTAGCATAATCACTGTAACTTCAATTCATATCTTTGATAATTTGATCCAATCAAAAAAATTGCACTTCATGAAGCACCTTTTCCTTAAAATTGCAAAGCGCTTCACACTACGTTTCACATGAATGTTTGGGTCCCTTATTATTTCATTTCATTTCATTTCATTTCATTTATTTTCCATTTTCAACAGAATATAACAACGTAATTACATCATAATTTCATGAACCATTTTTCAACAGAATATAACGTTATTACATCATAAATAATATCATGAATCATTTTCAAAAATATAAAAACAAACGTAAATATATCCTAAATAATATCATGAACAAAATGAATGTAATAACAATAATTTTCATTCAGTGTAATTTTCAAAGATAATTATAATAAATAAATGCTGAAAATGGAGGGGAATGCTAAAAAGCAAAGCTTGTATTTTGCAAACCCCTCAAAAAAATTTCTGTACAATTTATATAGCAAGTATACATTAAAAAAAGATAAAAACGCATACACACACACCCTCACACCCCCGCATACACCATAAATAATAACTGCAACAGCCCCCTGCTTATAGAAGCAGATCCAGAATTTTATACAGAGGGGGAGGGGTGCATTATTCCGAAAATTAATATATATTAACTAAGGCGAATTTGTTTTTATTATCTATATATATTCCAATTGGGTTTCAAAAGGGGGACACAGGCCGGTGGCGACTCCCCCCCCCCCCCCTTAAATCCTCGTCTTCTTAAATAACAATAATATAACACTAATTCAAAAGACCATAGTTGAGCCAATACAGTACATGTTCTATAGCAAATCAAATGGTACTTCAGATGCGCACACATCCAGAAATCATCTCTACCACACGGTATACGCGATACATATATATATATATATAATATATATATATATATATATATACAGTGCGTCCCAGAAAAAAACGAAACCCTAAAACAAAGGGTTATTGTGACCACACTATGTGCTGTATGACAATGATTATTCATTTTCCATAAACTGAAAGTATTATGCTTTTAAATGATACCTTGATGGCATCCATCCGTACATTCTTTACCGAGCAGCGGCATTTTGAAAATGACATGTAAAAACTCAGTTGTGCCAGATTTGGGTAAAACCGTGAAAACGTTAGGATCACATGCGAACATAACCCAAATGTAACATGACTTTTAAACCCTGCGAGAAGACTGTTTTCATGTGTTTCTTTCAATAACGATGCTAAGGATAATGCCCTCATCATGAAGTAAAGGATGGTCAATGTTTTGTTGATGTTGGGGGTAAAGAAAGGGCATGTTTTGTATTGAAATTGTACCTGCAATCGAAATGAAAAGTAATTTTTTTTTAATTTTAAAGAACTTTAATTTAATTTAAGTACAAAGTGGACAGATAGGTGATATTTTTCATAAAAGTAAAGATAGCGGCACTTTTCATTGTCATCAAAAGGAAATACAAGGTTGAAAGGGCACATGAGGCAGAAAAAAATATCAAGATTATGGCAATTTCCCACCTCAGGAGGTGCACCTTTTCTATCACAGGAGGGACACTTTTTCATCTTTTGAAGGATATTTACTGATTTAGGAAATTTGGGGGGCGTACACCCCTGCCACCACTGGAAATTAGTATCGGCCCGTGTTTTACGAATTTCTGATTGAATGCAAGTCATCACAAGAAGGAATTTCACGTATCATATCTCTTAAAGCTGATATTTCCCTTGTGTCATTTTCGCATGTGATCCTAACGTTTTCACGGTTTTACCCAAATCTGGCACAACTGAGTTTTTACATGTCATTTTCAAAATGCTGCTGCTCGGTAAAGCATGTACAGATGGATGCCATCAAGGTATCATTTAAAAGCATAATAATTCTAGTTTTTGGAAAATAGATAATTATTGTCATAGAGCACATAGTGTGGTCACAATAACCCTTTGTTTTAGGGTTTCGTTTTTTCTGGGACGCACTGTATATCGTCTAAGAGAGACGGTTTCTAAGTTTCTTTATCTGACTGAGGATGCGGGCACTATAACTATTTCAATATTATCATTAAATTTCTGGATGATACTTTATCATTTATCGTTCTCCTGAAGAAGACGCCAGGGAGCGTCGAAAATTTGAGAAAATAAAATATCAAACTTACTGGCTACATTGCGTTAACTGTGTTGATACACTTACTTTGTCTTTACCTACGTTATTGCCAGTACGTGAAATATCAACATAATATATTATACACATGAAAAGCCAAAGCCGACTGCCATGAATAAAATACTAACATTAACAACGAAATATAAAACACCCTGCTGCCATGCAGGAAACAATCAATTTTGAGCCGTATGGCCGGAATCTGCTTGTCTTTCTGTCGTATATATACGTGTTTGTTTACACGTATATATATATATATACACGTGTAAACAAACATAGGTTTTTAAATATTATTACAAACAAAAATCATTTGTTTGCAGTCCATGATAACAAACATACAATACAATCATTATCATATCTATATCTTTTTTCTTTCGTTACAAAATAGAGCCCTCAGTTTATTATTCGTGTAACGACGATTTTAGAATATCACCATTGGTGGATCCAGGATTCTCTGGCCGAAGGGGAAAGCCCCAAATTTCTCCGATAAGCAAGCGAAAACAAAAACCAAAATGCAAAAATAAAACAAAAACAAGAAACAAAAAACGCAAATTTTCGGGGTGCTTCTCACTTGAGAATTCACTGAAAAGCATCAACAACAAAAAATCCCTTTTATACTTTATTCCGGGGGTTACGTGCCCCCCCCCCCCCGATCCGCCACTAATCCTGACGTTCACATTAATACACATTTGTAGAAGGCATGCCAAAAACATATATCTGCAATCATAATCATGGTGCCTTTCCAAAATCAGGAATGTATATAGAGAGCTCAATGCGGTCAAATTTTATATCCAAAAACTAGATTTTGATGGTTTGAAGTTTATTCATGTTATTTGTCCCCATTTTACATCAAAAAACAATTCAGATTTTACAAGGATAAGTGTCAATTTCAAAACGTACGGGTAAAGAACTCAAATCGAGTACAAAGTACGGTAAATAGGTAGAAAGTTTCGAGAGGTATATAGGAACAACTGGCATAAAAAGAAGAGAATGGTACCAGGCACTTTTAATTTTTGCTTCTATTTTTCTAGGAAGCTATTTTAAAGTGAAATCTATATAAAAATTAATATCATGAATATAATTATTGTATTTCCATATTATATGAAAGGAAAACAGTTTGTTATGCTACGTCACTTTAGTCAATTTACTTTAGTCAGTCAGTTTGTCAGCTTATAAGTTATCAGTCAGGTAAAAAAATGATTTGTTGATGAAGCCTCATATCGAAGGTGTTTTTGTTCATTATGTTTGCTTTTAATAGGGAAAAGGGAGAAAGGGAAAGAAAGAGAGAGGAAGAAGAGGGGGTAGTAAATAAAGTTATGAAGGGAGCGTGGGCGCCACCTCCCCCCCCCCCCTCCGGAAAATTTGAATCTTGTACAGCAATCAATGGGAAGGCTAGTCGCGTCACACCCCCCCCCCCCCGCCCCCGGCCGCCGGCCTTGACAAGCAATCGCCGCACATGATTAAGTAAATAAATGGAAAAGAGGAAAGAGGGGTGAGCGAAACACAGACATTCAGAAGGAGAGATCTAAGCTAGTTCGTAATTAGTTTTCAGTGTACTAAATGACCCTGTAATGACCCCAAATTGTAAGCGCACGCGCATCTCTTTTGGTGGACGCGCTACCTGTTTTACATGTAAAATCATACTGGTGTGCGGGTGTGCGCATCGTGGTGCGTATAAAACAACGACCGCCTATAAAGGTCAATGAACATGCGCAAATTGTAATTACGAACTAGCTAATTGTTGATGAAGAATGTAAAGCAAGGTTGGGTGACACCATGATACATTCATCTATGAAAATACGGTTAAAAGGAAAAGAAATCATCCAAACAGATCCAGATGAACGGAATGGGAAAAAAAGCAAAATTTGAAGCTGATTACGGTTCACATCTTGAAGTAAACTTGAGAAAGCAGAGGCTGATTATATGGCATGCAAAGCGGACCCTCGTTCCCCCTTTTCATAACCTTAGTGGTATTTTCTTACGCGCATAACCACGAAATGTGCATCCTTTTTCAAATTTTCGCCACAAAGTGCACGTGAAACCTGGGATAACATTTTTCTTTTCTCTCCCTCTCTCTCTCTCTCTCTCTCTCCCTCCCTCCTTTTTTTTTTGTTGGTGTGTGTGTGTGTGTGTGTGTCTTATTTCTTTTCTTTTTGATTGTCAGTTGTTTTTTTTTGGGGGGGGTAGAAATTGTGTACCCCCCCCCCCCTTTTTCCCCACGAAATTCTGGATCCGCCCCTGAGAAAGTTTCGGCACCCGATCCACCAACATTAAAGCGGCAACAGCTACATTATTATCCCTCCACTACGACCGGGAGTCTCCGGACCCCAAAAAACATTAGCAGATGGGGGAGACGAATGACGCGATACAACCGTGGGTGATATTACAGACCCATGATCTCGAAACATTTAGGACCTCTTCCGCAGCCTAATTCCCACTGGCGTGTTACACATTTAAAATAGTAAGTATCATCAGATGAGAGCAAGAAGGGCGTTAAGTCATGTACTTTTGTACACGGAGTTAATGCTTTTCTGGCTCTCAGCCATGTCAGCAAACTGTATTCGGTGTGTGTCCCTAAGGGCCCCTGCGTGGACCCCAGTGAGTGCAGTGACAGCGGTGAAATACTGATATTGTTAGGCATAGGCAATCTAGACGTAGGCCTTTTTTTTTAAAGCCTGTTTTCTATATCATTCGGGGATTATAATATTTCAAGCTATTATAGGTGTTTACTCTTCATCTTACCGTTTTTGTATTGTAAGTCATTGAAAATCGTTTTGCTTAAAAGACCCTCCCCACCCCATCGCTCTCTTTCTCTCTCTCTCTCTCTCTCTCTCTCTCTCTCTCTCTCTTTCTCTCCCCCCCCCCCCCTCCCCCTCCCTCTCAGGTGAGAACTCGTACTTTGCTGTTAAAGATAAAGTTGAGTTCTGGTCATGAGATTAAATTGTGAAAGAAACTGTCTTAAAGCAATTGGGAAAGGTTGATTATGTAGCACATAATAATTGTGTACGCTGTAAGGTTTAGGAATCACCAAAATGATAAGAAATTAACTCAATCCTGCTGAGAGTCACATGCACACAGAAATGTGCAAATGGGACTACACACAAATGTTCGGCCCGAACATTTCAACTGTTTCTTGTCATATTTTGAATGTTAGAGCATTTGAAGAGCAATCCTTTAAAGGGGACATATCTACTATGATTATCTTCCAAACTAACATAAAATGAATGAGAAAGCTCACAAATTATTACCTTTCCCAGAACTCAAGCTTCCCTTTTCAGCTTTCTAACACCTTCAAAAAGTATGATAACTTTTTTGATCGGTCCATTTCTCGATGAAAATCCATAAATCAAATTAAGAAAAAGCTAAAATGCAAAGCACAACACAGCAGTTAACCAATATTATTTCGTTATGTTCTCTTTTATTTGGGAAAGAGGTAAAGCAAAAATATTATATCACACGCGCCGAAGCCAAAAGTATGTCGACCCCTGATCCGGAAGTGACTGATGTGTGTGCGCATTTTGATGGAGTGTCGCCTCAAAAATATTGTGTGGTGCCTCCTTCGGACTTTTGAAAGCGACTATTTTCTTCTATTTCTGAACGTGTGGGATAGGTTTTGGAGACGACTCCTCTCTCTTTTAGTAACTGTTGCGTGGTAAATGGCCCTAGGTTCAATCAATGATGGTTGCAATCGAGTCGAAAATTTGAATTAAAATCGATAAGGAGGAGGAGTGAGAAGAATAAAAAGCGTATGTCGGTGGGCTGACTGAGAGGGGAAAAAGGGAAAATCAAAAAGTAGAGAAGCCCCGACAAAAATTTTTTATAATGAAGGAGGAGTGATGAAAGTGCTTTTTCAATCACTCAACTTTTGACATTTGATTTTTTTTCTTCTTCATTACAGGTATATTATTCTCCAGTGGGAGATCAACATGATATACACGCAACTGTATAAAGAAATAAAGAATATAAATTTGAATTCTTCATCAATCAATTCCGTTATTTCGAGGAATTTCAAATACACACGAATCGTAAATGTCCAACTGATTTAAGCATTTATTACCATCCTGCAGTTTTTCCGTGAAGTTAAAAGATATTTTCTTTTGAGTACTTATATGGTACGCCGAATTGTATTATTCTCCCAGAGGCGGCGCTCGGGGGGGGGGGGGGGGGGAGGGGAGCAGGGGGCAATAGTCCCCCCCCCCCCACACACACACACACACTTTTCAAGTACCCAAAACTGCCCTTTTTATTTATGGAAAAATGCCCCCTTTCTCTCTGATAAGTGCTCTTTTTACTACTAAAAGTGCCCCTTTTCCCTTTCTAATAAGTGCCCTTTCACCTGCTGTATAAGTGCCCCTTTTTCTCCTACTGATAAGTGCCCCTTTTTCCTTCTAATAAGTGCCCATTTTCCTCTTCTGATAAGTGCCCATTTTCCTCTTCTGATAAGTGCCCATTTTCCTCTTCTGATAAGTGCCCCTTTTCCCTTCTAATAAGTGCCCATTTTCCTCTTCTAATAAGTGCCCATTTTCCTCTTCTGATAAGTGCCCATTTTCCTCTTCTGATAAGTGTCCCCTCATTTCCTCTGATAAGTACCCCCTCATTTCCTCTGATAAGTGCCCCCTCATTTCCTCTGATAAGTGCCCCCTCATTTCCTCTGATAAGTGCCCCCTTCGTTTTCCTATCTAATATGTGCCGTTTTCACCCCTTATAAGTGCCCCTATCAACCTCTGATAAGCTCCCTTTCCTCTTCTGATAAGTGCCACCTTTTTACCTTTATTTTCATTGTTTCTTACAAAAAGGAGCCATATCTAGCTTTAAAGATCCGGTTCGGCTTTATGTAGTAACATGTAGCCATATTACTACAACTACAATGTAAGGCAGTGGAGCTGGAGGCAGGAGGGGAACAATGCCCCCCCCCCCCCCCCAGCAAAAGATAAACATGTTCGCAAAATATAAATGTCAATGTACTGGGAGACAGATATTGAGAACATGTATAACACAGGTATTAAGAGATAGGCATATAGACCGGGAGACAGAACAGAGAGAGAATCAGAGACAGAAAAAGAGAGAGAAGAAGAAGAAGAGCAGAGAGACAGAGAGATAGGAGGGAAAGAGAAAGAGAGAGAAAGAGAGAGAGAGAAAGAAAAAGAAAAGCGAGATGGAGAAGAAGCGAAATTTGGAAAAGATGACGATCAGAGGGTTTTCAAGTGTTTCATGGAATTCGAATAATAATCATAATAAGGTAAGGAGTCTGAATCGGTCCTCGCCATATTCGTGTCTCAGACGAACAAATATCACAAATCCCATAACCAACGGTCCACGACCGTTTTTCGCTTTGTAAAAACAATATGAGAATCTCTGCAGGGACGTCTGTTTGTACACGCTTAGTTCTCTCAAATATAACACGGACTTGGAATAACAGCGAGATAATGTGGATGGATGGTTTTCAGACGTGATCTCTGGCAAAATAATGATATTAGGGGTTCATGCAGATTGATCGCTTTTGACAAATCTGATTTGGGGGATGTAGAAAAATGACAGACGGATAACTCAACGCGATGAATGCCCACTTCACACTTCAAAGGTTATTATGGAGTGACGAGTTGAAGTAGAGTTACGACGACCCATGCTCCGGCGACAATTATTGCTCCGCCGTCAAGGTCCTACACTATAACCAAATTCATAAATTCAGATCTGAACCAAACACTGTGTACCTAACCCCAATTCTGACCCTAGAGCTCACCTAAAACCAAATTATAACCCTGACCCTAAAGTCGGAAGCAGTTGTTTGTCGCCAGAGAAAATGTCGAGTCACCAAAGTAGGACCCATAAGGTAGGACATCTCAGACTGAAATCGCCATTTTGTTTTGCTGCATTACTCGCTTTGCTGTCTGGACAGTGTCGCATAATGCAAAAGAAAAATTGACCGGATGATGTGTTTATAAGTTTAATTGAAATAAAAAAGCAACTTTATTTCGTACAGCCACATGCTACAATAATCAAGTTCTATACTGATGTATTGGAATGGTAAGCACTGTGTAATTGTCCTTCCATTAAAAATATCATCTCGTAAAAGAAACGCTATTAAGTTTTCAAAATCTTTCTTAGATATCGAAATCGTAATTTATATCAATAGGCCTTCTATTACAAGGTTTTAGACACATATGATATTCTAGAGTATTAGAACAAGGCAAGAAAGGCACCTTATTATTTCTTGATTAATAACTTTTCATCCATAATTATAATACCATTATCTCGTATGTTTTAAAAATTTTCCTATATCACTTAAACCGTCTGATATTTCCCCCAGTCAACAATATGAACTTTTCGCGCCAAAAACAACACAGCTCATCTTTTCTATCCGAAAGACGCCATGTAAGGGGGTGGTGTTGCCTCGGGCAACATAATCCAATTAAATGAAAGAAGGATCATAAATTCGAGGGGAATTTTCGTAAATTAAAAGTCTGAATTTGTCACATTTGTCCCTGGGCAGAACACGGCCACGTTCACGTTATTAATCTCAATTGAAAGGATGAAGCGTTTAAGAAGACATGTCAATTTGAGGAGGAAAAAAAATATATGAAGGGATGTCAGTTCCTGGAGATGTGCAAGGAAAACCCAATCTGAGGATTTGGTGGAAGTCATGTTTTTTGTGTTGTTTTCTTGAGATCATGTGTCAGCTTTCACGTCCGGTCCAGTACTCCGACGATAAACCCATCATAATTTGACACAGACATCTTGGAAACGTAGAAAATTGACTATATACTACAACCTGTTGTCTCTAATACTGTACAATTGTTCATTCTTAATTCATGTTGACTTATACTACTGCTCCTGCCACTACTACTACTACTACTACTACTACTACTACTACTACTACTACTACTACTACTACTACTACTACTACTACTACTACTACTACTACTACTACTCCTACTACTATACTGCTCCTGCCATTACTACTATACTACTACTACTACTACTACTACTGCTACTACTTCTACTACTACTATACTACTACTATACTGCTCCTGCCACTACTACTATACTACCACTACTAGTAGTTTTACTACTACTATTATTACTACTAATACTATTTTTACTACTACTACTGCTACTACTACTACTACTACTTCTACTACTACTACTAAACCGTTACCATTACTTCTAACAATACTGCTATCACTACTATATTTTAATCATCATTCACATGAATTTTCACTATCACATCCCGATTAAATAATCACCACTTCTTATTTCAACTATATGATTTCATATCTACCGCAGATATAGTTTGCCATTATTGCGAATTCAAATAAATTTGCTTTGAACTTAACTATCATCGGTCAGAGCTTTTTCCCCTTATTCATTCATATACAGTGCATTTTTTGCATGGTTTTATAAATGTCTGAAGCCGAAATAAACGAAAAAGTAACAATATAACGCATCTGGCTTCACAGAAAAGTGACAGTAAATCTTGAGTAAAATTAGAATGCTCCCTAGTTTCATCCCAGAAGAAATGATCATGTGATTATGTTTGTACTCTCAAGCGATGTTGGTTTAATATACATATTCAGAATTATTCATCATTTTATAGGGGTATATAGTTTTTTGCTATTTCCAAACATCTTCACTTCGATATCATAACAACGATCACCATTATATCGGGATGATTTCGCCCTACAAAAAAATGCTATTTGTCGGAATGGTCACGTTGGTTATAGTGCATACATGATCCATTTAATCTGCAAATCTAATCACATTCAGAAGCTATTAATATTTTATACTTGTACAGCCTACAGCCTGTGTAAAATACGTTGCGTAATTGTCGACGTCTAAAACGATAAGTAAATTTGAAGATACAATCCCTCTTCCGCCCCAATCTCTCTCTCTCTCTCTCTCTCTCTCTCTCTCTCTCTCTCTCTCTCTCTCTCTCTCTCCATCTGTTTCAGTTTCAGTTTATTGTTTCATATGTATATTTCACATTTAGAGTGCTTTTACAGTATAAACGGTACAAGCAATATGAAGTGCACAAACAAGATAAATGGCAGAAACGTACATGAAATCTATTGTCAGAGAAAATAAAAGAAGGCGAGTACCCCATATTTATATGTTTGCATGCAGTATTAATTGAAAAGACTGGGATAGAATAAAAGTGAAATATGGAGGAGCCTAAGGAGAAAGCTATACGCTTGTGAGCTATAGGCTCCAAAGAGTAATAAGATTTATTTAAAAAAATCTTTTAAAAATAGTGGGAACGAGCAATGCATGATACAGCAATTTGAGTATATAAGTAAAATTATTGTGTCGCAGTAATCAAATTGGCATTCAAAGAAATTGTATTGGATGGTAGCGTCACTTTCATTACAATAATATTATAACAATTCACATTAATCTACCCTTATCCCCCTCTTTTACGGTATTTATTATCAATGATTCAAAATCATTTTTCTAATCGAAATACCCCCTCAACCTTTGTCAATACACCTTTATGTTTGGTAACTTTAAAATTGCCTTATTACACGTCCAAGAGATACTCTACATAACGAAAATATTTTGTTTTTCTTTTCTTTTCTTTTCTTTCCTCTTTTTTTTTTTTTACAAATAAAAGTATTTTCGCTATTATTCTATGTTGTTGTGTTTTTTTTTTACAGACAACAGCCGTAGAGAGATCCAGGTACACTTATGAAAATATAGTTTGAATCTGTGGCTCGATCTGCTCCTGATAAATCCTCGCATCCCTTACTTATTTTTTTCCCTTATATAGGGATACAATTCTCTTGGCAGTGTTTTGCTGTCGAAATCTAACTCCTCACCACGAATCGGCAAAGTGCTTCTAAAAACGGTAAAGCTTTTATCCCAGACGAGATTATGATGGAAGATGCTGTACTGTCAACATGAAAATGGCTTCAAGCAAAGAAACCTCCTTTTTTATTCTCTTGAATAAGTTTTGGTTGAGCTCGAGTTACGATACAGGGCTCTTTCCATCGATCAAGCGCAAAAAATGGAAATCTCAAGACAAAAGAAAGGATGTGGATAAAAATAATTAGGCTCAGATCTCAATTTCCTGGGTTTATTTATGGTAGCACTTCTGGAGACGAATATAGGTAAAGGGCTCGAAGGCAAAGCACGACGAGATAAAGACTTTAAAAGACATCAAATATAATTGTCTTTTTCTTTATAATCTCATGGATGAAGAAATGAATTATTTTCAATCCTTTAAGTTGTTTATTTTCAATTATGTTTCTAAAAGTACCTACTATTTACATAAAGGTAATCATTGTTTCACAAAGGAGTGAATAAGACTAACGCTCACAACATGATTATCAATTTTTATTGATTATCATATAGCGAGAGGGAGGAATGATAAAATGTAGGATGAATATAACATAACTATTTTATTGATGTAGGGAAATGGTGGAGACAGTAGGTAGAGAGTGAGAGTAAGAGAGAGAGAGAGGGAAAAAGCAAGAGAGAAAGAGAGAGAGTGAGAGAGAGAAAGAGAGAGAGTAAGAGAGTGAAAGAGTGAGAGAGAGTTTTTGCAAATAAGAGAGAGAGAGGGGGGAGAGAAAGAGGGGAAAGAGAGAGAGGACTTGGTTCAGAAAAGCAGGATTATGAATATAAAGATAGACAGAAAGAAAGAATGAAAGAAGTTAATACAATGAAGAAGAGCTAGGGGTGTAAATGTCATGGTGTTAAGATGTTCAAGAGGGTCTAGAATGGGTCAAAGCACCCCGCATCCATCATTTTTCTGCATCCCCACCTCTCTGTCTCCGTGTCTGCTCGAGAACAAACAAACCAACCTCCCAACGTAAATAATTAAAAACGTGCTTTTCTCCCCGAAAACGGCCAAAATATGTAATACGTTTTCGACGTGACGCCGCACATCACCGTCATTTCAATCACTCGAAAACGACATCATGATAAAGTAATTCGTCAACACTACAACGTACACTTTAAAGAGAAGTTTCACTTCTAGTAAAGATGAAAAATAATTTGTGAGCTTTCTTATTCTTTTTAGAAGAATTTCAGAGTGGAATGTTCCCTGAAGAGGATGGCTCTTCAAATGCCCTCTTGTACCATGCTTATTCGAAATAAGGTGAAAATAGCTGAGAAGTTCGGGCAAAATTGTCATGCCACAGTCATGTGTGAATGTAGTCCCATATAAACATTTCTGTGTGCAGTGCATGTGACTTTCAGCGAAACTGAGTCAATTTCTTGTCATTTGGATGATTCCAAAACCTCAGAATATATACACATTCTTATATGTGTTACCTAATCAACCGTTCCCAGTTGCTCCCAGACAGTTTCTTTCACATGGTAACCGCATGACCAGAACTGAACTTTATCTTTAACGGCTCTTCAGTGGAATGTTTGTACACATGAGGAGAGTTTGTGTGCCCGCCTTACATACTTGCTTAACCTTCGGGATGGACAACACGTATTCATATTTTCAAGACAAAACAGGAGAAAGGTCAGAGCAATTTTGGTCAGTAGGGGCAGGGAACCTTGAAGATCCATTAATAAATTTTCAATAGCGTGTCCAGAATCTCGCATTGCATCTTGAAGATGAAACAGTGATGAAATAGAAGAAGATAAGATGTATGGGTCTCAAAGCACCATTTTCCAAGACGTGGAGAGAATCATTTTAGCCCCGTAAATGGTAAATGGCATATAGTTTCCACGATGATACTTAGCGCTGTTGTGCTGTTGCAAACTGGCGAAAATGCTTATGAATAAAAAAAAACGTTTTTAGATATAATATGATTGAAATTGAGAGATAGGGCTTTTTCAACAGTTCAATCCCTATAAATTGAATTTCTTTTGCTTCTTAAATCCTATTTTTCCATTTTGTATTTGTTGTCTTGCTTCTCATTTAAATTCGAATATGGAAATGGAAAACATAAAAATATTGATAAGTAATCAACTGTAACGAAATTGCGAAAGTCCATGCATAAGAGACTAACTGAGGAACCAATAAAATATCAGATGGATTTTAAGACTCATTTATTCTTTAATTCTTACAGCATTGCAAGCAAGGCCCGTTACTCTTATTGAATTGTGAATTTAGAATGACAAGAGCCTTTTTGTTATTGTTCCAATATATTTGACACTGTCTTACTTAAACAAGTTGAAGTTCTATAACAATATATAAAAACGTCATAGAAAAAAATAGTAACAAACATTATGAGCAATCTTTGTAATGATACTTATAAATGCTTTCATTTGCATATAATCTTGAGATGCAATTTCAGGTATTTTTTTAAAACTGTTCCTTTTCTAACTCATATAAAAAATGACAAAGAAAGAGCTGACATACTTGTCAAATCATGTGAAGCTCAGTTAAGCTAAAAATAAATATTTGTCATTTCACTATGCTTAAATTTGAATAAAAGGTCAATTATTTCATGACCTTAATGCCATTTTATTTTCCACGACTAGATGGCTATTGATTAAAACAGGAGTGTTCTTTGAAAATGACTAGCAATGCTGATATAATTCATTTTGTCTTGAAACCTCTTTTCTTTCCTTTCAGATGTGAGATGAATTCACTTCATTTCAATTCAATTCGGTTATTAAAAAATACATGACAAAAGTCCAGACTAATTATTGTCATATTTACAGTAAAATACAACAAATATGAAAAGAAGTTTATGAACATGCAACAGATCAATAACAAAAAAGGACAGCACTGATCATTGGAAAATGATAATGTAGTACCAGGAACTATTTTATCAATCAGATTTTACAAAAGTATTGGTACAGTAAATAGTTGATTGTGTTTTCAAAGAGACATGTTTATTTTTAGTCAAGTATCAAGTCCAATGGTAATGATAAAAACAAAGGGAATTGTGGTAATGAATTAGAAAACCAATAATGAAAAAATTAATGTATTTCATCATTTGACTGATAATGAAATACTCCATTTTTCTGTTGATGGTTTATCTGGACAATTACAGCTTTAAGTGCATCAAAAAGGAGCAACAAAAGATGCAACAAATCGTTCAAAACGTTTCGCTACAGTCCCACACCTTGACCCCCGCGGGGCTTTCTTTTCAATGAGGTTAACACCGTTATACCTTTTATACCTGTGATAATATACAGCCGACTGATGCTCCATCGGACTCTAATATTAGACAATTTGAAGGACACTCGACGTATCCGAGCCACTATTGTAATAAGACGTGGTCTACCGCGTTGTGTGGCGTCATACTGACGTCATGGAATTAACCTCCAATCTCGTAAAAGCAGCGGGGAGAAAAGCAATGAAACGATCGAATGAATGAATGAAAAAATGACGTATGAAATCCCGGCTTCGCATCACTGAGAGACCATTTCAGAAGCACATTAGTTGATTGTAAAGCCCATCTTAAAATCGTTTGGAGTTTTTTGCTCATGAGTAATGGTATTGCCATTAAAGAACGAGATTTCCAAAAAGCATGATTATGAAAGTTACGTAACATTTCAAAGCAGGAATCTTCTGAAATCTGTTGCACGGCATTTGAAATCTATATTTTTTTATCATCCTCAAAAGATCATGTCATAAAAAGTAGTTGTTTTCTTTCTCTGCATTTTAATTAAATCTCTGTCAGAGAAGACAACGTAACACATCCTGTGGTGGGTGAATGAAGAAAAAAAAAACCTATATATTTTATCCCCATCCTTAAATAGGAGAAGCAAAGAATATTTTCTTTTCTGTCACAATTACCTTCAGGTTAATATGTAAAGTGTGAATGCTACCTGTTAATCAACAAATTATTTACAGAACGTGATGGCCCCGATTACATTCGCTAAAATTAGGCACCGGTATTAATGACGCGTATACCATGTCGTCTGGACACAAATTTTCACGGGTTTATTTTAGAGCTCTTAATACTTCAATCTCATTTTTTATTTACATTTCGGCGGGATACATGATCTATGTTTGTTACCATGAACAAAACAACTTCGGAGATGAAGGGCAGGTGGACTATATAGCTAAGGACGAAAAACGCGACAAATTAGCGGCAAAAACACTAGCCACCGGCAGAGAACTCGATACATGTTGGTATGGTGAAATTGCTCTGATGGGACGGAAATGGATGATGTTTGAAATAGGGTATCTTTTGGCGGGAACTGCTGTGCAAAAAAAAAGTGGACGGAGTTATACTCGTCGTCTGACGTCGGACGTGGTGTTATTTTAAGTGAATCTGGAGAAATGAAGTTTGTCGCGTCACTTGAGCAAAGAGCATCAGATACACCCGACCTAGATTTTGTGCGTCTCCGACGTGAAAAGTCCTTGTCACGTTGCTTATTACAGTTGAATGAGGACTCTGAAGATGGGGGGAGGGGGGGGGGGGGGGGTGGACGGATGGACGGTACTTATGAGTTGAAACTGCGTGATCATGATAATAGAGCAGGTTAAGATTAATTAAATGAAAGTATCTACATTTGATCTGCATTTCAAAAGAGATTTTGAAACACATTTAACTCCTTTTTGTATCAAATGAATATAAAAATCAACATTGGTTCAAAATATAAAGGGAGGAGGCGATATTGCCTAAATGGTTTGATGGGTTGCCATAACGAGACAATTAAGAAATTTAATCACACATTCCCTTTAATGATTTGGAACAGAGAAGTATATCGTACCAATCTTGAAATTGGTATCTTTAAATTGCAAGAGGGATCAACCAAATGTGACCAAATTTAATTGTTAATATTATCATCTAAGTTCAAAGTGGTCATACGCCTCGGAATCAGGGGACACGTTGTATTAATTTTGATTTGCATTGGTTTGATACGATTTGATTTGATTTGATTTGCATTGGTTTGATACGATTTGATTTGATTTGATTTGATTTGATTTTGATTTGATTTGAATTGATTTGAGTTTTTACTTACAAACAAAAATAACATGGTTTCAAAAATGTCTTAATGATGACATGCGGAATTACCGTTTGTACAGGAATGAACAAAATCTGGTAAATGCATGGGATCAAAAAATATACACGTATATATATATATGGTTCTTTACATACACTGACATAATTTACAATGAAGATGATTTCCAAATGAAATAATGCAGAAAATCAACAGTAATAGAAACATTACGTACCGTATATTATATATTATATACAGGGTAATCTAATGGTTAGGGAGCAGTGAAATATTCTTGGGAAACATCGTCTGACAAGCCTTTAAAATAACTTTCAAAAACGTCTGTTCATCTCCACAGACACTGTAGTAAATTAGAACATGTTCGGGAAAATGTCTGCAGAAACTAGGCCATAGTAGCTTATAACATTCTCTTCAAGAGACGAAAAGATACAGCGGTGTATAAAATGATTAATGGGACATAGACTGAATCATGTTTCTATGTCTCTGACATTGACTTTTCGCTTTATTCAGGTTCACAGCCCTATTTTGACTGATGGAGAAATGGAAATAGATGGAGGAGATAGACGGAGAGCAATTCAGAAAATCTAGAAATTATCTGTAGACAGACTACAGGTCTTTCTTGAACTTCAACATTTTGATAATAATTCAATTTAGACAAATTTGTCATGATTGTATAAATATGTCAGTCGGCAAAGAAAAAATGAAGCTGCTCCAGTCATGCCAGTTAACCCACAAAAAGGACATCTCGTTCTTATAATCTTGAAAGTCAGCTTGCAGAAAAATGTACATTTCAAGAAAGTGACATGAATTTGCACATATGAAATAGTTTTTCATAATAAATGGCATAAGTATACACCAGCTCACCTTATGAAATGACCGACCAAAGTGGAACCAAGATAAAAGACTAAGGATTGAAAATATGCGGGAGAAAAGAGGGCGAATGGGGAAGTGATTGACAGTGTGTTTAAGACAGAGTATATGACGTTTCATTAGACAGACGACACAGCCGCGCAAACCGTGCGGTTGCTAAGGGCACGACCCGTTGTCATGGATTTGAAAATCTTGGTATCCCGCCATTTTCTCGGCTGGAGGATGCGGGTGGCTTGTCGTGTATAAGGTATCCAACTTTACATCATTGTGACGTCAGCACTCTAAGAGAACCTATTTCTGATCTTCATCCTTCTTTTTGTTTTTCTTGTCTTGTTGCTGTTGTTGTTTTTATCATTGCTTGGTTAAGGCTGTGAAGGCGATTCTTTAACTTTAAGAAAAGTTGTCTGATCGAGGATTAGAGGTGGGAGATTGGGTTTGGGGGTTTTAATTTAGGAAATTCGGTCATAACTGTATAATGTTTCAGATATCGTTGCGTAGCGTGTCCCGTGAGGCTTTGATGACACTTATGTAATCATCCTCTCTCTCTTTCTTTTTCTCTCTCTCTCTTTCTCTATATATCTACCTGTTTCTCCATCTTTATCTCTCTCACTCTTCCTCTCTCTCGCTCTCTTCTCTATCTATATGTGTGTCTTGTCTCCATCTCTATCTCTCTCTTCCTCTCTCTTTCTCTTTCTGTCTCGTCATGGATCTATCCATCCTCTCTCTCTCTCTCTCTCTCTCTCTTAAACTTTCTCTCTCTCTCTCTCTCTCTCTCTCTCTCTCTCTCTCTTTAATTCCATGTACATGATCTCTGTATTAATTTATCTTGGCATCTCCTGTTCTTTCCATCATTACACCATACTCTCATCAATCTCAAATACCCTCATTATATCCTTCTATTGCTTTTCTTTGATCTCGTCAGTCACTTTCCTAACAAGTCAACTAATCCCAGTTATCATTTAAGGACAGGGTCGCGAGAAGAAAGAGTTAATGAACAGCAACCAACAGATTCCTTCTATTTTGCCTTGACCATCCCATCATCAAACCGAAGTATCCTTCGAAAAAGAAACCAGAAACTTCCCCAAGAGGAGGTAGAAGAAAAATATGTAGGAGGGCGAGAACCCGTCCAACGTCAAAACGGGAAATATAAATGCAGCAGCTGCAGAAATTCAATATCAATATCATCTCTAATGTACCCTCTCCTTGCCTCCTACTTCAATCGCATATTCACCAAAAGGGTCTTTTTCGTCGCGAATTACTCCCGCTTCGGGTGTTATAAAGTCCATTTCTATATTTAGAGGGCGATGGAGAGCACCGATAAGCCCCGGGGCTCGCTATGTCCAGATCTTTCTTAGATACGCGTAAATGTGAGGGTTAAGTAGGCGATTTTAATATTACGTTCCGGAATGGTTAAGTGTATAAAGTGCGACCACGTAATGGTGTTAGGCGGAAATATCAACTCGAATGTGAATAAACAAAGGGTAGGTATGAGTCGTGTGCTATAGAGATGATAAAAGTTCGTCGCGTAGCATCTACAGTTCTTATGTCGGGAATTCTTCTCTCTTTTTATTTTTATAACCCTTTGTATTCTCTCTTGTTTTGTTTTTTGTTTGTTTGTTTGTTTGTTTGTTTGTTTTTTGTTTTGTTTTACGATTTAATTTTTTTTTAATCGCCGTGGTATTCATTACTATTTTGTTTCAGATGCTATGATATGAAATCATAGTACGTCTACTGGAATCCAAAAGGGCGTTTACCAATAACAATTCATGGGCTGCGGAACCAGGGGATGGGGGCTGCAGCCCCCCCCCCCCCCACACACACACACACACTTTTGTGAGTAGACACGTTCATAAACCTCGGGAAAAAGGTTCTAAAATTGTCATTAATGAGTGAAATCAAATCAGCCCCCCCCCCCCACACACACACACACATTTTCTAAAACGTTCCGCGGCCCCTGCAAGTTACGTACAGTTAACGCCCTACTGGCTCTCAAAGGAAAAATTATATATTTGTCTAAGATGTTCCTTGTTTTATGAATCATCTTGTGCTCTGTTTCGCTTATCTGATTTTATGTTATGTGACCTACCGAATTGCGAGAAACAAATAAGAGTTATCCATAATAACTATATAGCACAATCACTTTCAGAAATAATGAAAAGAAATAAAGGTGGACCCATGAAATAGCCCTGTGGGACCCCAAGTTTAATCTGAGGATTATGAGACTTCGCCGACTTGTAACTTTGTAGACGGTGGAAAATGAAGTAAAAAGTGTTAAAGGTAACGGGGTAAGCCCCAAAACAAATTGAGTCGTAACTTATGAAACTAAATATCGTTATTCATTGTTGGACATCGAAGTTCTTTTTTTATCAAGTCAAATATCAGTCGCAATGATCTAAACAATTATTTTGACTTGATATTGATGTGTTAGTATTTCTAGGATTGTTTATTGAAGTTCAACAAATACCACAGCGAAATTATATTCATTGTGATCAGAAATGTTAGTTTTAATGATTTTAAACTACATGTACATGTCCTCCCTATTGGCACGTTTGGACTCAATGCTTAACACACGCATTGTCATTATCGTTTCACAGCTATATAGAAAGATTTTTTCTCATCATTCCTTTTTCGAGGTATGCACATTTATCAGCTTATCTCCTAAAATTTTGCTGAAACAATAAATTGGACCTGCTTCATAGGTTAACGAGTAAATCCCTCTTATACATTTACTGCACATTGCTTGTTAGAAGAGGACCTTTGCCGTATAAAACTCACAGCATCAGTTTTAGTTAGACTGTTAAAGCTGTGAACTAGCTGTAACAAATTTTATGAGGGAATACAATTCCTTGTAGTAACCCCCCCCCCCCCCCCCCTCTTCGGGGGAATAGTATAAGAAGGTCTAATGGTGCTCCTTTTTCCCTCGTTATACGGTACTTGACATTGAACACGTGAACGAAAGGAGAAAGAGTTTCAGTCTCGAAACTCCGAATGCTTCTGCAGTTATTGTGAATGATAAATGTCATGAGATCGTCAGAGGAAAAGAGAAACGATTTGGTGAGATTCTAAATTCGGCTTGTGGTTAGGTGCGGGCGAGCCAGTGTAGCGTTACCCATCGACCTTTCTGCCCCGAACCGCTGAAGGAAAGGAAAGACCTTCAAGAGAAGAGGTGTATACGGGTGCTCGAGGTTTCTACTTTCAAGAGATACATCTATGCCGCATAGATAATGATACAGGGGTGAACTTGTGCGGAAATGTAAAATAATGCTAGCGACAAGTGTACTTCTTCTCGCCAATGAAGGGTTGTTTTGATGAGACTTGATTCAAAAAGAGAAAATATTCCAGGTGAAAAAGTGGGGTCACGAATATGGAATATGCTATACCTCAAGCAATCAAAGGAAGAAATATGGTATCACGGATACAATAAGAGTTTAATTTGCAAAGTATGTACATACTGTATGGATCTATAGTTTTATATATTCTAAAGGGAAACAATTGCTATTTTGGTTAATGATTTCAACAACTGATCAGAATTTAGAAACGTGGGCCCTACAGGTCATTCATGCAAGGGGACATTTTTTTTCATCACCAAGTGTTTATAGGAGAGCAAGTCCCCACCCATGCCTGTCATAACAGTAAAAATTTATAGTTAAGAAGGAACAACTTTTGATTGTAGATTATTAAATGGCCGAGAAAAAAAAAAGTATTTACAAAATAAGAAGTGGGGAATAATGTATCTGCGTTATGAATTAACCGTCTTTCATGTGCATTGCTGTAACCCCTAACATCCTGATTCATTCTGTGGACTTCGATTAAAGCATTTAACACTTTGTTTCCCAATTTATCGAATCAAAATGCATGTATTTCAAAATTGCCACACTTGCCAGTATACAGTTCATGACCTCTAACGTAATGTAATGCTTTTGCAGTGATATATTTACTTGAACATCTAATCTGATTTTGTCTGAGTTTAGATAGTTGCAGACTTAAACAGAAAGCATTTTTGGAAGGTGACTTATGTAATTATGCATTCCACGCATCCGATCATATTCAGGACCCTGTACGTGATAGAAATACCCCCTCTCTCTCTCTCTCTCTCTCTCTCTCTCTCTCTCTCTCTGTCTCTCTCTTTCTCTCTCTTTCGTTCTTTTCCTTTATCCTCTTTTCCAGGAGTTTCATCATTGGCACACCAGATTTTATTTCATTTCCATTCCCCGCTACTTACCTTTTATATCGGTCACCTAAATAGATAATGGAAGCGGTCGGTGTGACTGGAATACTAATTTTTTAAAAAAGAAGAAAATAAATCACCTTGGTTAAAAAAAACGCGCAATAGCTTTATCTAGCTTCACATCATCACGAGGGAGCAGAAACTCAACAATAACAATGGGTATTCTTTCTTAACTGTTTTATATTTCTTTTTAAATTCTTATCTGCACAGCAAAGATTTGATTATTGCTTATGATTCATATGTTTTGCTGATAAGAGAGTTCACGCTATAAATCAGTTCACTTATAGCTACCAACTTCTGGGATTACGGGCTTGTTAACGAAAGCTGGACCATCTTATTCTGGATTTATCGATCTCCGCTCTCCGAAAGATAGATGGATAATCTGTTTATAAATCATAATTATAGGACTGACTGAAATGATGATGATACTGGTGAAATTTAAGTCGAGTCCGTAAGATTAATTTACTTTTTATTTATAGGAAGGACAAGATAAATGTGAGTTTAGATAGCAATATGCAACACGATAATTTTCTAATGCACTGTACTGCATAGTGTATATTACCATTGGTATAGCCAGCTTTCACATAGGGGGGGGGGGGGAGTAGTCCAGATGAATAGCGGACAAACACTGCATGAGAAAGGGAATGATAGGCTTTCATTTCAGCTATAGTATTTTGAATGTGCCCATAAGGAGTATTCGCCCCGCCCGTGCATCCACCCCCACCCCCGTTAGCTACAATTAATGATGTTTATCAGTGTTCTCTATTTCAGTCCTATTTTTCAAACGACTGGAGTTATAACATGTGATTAGATGCTTGACAGGGAACATTATTGCTCTAATAATTAAATAATAACAATACTAATAAATTATGGTATTATACTCAGGTTAGCCTCATTTAATACACCTGGGTCGAGAGGGACAAATACGGATAAAACACCTTGTTCAAGGATGAAAGTGCAGAGGAAGAATCGAACCAGGGACCTCTCGACTGAGAGTCAAGAACCTTCCTCAGTATGCCAATTTGTTCACCATGAGCGTGTTAGTATGAATTTCACGTGGCATGATGATGAGGTAATACATAGATGCAACCTGACCATGCTGACGATAGCACACACGATTTATGTCGGGTGAGTGAACTCGCTCTCTTCCCATTGGAAAAATTCAGTTGTTGATTTTGTACAGTCCCATCTAGAAAGAATGACGTATGTAGGTTGAGGATCCCGGCTCTTCACTCAACCTTTTTCTTCCTACAAGGCTTTGCTATAAAATAAATGAATGGGTCATGGATGCATGGTCTTATTTTACCCAGGGTAGCCTCATCAGTATTAATACTGCTCTTGCCGAGGCCCTTCAGTTATTGCCCCAGCCTTGCAAGGTACCTGCTTAAAACACATGTCTAGAGAAGGACCCGTGTGGGTAAAACAACCTGTCCAGGGGCCATACCACTAAGACAATTACCCACCCTCTAGGACGAACGCATGAGAATTTTCATCTTTTGTTGTATCCACATTTATAACAGCATCTATAATCTCTCCTAGAGAAAAAAAAATCACATACAACATTCGGCAAGTAAAAGAAAGTGCACACTCTTTATTTTACTCAGTTTTTATATAAACTGTTAATAAGATATAACGAAATATATATGAAATTAAAGAAAGATGAACACTCTACCAACATTAGTTAAGATCAAGTATTGAACTTTCACGCTTAGATGGGCACATTCATTTAACCGTTCGAAGGCCTGATTAAGAAAATTGCAAAACTGGAGCAAGTAGCCATTGAGACGTTAATGAGCATGTGCATCTGTAAGACATTCTTGTTCAACAATCATAAAATGAAACAAAAACATACAAAGAGTATAATCAAATAAGCAGATTGAATTTTTTTCATCTAAAATTATACACACGCAAATTGCATGACATCGCATCATTATAAAATCATGATTGTTATTCATTGGGGCGTCGTTTATCTCAGTGGCGGATTTAGGGGGAGGGGCATTCCGGCCCTTCCCTCCCCCCCCCCCTTAAAAGGAAAGTGCCCCCCTTTGAGAAGTAAAAACCTTTTTTTTTCTTTTTCTTTTTCTTTTCTTTTTCTTTTTTTACTTGTCAGATCAGAGAATTCTGTACAAAAAGTGCACCCCAAAATCTGGGGTTTTTGGTTTGTTTTGTTTTGTTTTTTGTTTTTTGTTTTGTTTTTGTTCTTTTTGCTTGTCAGAGAACTCTGGAGGAGAACTGAAACCAAAAAATCAGATAACCTTTTGGGGTTTTTGTTTTAGTTTTGTTTTGTTTTGTTTTACTTTTCAGAAAATTTTCGGACATTTGTGTGCCCCTCCTTTTACAAATCCTGGATTCGCCCCTGGTTTATCTTACGGGCGTGCATAAAATTCAAATGATATGACATGCTTCGATGGGTAATATATATCGCAGTTGTTTAACATCTACTATAGACAGTCACAGCAAAGATCCAAACGTAGATTCATGATAAAAGTTCATGAATTCTACAATCTAGTCCCTATCAGGGTGTACACTTATACTATAGCTTTAACTATACATAAACGGCTTGATCAGGGTGTTCCTTTTAACTCTTGATCGAGAAGGATATTGTATATGATAACGTGCCCATTTCTGTCTTAAAATGTACAAGTACACCCTGCTTTCACGAACAAAAAAAATGACTGTAGGTTGCAATAGATTTTAATGTGCTTCATCAACTTCTTTATCTCTCTCTCTCTCTCTCTCTCTCTCTCTCTCTCACACACTCTCTCTCTCTCTCTCTCTATCTCTCACTCTTTTCTCTCTCTCTCTATCTCTCACTCTTTCTTTCGTCATTTCTTTCTGTGTCCATGTCTTTCTATTTTTCTCTGTCCATCTCTCTGCTCTCTGTCTCTGTCTCTCTCCTTTCTTTCTGTCTGTCGCTGTCTCTGTCTCTGTCTTTGTCTCTCTGCTATCTGTCTCTCTCTTTCTCTGTCTTTCTGTCTCTCTCTCTGTATCTGTTTCTCTCTCTCTCTCTCTCTCTCTCTCTCCTTTTCTTCCTCCATATAGCATTCAGTCACCCTCTCTGATCCCTCTATCTTTCTATAGCTATCAATATTTCAATTTATATCTATCTATATGTCAGTCTTTCCCTCACTCCCTCTATCTCCCCTCTGTCTCCTTTTCGATTTTTAGCCCCTACACCAAATATGCTACCTTCTTACATTTCCACCTTTTTCGTCTGTCCCTTCTGCACTCCTCTTTTCCTTCTTGCCTCTTCATAATAACCCTCTCGTGAGATTTAGCTGGATTGTTATTTTCCTATCAAGAGGTCATCTAGACCATGACGTCTCAGCAACGTTAATGACAAAGGGTTTTCATATGGCCCCTAAAAGATCAGATCAAGAAGCGGGGAGGGGGGGGGGCTGTTTGCTGTTTTCTAACCTATATCGGATCAGCAGTCACCTCTTTATTAGACACGCTCGGGCGCCCCCACTAGCCGATTAAGAGTCGCTTCGAGAGCCTTATTATAGCAGCTATTGCTACTAGTCGGTCTACATCCACTAGAAGGGTCACTGAATTATCCAATGGCGTAGCTATAATGGGATGGGGCACGTGCCTCCATCCCCGTCGAACAGCTGTAAAAACCCTAACCGATAGCCTTGTAAACTCATTTTTCCTCCACCTACTGAAACGGCTCCCCCCCCCCCTCCCCCAACTAATGCAAATGCCCCCTCAATAAATGACACACACTACGCCTGTGGAATTATGTATCTTGTTTAAGCAGGTATGGTGCATAGGGCCAGGGCACATGTTCTGCATAAAGCTCTCTCGAATAAGCTCACCATGCGTGTAGCCCCAAGCCAAGTATTATAAAAGTTTACATCGTTCTTCATTAACTTTCTGATTAATGGCATTCAAGGGACGATTAAGGAAATAATGATAGTACTATATTAAAGGAGAATGAAACCCTGGGGGAAAATCAATTTTAATGAAAAGAGAGGATAGAGAGAAGCAGTTTTAAAAAAGTTCCATCAAAATCGGTTAAGATATGAGAAAGTTATGAAAGTTTGAAAAATCTCAATTTACTATCTATGGCGATCCTCAAATTGGCATGTGGACCTCGAGAGCAACAACAAAAAAATGATATAAGCACCGCAGTATTTGAAGGAGTACTGTTGTGTATTAGTGAAGGCTCTTGACTCTTATACGAGTGGTCTTGGCTTCGATCCTTGTTCAGTGCTTACATCCTTGGACGAGGTGTTTTACCCACACGGTCCCTCTCAATCCAGGGGTATCAAATAGGTACCTGGCAATGCTGGGATAATGATAGTTACAGGTCCTAAGGAAAAGCATTATTAACGCTGATGAGGCTCCCTGGGTAAATAATACGCTATTATCATTATTACTACTAGTATCTTTCCTTACAATCGTTCATGATACTTCACAATACATGTCTCCTGAAGACATGGCCGTATTCATAATTCAGAGATGTAATAGTTGGCTGCATTATGTTGAGAGATTATTCATGTCTTGCTCATGGTCGTTCTGCTCAATTAAGCGTGCCGGTCATTATGATTGGGTGTCAACAGAGACATATATCACGGTTAATTGATATTTTTGCTGTGCCGCCCCCCCCCCCCCCCCTCTATATCTCTCTCTCCTTAGCCCTACATGCATTTTCTTCATAAGGTGATATACGTAGGGGTTACGACAATTGTGAAGAAGTCTTTGTCAGGTTATCATGGACACATTGCCTATATTTATTGGAATAATATCATGATAATATTAATGATAATGATTCTGATATTTATATAAAGCGTAGGTAACAATCTGGTTATGATGCTCCTGCCCCACATAAATTTAACAAAAATATTACACATGTGAGCAAACCTGAATAAATGTAACCCCCCCCCCCCTAAACTCGGTCTCTCTCTCTCTCTCTCTCTCTCTCTCTCTCTTTCACTCTTTCTCTCTCTCTCTCTCTCTCTCTCTCTCTGTTTATCTATATATCTCTTTCTAAATCTATCCACCATCTTCCTGTCCGTCTTTCTATCTCATCCTTCATCTCCCCCCCCCTCTCTCTCTCCCTCTCTCTCTCTCTCTCTCATATATACAAGCACAAACTCCCTCGCCCTATCCTATTTCATCTCGTTATAAATCCAACAATACATTTTTTTTTTTTGTAATGCAGGCCTATACCCCTGCGACCTTTTTCCCGGTAATTATCATCATAATATAGGTCAACCACTTTAAACCCCCCAGTCCGACCTACAAGACCGCCCTCGCACCACCCTCCCACCCTCGAATAGCGCCAATTAAATAGGTAACAAGTCCAGAGGATGCATGGGTAATAAAGCCAGAGGTGTCTAAAAGGGTGTTGGTGTAAATGACCGAGGGTGTCGATAAGTAGGAACTGGGAACCTATGATCGTGTTGTTACTCTTGCCATTCGCACTACCCCCATCGCGTTGCCATGGTGAAGGATGTTTAATGCCCTTTTAACAGGGGCGGGTCCAGGAGATTGTACATACGGGTCACATTTTTTTTTATTACACAAATAGGGGGCAATTTTTTTTGTGTGTGTGTTGTATACTTAATGTGTTCCAATTGGGTTTCAATAGGGGGCACGATCAGCCGGTTGTTTCCCTCCCCCCCCCCCCGAATCCGCCACTGATCTTTACAACCACTTCTTGGAATACATAATTTCGTCTGTTGAGAGCAAGAAGGGCGTTAACTTTGTGTTAAAGTATATGAGTTAACGCCTTTCTGGCTCTCAATAGAAAATTTTGTTATATGTTTTCTTATCTAAATAGCTGGTATTCTGTTGAATATTGCAAAACATTCGCCTTGTCTATTTCCTCCATAAAAAATCAATGTAAATAAACCAAGTTTATTATGCAAGTACTATACATTGTGTTTGAAATCGATATAATTGTTGTTCTGCATTGGCATATTTCTTTAATGTAATAAATTTCGTAGGTATGATTAATCATGTAATTTTGAATTTAATCATTTTCTCAGTATGAAATCAAGACTGAAGAAATATTCACAATATCAACCAGTGGCTGCGAAACATTTTGTTAATATCAAAACCATTATCTTGATGTCTCTATGGAGAGCTCTTTGGTTACTTTTCTCTCAAGTCTGAATTTGGGGAAACTGATGAATTGTCTACGCTGTTAAACATACTAGCTATAAATATGCCAAACATGAGGGCACTTAAGTGCGTCTGACTACATGATTTATTCGCGTTTCAGTGCCCAACAAAGCAATATTTTGTCCAAGTACTGTTAAATTTGTGTGTAGAATGTTTAGTAACTGTGCAAAATATTACTCAACTGGGCATAAGCATCCCAAATGTCCGGGTCGCACATAAGTGCTCTCAACCGAGGCCTACCCCTCTCTGCATCTGAGAACCAACCTTATATAGGTAAACAACTCTAAAAACGTGAACCCTTTTATAACAAACTCTACACAACTCTTTTTGTTTGTTTTGTTTTTAATGTTTTTTTTTTCTTTCTTTCTTTCTTTTTTTCTTTATTTTTTTCTTTTTTCTTTTTTTTTTCTTTTTTTGCTTCTGTTTTGTTTTTGCTAGTCAGAAAATTTTTGAATTGTGCCCTATTCCCCCCCCCCTTTTTTTTCTCTTCAGAATTCTGGATCCATCAATTCTCATGACTGGCCCCTTTTACCCAGTATATCTAACAGTGTGTACACTCTCCAAAATATCTATTTAAATATGAATAAAAAGACTCGTGGGAGGGATATTTATGCGAATCTGTTCAAAATGAACAGATAAAGTATCAAAGTCATTCGGAAATTGCTATAGCTTGGCTCTATACGATATTAAAGGTGACTTGAATTCTAGTCAAATTGACGAGTTTCGGATTCCAAATTATTGAATATACGGTATCACAAGAGTGTAGAGTCTTGTCGAATCGTTTTCTCTGTTTATGTGAACAGGGCTTCTGGTTTTATGGAACACACGCCGCCATCGGCACCATCTATCAACTTTCTCGTCGTTAGCAATGGAAATCGTCTAAAATGATCTGTTTGTCATCGTCAGTCACATTAACCCAGAAAACATGGCCATCAAAAAATTCCAATTGAAATAAATCATGTTCCACTGAGAATAGGGGAGAAAGACAGATATTTGAGACAGAGAGAAAGAGAGTTCAGCTTAATTATGTTGACGATTTACGATAAACGGAAATGCCGATACCGAGAAGCGATCCCCTTCATCGGTTTATAGCACCCTGAGTATTCTAGTTTTGTTAATTCTTTTACATCGATGGCAACAGAGAAAACATTCATGTGTTTAAAACGGTTAGTAGCTGTTTCCAACACTGGAAAAAATATCTTATGAGATAGTATTTCTCAACCCAGTATAGCAGAGGACACCTCTGTTTATTTATGAAAACCTATTCCTTTTCAAGAAACTGGAGAATAAAGACAAGAAGTTGTATTTGCAAACATCAAACCCTTGTACAGTGTGTCCCAGAAAAAAAAAACCGAAACCGGGTTTCATGGCAGAAACGATAAACACCCTTTGTTCTGTGGTCAGCTGCAAGGTCAGGCAAGTTAATGATGGTTTTATTTTAAGCTTTCTTATACTCCCCCCCCCCTACCATCTCTAAAATGTTCCTTTTTCCATTCCCCATGTTTGTTTAAATTCATCCAAAGCATTAAGTCCATTAAGTCAGGAAAGCTGAATGGCTTCTTACTCAACTGTCTACTCATTTGGGCACAAATCAAGCATGTCTTCATTTTACTTGTTCTCTGGCATACATGATTTTTTTTTTACGCATGAGGTATCATAATTATAAAAGAGACAGAGCAAACTCTGAATTTTTATGTGATCTTTTTCTTTTTTCAAAATAATAATACCCTAAAAACTCACTCAAAGTTGCAATATGTGTGTGCAAATTAAATTTTTCTAATACAATTTCCATTATTTTAATTTGATCATGCGTGAATTATGAATAATAAGTTTGCACCAAACGAAAGAAAAGAAGCAGAGCTTTTCATACTTGTTTATCTCATCAAGGAAATTATTCATTAAGATTAAATTTCTAATATGAAATCTGGTTTCGTTTTTTCCTGGGACACACTGTATGAATATGGCAATCTATTTTTTTTTTTAATTTAAGGAGGTGAGTCAAGTGCGCCCCCCCCCCCCCCCTCTCCTTACTTGGGGGCAAATCCCATAGTACCCTATGTAGCAGGTAGAAGATTTTGTGAGCACCCCCTTCTGTTTCAGAAGTCTGTTTCCGTTACTGGTTCACAATTAAACTATCATTCTCCCTGCACTCTGAAAGTTCAATGGTTCCTAGTGTAACCTTACCGTATTTAAGTTTTAAAAACAAATTCATCAGCAACCAGTAACGAAATTTTAAATCACATGCAGAAAGCTTGATTGGGGGTTACAGCAGTCGGTCGCAAGGAATTGCAATCAGTGGCAAATTATACGCTTGTAATGTTGTAAAATTTTTGACTGACATAGCAATGACTAGTTATCCCATAAGGACGAGAAAATGCATTTCCCAATTTTTTCACTAATTTGATACTTAATTTGAATTCCAAAGACCTCTCGACACATTCACGTCACGGTGAAATATTTTGCCAGCAAATCTAATTTTTCACATGTTAGGGCTTTCTTAAAATACATAGAGACTGTCGGGAAATACAATCCAAAAATAAAGAAATTAGAAAAGGTGAACTTTCTAGGTCTCTGCGCGATATCATTGCCGGGACAAAAGATGTACTCCCATGGAAACGTCAAACGAATATATAGAACTGAATATAGACAAGGGAAAAGAAGGAATAAAGATATGCGTTCATGTCCCTTGTGTATGCTGAGCCATTCCATGGAATGGTCACCAAATGTCTAGGACATAATGAAGGAGAGGCTCTGGAGAGGTATAGTGTTGGGGATCTCAACGATAAGGAAAATTACCACGTTTGGACGAGGAAGTGGTGGTTCGAACTCTGTGGGTTACCCCTCCCCCACCCAACAACCTCCTGTCATCGCTGGCGGATCCGGTGGCGGATTCAGGGGGGGGGGGGCAGACCCGCCTTGTACTTAAGCACAAAACAAAAGAGACCCACCCCCCCCCCCTCTAATTTTTTTGGCCCGAGGGCAGCTGAAATGTGATATTTATTTTTAATCTTTCTTTTTTTTATTTTTCCTTGGAGAATTTTAGAGTGAATAGCACCAAAAAAGATGATACTTTTTTTTTGCGAGTCATATTTTTTTTTTCCTGGAATTGTGCCCCACCCCTTTGAAAATCTTCTGCCCGCCCCTGCTGTCATTGCTCGGATTATGGATTTCAGACTCGCCACATCGTCACCATGGGGGCATGAAGTCAGAAAGAGGGTTTTATTCTATGCGAGGTTATTTCTTGTTTGGCTGTGTTGGTTTCTTGTACCCCCCCCCTTTCGAAATGCGAATGTCGTTTCCATGTCAACTCCTGCATACCGTCTCTTCTCCTCTCCTCTCCTCTCTTCTCTCCTCCTCTTTTTGTCTCTACTTTTATCTTTCTCACAGCCACAGGCATCAAACACAGATTCATTCTCGTTTGCGTTTTTTTCTTTCGTACTCATATCTTTCTATAATCTGTCTAATAAGTTTCACTTCTTTAACCTGGGGAGCGTTTCATCAAGTGTTTTGTCAGTGATTTTTACCGACAACTGTTATAAGCTACTGAAACCCTTGCATCTGATTGGCTGAGAGCAAATTTGTCGGTAAAAATCACTGAAAAAAACGCTTGATGAAACGCTCCCCTGTTGTTATAGTGTCCTTTTTGGGTCTCTTGTCTTCCATCTCATATTTGCCTAGAATTATATACAAGCATTTAAGCAGCTTTTATATCTGTATACTTACGTGATGCCACTTGAGTTTCGAAAGGGTCGGCACTGGCCGGCAGTGCCTCCTTAAATCCGTCAGTGCACTTTTGTATACACTTTGTTTTAATGACGATTTCAATTTTTTTCTCGTTTTGATCAGTTGTGTACAAGGTTGATTTAATTTTTCTCTATAAAAAAACAGATTTGAAAGTTTAAGTTGAATTTTCCATTCTTCGTTTTGGCAAATATAGCTAAATACGATTTTGCATTCTCTTAATTATCTTATTTTAAGTTTTGCTAAATATTCCACTTTCTTAAAACAATTTTCGCGATATATCTTCCATGAAACTTTGGGCTGATTATGCGTTGTGTAATATTGTACTTGTTATTACCCTTTATATGGATTCATGAGTTCCGTTATTAAGGATATCTTCAGCTTAATTTTAATGACCTCAGACAGGCTGGGTTTCCTTTTACGACTAACACAAAAGCCTTCTCTTATTAGAATGTCCAAGTTATTTCCAGAACTTATTCACTGTCTGACTGTTGCCATGGTAATAGAGTAGGGGGAGACATGGTCATTAATTAACTCAAATTGGCGTTTTTATGAAAGAAAGAGTCCACGAGTCTTTCTTTGCGTATAACACCATCAACGTATAGTCAGCGGGCATTGACGTAAGGAAATGAATAAATATTAAAATAGTATATCATTCGGGGAAGAATTTGTTAATTCGGTGCAAACAAGGTATAATAACAAGCATGTATTCGTCTATTTTTGAAGCACAAATACGAAGAGTATTTCGGCACAAAGTTCTCATTAAGAAACGAACGTCATGCAATTTAAGTAAGGAATAGTATAATATATATATATATATATATATATATATATATATATATATATATATACGCTACAGAATATTAGTCCTTGAAAATTATGTATCCAGGTTTATATTCGATGTTTAATAATTATATTCGACCATCATAGCCCATTATATAGTCAATTTACATTGTAATTTCTTTTCCATTTACTAATTTTCTGTCACCAGAGTAAATAGTTATCAGTCAACGACTATTTTTATTTTTATTTTTTTAATCAGCTTTTTGAAAACAAATCTGCTTCATTTAATGAGGGCAACCTTTTTTCGAAGCTCAACGCAAGAAATGAAAATGACCCGATGCGATGGACGATCCGAAACCATTATCACAGGGCCCCTGCTTCATAAAAACTTGTTATCAATAACACCTTACAATAATTGTTATAGGCTACTGATATTATGGAATTCGATTGGCTCAGAGCAAATTTGTCACAGATCTGTGGAAGTTGTTTTAGGTAATAAGTTTAATGAAACAGGGCCCCTGATTCTCTCCCAATTCACACGCAAGATCCATTCTTTCAATCGGGCCAAGTAAAATTAATTTCTAGTGTCTCGACCCCTCCCGCTTCCTCTTATTTCGGTGGTAATGCTTTTTGTTTAGTTTGGCATTTCTCATCTTTTTTGTTAGTGTTTTGAAATGAAATGAAGAAGAATCTGGGGACAATCTAACAATGAAAGAACAAAAACAGGCATAATAGTGCCATTTTACCTGGTTTTGAGCCTAAGCCGTGCAGGGAAAAACACGATGATATCAAGAAATTTTGTGTTGAAATTGATCAGATATTTCAATTTCAGTTCAATTTCGATTTCAATTTCAATTTTATTGTCGCAAAGGGAAATATGTTTCGCTAACATTTTACATACAATATCATATAGCTGTTTGTAGCATCTTTATGTACGGGGAAATACCATAGAACATGGTACCCTCTCCTCCTGATTTTCAAAAAATCCGGACGAAACTAGGAATCAAATCTTGGCCTTAATATGAAGAAAGTAATGTGCTTCTCAAAATACCAATCGTCGATTTGTTTTTTCTGTTGTAAGGAGGGGGCAATCGACAAAGAGTGTGGAAATCTCCTTCGCGGGATCGGGCATTTCAAAAAATTTAGGGAAACTGGAGTGGCCCTCGAAAAGGGCAACCGTCTGCTTTTAAGCCGTTGAAGTGATTCCGAGAGAGTATTCCAGGTCGTGTTACTAAAAAGGGCTTGGAGCTGTGAAGGGAAGAGATAAGTGAGGTCTTAAGATCCCTTGTATGACGCCTTTGGGCAATACAGATCGAGAGAGAAATGGAGAGAGAGGGGGAGGAAGAGAGAGAGGGGAAGAGAGGGGGAGTGGAAGATATTACGCAGTGGAATGAAGGGAGAAGGCGACAAAGAGAGAGGGGAAAAGAGATAGAGATAGAGAGAGGGGGAGAAGGAGAAGGAGTGAGAAAAACTAGACAGATGGGAGGAAAGGGAGAGGGAGAGACATAGGCCCGTATTTTCGAAAGTGGCCGAAGTTAAGCCTGGCTTAACTTAGGTCGTTGATTTATGGAAGGCCAGTTGTCAATTCCTAAACCCCCGTATAAATAACTATATGTAAATAAAATAAAGAAACAAAAATATTTTCTGGCATGAAATGAGCATCAGAAATCAATTCTATTATGTCGGTTTTTGTATTTGCATAATTTTAGTCCCAAGACTATGGTGATTATGTAGGATTAAAAGAGGATGACATTTGGCTCTCCATAATGGTGGCCTAAGTCTATACTTAGGCGCCTTTCGAGAATACGGGCCATACAGCCAGACAAACATACAAAGGGGGACAGCCAGGGAAAGAAGCAGAGAGGGGAAGAGAGAGGGGGAAGGGAGGAGCGAAAGGTTCCAAGATAGACGAGTATGATAGCTTTTCCACACTGAGTCTCGACTACAGGAAATGACAATGAAATTTTCAATGTCTTAATGTACAGATGTATGTACGAAAGACATCTGAACACTTGTCTCCAGTTTATTTTATTTTCTCAGTATAATATGTACACAGATGTACACAGAGACGGAGGATGAAATTTGAGAAGACTCGGAAAATACGAGTAGGAAGGTAGATATAAAGGGATAGAGAGAGAGAGAGAGAGAGAGAGAGAGAGAGGGCGGGGGGGGGGGGGGAGAGAGAGAGAGAAGGGAGAGAGAAAGAGAGAGAGGAATAGGACGGAAGGAGAGGGAGAGGGGGCATTGGGGTGGAGGAAGAAAGAGAGTGAAAAGGGGATGGAGGGAAATAGGAGGGGTAGAGAGAGAGAGAAGAAAGAAGGGTGGGGAGAGAGAGAGAGAGAGAGACAGACAGAGACAGACAGACAGACAGACAGACAGACAGAAAGAAAGAGACAAAGAGAGGCGGAAAGGTGGGATGAAAAACTTCATTTAATTCATCATGCGGCAGTGGCACCCCGCGTGTAGCCGAAGACGGTTGACGAGAAATCCTCGTTTTCTCGCCCATTCAGCCGTAGCAGTATCAGCTGTTTCTACCCCTAATCAAATCTGAGCTTACTAATAATAGTTTCCATTCATGGCCACGTTTGTCGAACCTTGAAAGAGACAAAGCAACGACCGATATATCAAGCCTCTCGTTTATAAATGATATACTAATACATTGCATAAAGGCCTAAATTGCGAACTCTGGCCCGTATTCTCGAAAGGTCAACTTTAAGTGTGCAGATTTAGGCCACTGAATTATGGAGAGCCAATTGTCACCCATTTTTTATCTTACAAAATCACCATAGACTCCCTCTAGTTCTGGAACTAAATGCAATTACAAAAACCTCATGAGAATTGTTTTCTTATGTTCATTTCATGCCAGAAATAATTTTGTTTCTTTATTTTGCTACCTAAATATAGTAATTTATATGGAACTTAAGGGTTGACGAATGGCCTTCCATAAATCAGTGGCCTAAGTTAAGCCTGGCTTAACTTATGCCACTTTCGAGAATACGGGCCTCTATCTCTCTCCGTCATAATCTCTCGTGATGAAAATTAATGATGTTCTATTCAACATTAAAATAGAGGAGTAGGAGCAGATTCCAGAAGAAAACATGAAAATGCATTACGTAAAACAACAATGTCTTGTAAGTCCGATTAATATCTTTATCAACTGTACAATGATAATACAAAATAAAGAATCGAAAATACAGAGAGAATAGACATGAAGAATAATAATGTACATGTCTGGTTGGCACTATTCATACAGTACAGTTTTTTATTTGCATGAGCTGAATCATAACTATGATTATGAAATGAAAAACTTCTGACGAAAATTAAAGTAAAACCCAAAAAAGGTTAACATATTAAAAAGATGTAACTTTAGAATATACTGAAGTGGCTGGTATTTCAAAGTATTTATTCTAGTACAAAATAAAAACGAAGGGAGTTTGAACTTGCAAGAAAATAATGCATTCCCTTTTTTTACGATAGGGATAGCGCCTACGAATCACAATACACACTTTGGTTATCTCCTTACTGGTGACTCTATACATAGACCTGTTCTTCGCATCTATGGCTGCCCTATACTGTCTTACTACATGTCCCTATATATAGGCCTATACTACAAAGTGTTTAAAAAAAGCTATAAATATGGCAACAGATGCCATACTAGGTCGTTTTTTCAATCAAGCAGTCAACGGTCCATTGAACTAGTAATTGGAGCCCGCCCTCTCAGGTCAATGACCTTAAGATGGCAAGCACACCGTGCAAGCTGACAGTTCACTTTGAATTAGAATAAATTGTTCTAAATATAAATCCCGTACCTGGGGTAATATCTAAATGTCAGCCATCTTTATAAAATTTGACATTACCCTCACATAAAAGACAACAACGATCAACAACAAGTTCTTTCACCGATTTCGTACTCATGACATGAATTCAAAATTCTTAGGTAGCGCTGCTAAGATTTAAGTTTGTTTTATACAGTGAAGTAGGATTTGTGTAAAGTCTGTACGGCACTAGTATGTCTTCTTCGTCTTCTTTTTTTAATCTCTATTTCTCTGCATCAACATTCAATTTCTCCTTATGCATGTACTGTAATTTCATGAGGCCTATATTCATGTAGGTTATAGTTCCGACAACGTAAGAGACTCTTTGTAATTTCGTAGAAAATGAATTCATTGGCCTTGTTCTCTTGCATTTCATCCATCTAATATTTCTGTCGCCTCCCCCCCCCCCCCCTTCCATGACGCAAGTACCCATCAATGGCTGGACCCACGCTACGCCATACTACGCCACAGTGCAAATATAATAAGACTTAATAGGTCAATATCTGTGCATCATATTTTTACTTATTGATATTTCATTATGTGCCCCTATCTATAGTATGGAAAAACATCATTCTTATATATTATTGTTATTGTATTCATTTTATGTTATGCACTACAGTATTATGTTAATATGATTGAAAACAGTCAATAAAATCAAATCAAATCAAATCAAATCAACGGCTGATTCATGAATATTATTATTTGGGTAAATGTAATATAAATTAATTCATATATTATACAGCCAAAAAAAAAATGTTAATAAACATGTATATGTGATTCGGGAGTTGGTGATTCGGGAGTTGGCAGAACATCAATATTTGCCTATTTACACGAGATTGTTATATACAATCAGCTGAATTAGTATTCACGTTTATGACAGATTGGCCTACTATGATACATACAGAGATGACCAATAGGCGTTTTCAAGAATCCGGTGTAGTGTGTTTTCGAGTTTATGAAAAGAAGCACAAAAATCAAGTTCATAGATGGCGCTATAGCAAATTTCATAACATTCAAAATTCCAAGAAAATGTTTTTCCTAATATTTACCGTCTCTTGTCGTTCCAACAGCTAATTTTGTAGTTAAAAGTATAACCTTTGAAAAATGCTTGGTAAATTGATCATTATTTTATATAACGATTTATATAGGCCTTCTATATGTCAGTCATTTAGCAAAAATTTAAAAATACACTTTGATTATTTTGGGTGAAATTATCTTGTTGTATCTTCTTTCTTTTTTCTATTTTATCAAACTTATTCGCTTCACTCCTCACTAGTCGTCTTTAAACTTCCTTTTCTATTTCCTTTCAGTGATACAATTTCCATATTATATTGCATGACTATATTTCATGCCACCGATGCAAATGGATTTCCTTTTGTGGTTTTGGCTCATTCGGCGAGTTTGAGCGACGTTTGATTAATCTAGTAACTGAGCCAACTGTGTCTGATAAAGGCTTCATTCATGGGCCTGCAAGTATATACACAACGTACTTTAAAACCAGAAATTTACGCGTGCATGCAACTTTCGCGAATTTCGCGAATGGACAAGATTCGCAAAAGTTTCATGCTTCGAATTAATCAAATCACAATTGAAACAACATAAATTCGCGAAAGTTTATATTGCTGCAAAATTGGCTGTCATTAACGATTCGCGAAAATTTAATGTCGCGAAAGTGTCTGGTTTGGCAGTATATGATCCCCGACCCTCTTCCTCCTGACATTATAAGCAAAAACTAAAAAGAGAATCCACAAAACAAAAATTTGGACCCAGCTAAGATTCCAGTTCATCCACGCTCTCTTTGTTGTATTAATAGTATAGAGAAATATTCGTCTAAAACTGTGAGATTTTAGGCCAAAAACCTCATTTCCATCAACTCTTCTCCTTCTCGATTAACATCAGATCTACCTTTAAACTCTAATCATCAATTATGATATCAAATGACGCTGTTGATTGATGATAATACCCTGCATGTGCTCAGGCTGGTGTAATCCTAAATCTCAGAGATAATCCGTCAATGTTGGTTGGGTTTCCTCTTCGCAAGGTCATTGTTAACGAGGCCTCATCATATATGACATGATTCATAACCCCGCCTTGAATATACTTACAGTTACACACACTGCATTTTTCACCAAAGAGCCAAAGTTCCTTGTGTCTTGTGTTTATCTGGGGAGGGGGGGGGGTATAATTCATTGCTTGTACGCTGTAGTTCATCGTTTTCTCGTACTAAAGCGCAAAAAGATGAACATAAATCCAACTGGTAAATACCGGTATGCCTACATGATCGTTAAAACAAAAACAAAACAAAAAAAAACAGAACAAAACAAAACGAAAAAGTTGAAAATAGGAGAAAATGGGAAAGAGATATTAGATAAGCTTTTTGGGCCGGATAACAATCTTTTCCCCCCAGAAATCGATGTAGATCGTTTTAATTTCTGCTTATTCACGATAAAAAGTCTGCACTATTCCTGGTAAGAAATTTATGTAAAAAAAACCCAAAAAAAACACTTCTCTCCGTAATACGATATACGTCATTATCTGCCGCTGTCTTTCTTTCTGTCCGTATGTCAGTCAGCCACACCCCCCCCCCCTCACCCACCTGCCGCCCCCTCCGGCGCACTCTTTCTCTTTCTCTCTCTCTGTTTCTTTTCTCTCTTTATCTCTTTATCTCATCGTCTCTGTTCCCCAATAAAACATCCTTAAGTCCCCCATGCAGTGACTATGTATTCTTTGTTTGATCCCGTCATCAATATAATATTAACGAGACACTAGTCTTGATCAGAAGATGGCCCATGATCAAAGCCAGACTCCCCAGTCTGTAATATTCCGTTGGATTATCAAGGATTAATCCTAGTCTGCCCTAATCCTCAAAACGACTAGTGATATATCAAGGAACTAAGAAGCCCCCCCCCCCCCCCCCCCCCCCCCCGCTTTAGGCTGCGTTTTGACCTTGATTAGGGATCGACCCTGACCGCTGAGTGACAAGGGGTTGGTGGATTACACGGGTACACAAAATCCTTGTTCATACGTGATATATATATTTGCCTATATGGGCTATAGTTTGTGAATGTATGTAGACGACTATAATAACATTACCGATGCAACATTACATTTTATTTCAGTGCATGTCGCAGACTCGCAGCTATACGAAGAAACAAGAGGGGCAGACACGCCCCCCCCCCCCCCCCCCCCCGTGGAGGGAGGAAAGTGAGAGGGGAGGGAAAGAGAGAGATAGACTAAGGTGAAGAACCTGTAATTACACTCTCACAGACCCTGCTCCTTATAAATCAGACTTTCGATTCATTTTTATGCACTATGGGAACGTATAATCCCTCTCCTCCTCCCCCCCCCCCTTCTCTCTCTCTCTCTCTCTCTCTCTCTCTCTCTCTCTCTCTCTATTGCTTTTAATCATGATTTCTGTTGTTGTTGTTATTGTTGTTATTATTATTAGTATTATATTTTATGAAAAATTCACCAAAAAAGACAAGAGTTGACGACGATGATGGGTGCTATAGGTGTAACACTTATTTGGTTGTATTTTGAAATCAGTGATTCTGTAACAAAATCGATCTGACCAACTCAGAATAAACGGTCAGTTCGTGACCACAGGATAGTAACTTGAATGTCTCTTCTCTTGTTATAACTGCTTGATACCGCTATTATGTAGTAACAATCCACTCACTGCATATACTCCATCTTTTGCAATTACTTTGAACTTCTTTAACCTTCTCCAAATTGATGCACACACTGTGACACCATTTACAATGAAAATGCTGACCTTTAGAGAGTTTTCTGGTGGATTTAGGGGGCACTTCCGGCCTGTACCCCCTTATTTTGAAAGAAAATTGTACATTGTGCCCCCTTCCCCCCCCCCCTTTTTTTTTTTTTTTTTTTTTTGCTTTGCTTGTCAGAGAATTTTCGAGAAGAGATGGACTAAATAACCTTTTTTTTTGCTTGCCTGAAAATTTTCTGAGATTTGTGCCCCCTCCCATTTTACTAAATGCTGGATCCGCCTCTGCCTTTCAACATCACTTTTATACTTACTTACAATCAGGCCCACATTTTCTTCTTTTTTTTTTAAAGTTCTCTCATGATTTAAGTTCACTCGATGTCAAGCTTTCCCAATGTACTATACAGGCCTATACACACTGCATGTACTACATCAAAGTTTCAGATCCTGGTGATGATGTTCATGAATTGCACCCAAAATCGGAGTCTTTTTCTTTGCACTAAAAATTGGGGTGAAAAAATGCCCTTGCTTTCAGAAGATATGACACCTATGAAAAATAAAACTCTAAAAAAATACGAATTCCTATGCTGTGGTATCATTATAGTCAGTGGCGTTGCCAGAATTTTCTACAGGGGGAGCAAATTTTGTCAACTGTCAAATTCTGCTTGGAGGGAGACCCGTATTTTTTTTCTTCTCGCCAGCCCTCCAAAACTCGCTCGGAGGGGGGGGGGGGGGGGGGGGGGGTGTTATCAGATGTTTTCCTCCATAATTCAAGAAAAGAAAAAGAAAAAAAAAGGCAATAGTTCGAAAAGGTAGATCCGTATTTTTTTCGTCTCGCCAGCCTTTCAAAAGTCATTGGGGGGGGGGGGGGGGAGTGGAGGGGGGAGGGGGAGGGGGGCTGGCAAAAAAAAAAATCCCCAGCGCTCCAAAAGTCGCTCAGTATGGGGTCCAGAATTCTCTGACAAGAAATTTTAAAAAAGGTCTGAAGGGGGGGGGGGGATTTTTTCCTGTCAAAAGTTGTCAGAGGGCAGTCTGCCCCCTGCCCCCCCCCCCTCCTCCTTGGGTACGCTAGCGATTACAGTACTTGAAAACTTTCAGAACAGTGGGGGAGTGGTTCGCGAGATGAGCTGAGTGAGCAAAATTAGCATACCACTCAGGAATAAAAGTTATACCTGTGCATATAAATTTATATCATACTCGTTCCTCGACGAATACTAAACATAACATTAATATCATAACTCAGAGCCTCCTATCGATCATGATCTTTCGTGAGAAGCAAATCTCCATTTTGCGATGATCAAATCTAAGATGTGAGCAAGATTCCAGTCGTAGAAAACTGATATTTTCAAAGATTACAAATGAAACGTTCGCATGATATCTTTAGTCTGAGGGTTCCAATACACAGCGCAATACTGACTAATCATTATATGCACGAATGTCTCGTCGTAGATCGTACACCGGTGCAGACGCACGTTTACACTCGTATAGTGATAAAGAATGTGATAATCGTTTTAAGACTTACCCTCTTTGATGATACCGAATGATGATAATGATACCGATAAACGAATTCACATCGAAACGTCCTTCTGCTATCTTATCCAATAATTGATTTCTTTCAAAGGAAAGCATAACAAACCAAAACTTTATAAATGCACTGATCCAACAAGAAATGAAAATACAGAGAAAGGAGAAAATATATTACAGTCAAATCCATTCAGTATAAACGTAGTCGGTATATATTGCATTGACAAGTGGCAACATATTTTGCAAGCTTGCAACTGCGGGGGCCCCTCTCTCTCTCTCTCTCTCTCTCTCTCTCTTTCTCTCACTTTCACCAGGGAAATTTCCCTGCTTTTACTGTCTGTACTGTCTGTCTGTCTCAGTCTTTCTCTCTCTCTGTCTCTCCCACGATTCCCTCCCCCTCCCTTGTCGCTCTCCTCTTCCCCTCTCCCCTCTCTCTCTCTCTCTCTCTCTCTCTCTCTCTCTCTCTCTCTCTTCCTCACACTCTCTATTTCTTCCTGTATGGCCTTTTCTCTCTCTCTCTCTCTCTCTCTCTCTCTCTCTCTCTTTACTCTTTCTTCTCTTTTATTCTCCTTTGGTTCCATATTTTTGGGGATAATTTCCCTTGCTTTCTTAGTATCATCCATCCCTGTTCTAGTTCTATGTTTGCATGCATGGCTTCGTGCATGAACCTTTTCATTCTATCTATCTTCCTCCTAGTTTCTTCATCCGTATTATATTTAAGACTGAACTCTCTTTTCTAAGCGTTCAATTATACCCCCCCCCCGATTCCCTTTCTTTCTCTTCTCTTCTCTTCTCCCCCCCCCCCTCTCTCTCTCTCTCTCTCTCTCTCTCTCTCTCTCTGCTTCCCTCTTTCTCTCCTCATCTCTCCATCTTGTTGCACTCTCTGTTCAGGTTATCAGAACGAGAGCTCGAATAAGTTTGTAATGAGAAAGGTCAGAGGTCGAAAGTTCAACGTCATCCTATAGCAATACATGGAGTTTGAGATCAATATATGACGTTGTACTTGTCGTCGTCGCGTCTTATTCCGGTGATTCATAAATTTTTGTATATAGGGCTACATTTCTATATTTCTTCCTCTTTTTAGGGGGTATGTGGTCAACAGTAACTTAGGTACGGTTTAAAGTGGAAAATGTGTGGAGTGAGAGCATAGGATGAGAGGGAAGGGCTACCGATGCGAGGGAGGGGAGTCCGATTTTTTTTTTTTTTTTTAATATAGTCGAGGTGTAAGGACAATTGTATTGACGATGTTTTGAAAAGAATTAATTTCTAATAGTACCGTCCTGCGATACAAATAGAAAATAATCCTGAAATTACACCTAATATCACAGAGGGGTAAGTTGACAGGACTCCATACAATTACCGTTGCAAACGATCTACGCCATTGTGTGGAGCAGCGGGGGCAAGGGGCATGTCACCGGGAATGATATTTTTCCACTGGACTCTTCTTTCTTTCTTTAGACTATTAGCAGTTTTTAATTTTGTTAATCAGGATAGTTTCTAATACAACTTTATACAGGTACCTAAACCTATATACACAAGCTTTCAAGTGCCTCTTTTAGTACTATAGAAGTATAGAGGCACAGTTCTTAAATTCATATGATATGAACTGGTGCACACTTCTTATGTCATGTATATGCAAATTTTCTCTGGAAAAGAGGCATGGAAAGGAACACTATTAATCACAATGCTTTGCAGATGGGCTCTTTTTGTGCTTGTAAAGGTGGTGGCATTGCGCCCCCTTTGCCCTCAGCTCTATACCCTCGGGGGGGGGGAGGGGGTACTCGCCTATAATACGGTATACGGGGATGCACCCCCTAAACATGGGGGATGAATTTGTTTTGGAAAATGTCTAGAAAATGGCCCCACGTTTAGATCTTGGCTTTAAACATGGATTACTTCTTTCTTCAGAATAATACCTCATCTATATTCTCGCTGATGCGAAAATTGATAGCATAACGTACCTTTTATACTGTAAACAGCCGCTCTGATTCTCCGGGGGTATGTCTCATTACGCCATCCGCTTCCGTGACTTTCTGAAAAGCAACCTAAACAAGGATTTAAGTCAAGGGGGTTTTGATACCCTATTCAGAGAAACCAGTGAAAATTTCTGATTTTTAGATCCTTAACAGTAATTTTTCTAGATCTTGCATGCATAGTATTGTACACCCTATTCGAGGATTGGTTCTTCTTGGCCCCCTTCCCTTTTTTCCCCCAAAAAGGAAGAGTTAAAGATTAATATTTACTTCGGAACACATTACAGAATGATGTTTTCATTGAAAAAATAGAAAAGAACCTCCGTTTGGATTCTTTTATCGTGTGTTTTCAAATTCGCTGCTCCTAACCGGATCCCGAATGTACTGTCGAATTTTTTACCTTTTTCGATGATCTTTTCTCATCAATTAGTGAATTTGATACCCTTTTTTCAGAATTTCCCTGTTTTTGATACCCGGGTTACGTCTGGTGGTGAAAAAACAACCATTTTTACTCGTTTTCATGGACGCGGATGCCGCGCAGGCCTCAATGAGATAGAACCCCCCCCCCCCCCCCCGGGTCTGATTCGAGCTAAATAAGGCTCATTGCTAATAGGCCTGGGGTGTTTCATAAAGCTGTTCGTAAGTTACGAACGACTTTACGCACGACTGGCGATATGTTCTTGTGCTAAATGAGATATCCCATATTTTCCCTGGTGTTTTAACATGTGGGACTGAATTTCCAATAACCCAATCAATTTTGACAAATAAACTTTGCATTCGGATGCTTGTTTAACAGCAAGAATTTTAATCCACAAAGATCGGATTTCAACTTTAGCTGATGGGAAACAAAATGATTGAGAATCTGATTAGCACCCAAGAACAGGTACCAGTCGTGCGTAAAGTCGTTCGTAACTTTATGAACAGCTTGAAACACCCTCCTGTTCATAAAGTTATTCAAATTTATTGATGTTTCTTTCCTGGGGAGTAACGAGGTATTCCATTAACCTGTTATTAATGAACTACAATACTTGGAATCAAGTCATACTTGTTGCTATGTCTGACAAGCCTCTGACAAGCTTTCAGGTTGTCAAGAACAACCTTTGTTTTAAAAGTATGCATATTTTGAATATATTTGTGAACAGGTCTATTGGACAATTTGTAAACGAAACAATTTCGGTATCTTTTGAGCCAAAATAGTCTCTAAACTCTGTTTATGAACTTTCAAAACTTTAAGATGCCCTTTTAAAATGTCTAATATATATATATATATATACACATGTATACAGTTTCATCGGATTTGAAAACTAATTACCGTCTATGCACATAATGAAATATTAAAATATTAGAAATATGCACCATTTGCTTTATAAAAAAAAAACACACACATTTATTACGAGGATACCAAATACTTTATATTCATTTATGTTCTAACCATTTTGTTTTTTGTTTTTTTTTGGGGGGGTTGCTGTAATGAGTTTGTTATCCGGGCCACTTGGAAGACCACCGCTCCTGTCTGAATTATTTATTAGAATTAAATAAATAAAGTGTAGAATGCACGTCCCTGACAAACTAGTGCTAGCGCCATCTTTTGTACCCGGCGCGGCGCGACTTGTTTTCTAATTGCGCATGCGCAAATTACCTCTTCATCGCGGTGATTACGAATTTGATTTTCCACTGGAATTTTGAAAATTGAAGCATTTAGGATATTTGTATGAAATAGGTAAGTTGTGAATAAGTCATTATTCTATTCTTGGAATTAGTCAGGTTTAGACGGTTAAAATGCGTTATAATATAACGGGTTTCCCTACAGTTAAGTTTATTTTGCCCTTGAATTGACTGTTCTGCAACTGTGATTGTTACCGTAATTGTCATGTTTCTACGCCGGTGTACCCGGCCGACCTGATGGTCACTGTCCGATAAGATCTTTGCTGCGCTGGATCTGGAGCTGCAGCTGGGGAAAAAAGACTTGTTAGTCTATTAAAAGTAACACTTTAATGTTAGTCCAAATATCATTCACAATTTGATAATTTGATATTTATTCAATGATATAACACTCCGCAATTTTTACTATCATTCATGACTTACGGTGGTGGATCCAGTGTCCGTCCGAACACTTTTCAGAAAATCAACGATAGCAAATAAAATATCAAACGAATATCTGTCAAACTTATAATGAATGCTCAAGTCAAAGTCCTACAGAAAAAGAAGTTGATGGAATTTTAAAAGGACAACGTAGATTTAATACAATCATGACAATATTCCCTTCCGAGTGAACCCCTTCCCAACGACGCGGCGTAACTTTTGGTCCCTTGAAAAAGGTACTGTATTTCTGAATGTGTGAAACCTGTGAGAAAAAGACACAACCTTTGTTTCAATAGTGTGGTTTTCATACGCGTAATCCCACGCGTATGAAAACCCATTTTAGGCGCTTAACTGTACACGTTCGGTAATACAATCTGTTCGGAATTACAATCCTTGACTATAACTCACAAACATTCAACAGATTTTTGGTAACACCATGTGGGAGCCTCTGTGAAAAGGCTGTTGATATATTCTTTCGTGAAAAAATAACCCACTTATGGGGCATTTAGAGGAATTTAGGAGAAGTGAAAGGAAAGGAAAGAGATGGAAATGGAATGAAATTAAATTAAACACTTACACAAGACTATTTTTGGTTTTTGTTTTCAGTGTTTGTACACCAAAAATGAAGTGAAATGGAAAGAGGAAAGAAGAAAAAGGTAATACAATATGTTCGGAAATACAATCCTTGACTATACATACAGTATAAGTGGGCCTAGGTCTAACTTATTACAATTTCTACATTAGGCCTAGTGAATTACAAAGAAGTATGGACAAACATAAGTCACAATCCACTCATAGGCCCTTGCCTATGTGGGACTGTCTGTGTCACTCACACATATGCGAGGTTATTGTAGATAACTGGGACTGTGTCAAAGGGGTCGGGCTAACTCCAATGACCTCGCATAAGTGTGAGTGGGCTAACTCGGCACTAGCGGAAAAGTGAGGCCGAGTTAGCCCGGAGGGTTTAAATCAATCATGAAACACTAATGTATAAGGTTTTGTTGTGATTACTTGCTAAGAATACGTTAATTAACCATTCTTTTTGATAGAATTGTATGAAATACTCAGTTTGAAGATAATCTTGCAGTTTTCTTGAGCTAAAAGTGACATTTTAGACAGTTTAAATTAAACTGTCTTTAATTCCGAGTTCAATCACACGACACAGCTCGCAATCGCCATGCGTATATGCACTGTGTTTGTAATTTGAGTCGATCGGAAATAAAACTCAGTCTGTAAAAAATATTTATCCTTCATGAATTCATGGAATCAATGAGTTGTCTGAATATATGTTTCAGATAATTATGAATTTATGATTAATATAGATTGAATTTTGCAGTGATTCCTTCATCAAAATGTTTCCAGATATGAGTCCGAATACCACACATGCAGTCACTGAGTCAGTGATTGTAAGTTAGATCTAGCCTAATGCACGGAGATTGCAAATGCGAGCTATGAATTGTGATTAAACTGCCTGTAAAATGTCACTTTAATATGATATTAGCTCAAGAAAATTAAATTATCTTCAAATAGAGTATTTCCTACAATTATATCAAAAGAATGGTCAAAAAACGTATTCTTAGCTAGTATTTAGTAATCAAAACGAAACCTCATGGACTGATATTTCATGATCGATTCAACCTCTCCGGGGGCTAACTCGGCCTCGCATTTCCGGTAGGGCCGACTTCGCCCTAGTGCCGAGTTAGCCCGGATTTGTGTCAAACATTCACTGTTGCAGTAAGTTAGTCAAAAACATACAACAAAATTGCTCTAAGCAAGATTTACTTTTCTTAAATTTGCTAGATTACCTGACATGCCTGATTCAGGGACTCTTCAACTCTTACTATGCTACAAATTTGAAGTTTCAGAGTTGAAAGTGATATTTTGAATAATTATTTTCCTCTCATCTCATGTATGACTATGAATGAAAATCTAGAATGGACCATAACCTGCTAACGCACACAAAAGCTATTGAAGCTTATTCACCTGTAAAAGCTATTGTGGAGTATAAGCCTATCTTTAGATAAGCTTGTACATGTATAGTCTAGATCAGACAAGTGGTCACAATCAGACAGTCAATGGCAATGCACAAGACAATATTTAGTCACAGAAAATCAGAATCATAGTCTTAGAAGACACTGCAAGTTGTTCTGCGGCATGCTGTTCAGTGTGAATGAGTGACAAAATTGAAATGACAAAACAGCTGAGAGAGCGGACGTCTGCTTCATACAACATGTACAATCAATCTTTGTCTCCCACTATTTTTGCCCTAAAATAAAATAACAACTTAAACTTAAGGTCAATGACAATGTCATGACCCATATGACGATGTCATTTCCCAATACAGCAGTTTGGTCATCATCCATTTAATAGAGAGTAACAAGACATGAAATCAAGGTGGCAGTTGCAATTTGTGTCTGATCTTCATGACTTGAAAAATAATTCTTTCTTGTAGATCTACTATAGTCTAGTCTAAATCTAACTTACATCATCAGATGTTTCTCTAACTTTTACTGACCTTTTTCTCTTATTTTGTAATGATTTTATTAAAACCAATAGATCTATGATGATGTGCACTTCTCTGTTATGTCATCATTGTCATGTATGTTGGTGGTTCCACTGCACACTTTGGAAATATTGAACTGTTTATGACATTTGATTTGGTCTTGTATCAGTTCCATGCATGAATTATGTCTTGTAGCGTACATTTTGATTTTTTTTCTTTTCTTTTCTTCTTCTTTCTTTTACTCTTTCTTTCTTGCACATATACACTAACACAAACCCAATATTAATTTCTCATACCCTGTCTTTAATATGGATCCTGCAGAATATCCTTTTTTTTTTTCTTTTGACAATTATATATTTTCTTGAAACGAATCAATCTTTTTATACTTAGAATGTCTGAATTGAAGGGTTTGAAATGTAATGATTTTTTTTTTAATGAAAATTAAAAAAAAGGATTTAATTGATTTGATTTGTGATATATTTGTATTCGATATTTTTTAGTTATAGCCCTACATTTTCCTCCTTTAGAAAAGAAAAAGGAATATCAGAGTAAATCAGACATTATTTAGAGTTCAAAACTTCTCACTTGGATGAATTTTTTAGCCAAAAAATTAACAAAAATCAACGATTTTTTGAGTGATTTTTTTGTCGCATCAAAAAAATGAACAACAAAGGTGCTTAAGTATTTCTTTGTTTTGAACTTAAATCTCGTTTAAATCAAGGTGATTTAAATCCTGCCAACTCTGCTTAACAGAGAAAGAAAAATCACCAAGTGCAATTATTTTTATTTTTTGGTATTCCAATCAGCCATACATGCGTATCTACTAGATATTAACAGATGGTTTGATGGATAATTGCTCTCTTGTTTCTGATGTTGTGGAATGAGATTAATTTACTTCTAATTTTGATAATTAGGGTTTCCTCATTTTTATACTCCTTCCAGGTGTGAGTTAAATCCTGGAATCAACCATGGCGGCCTATAGCTTCCCTCTCTTATCGTCTGCAGAGTTGGCTTCGGTTCTTCATGAGATCTTGGGAGAGACCTTTTCAGAAGAGGACTTTAAGAACCCACAGGTGAATTCAGAGAAAATGTAGATCCTTCTGGGTGGGGGTTTATTTATTTCAACTTTGCAAAGGTGTCCATAAAAAGATATGTAGGTGCTGGGAGGAGTAAGATTTTTACGATAGTGTATGCACCCCCTTAATATTCCCCTGGTTTCAAGTGTTCAAATGACAACAACCTATCATTGAAAAAAAAAAATTATGTGGATTCAGGGCTATTTGCCCCTGAAACTCTATAAATGCAGGCATTTTTAAAAAATGAGCCCCTTGGAATTAGCTAGTAATGCATGAAATCACTTTATACATGTACTACAATATGTGAGATCTAATTTGGATACTAATTAAAAGTATGTACATGTATACTAGCTAATATCATTTAAAATAAATTTTCATGTACGTAAAATGGACTGTCAAGATATGAACATCACATTCAAAAAACTTGATTTGCTTTCTTTGAATTTTTTTTTCTAGAGCACAAAGATCCAGAAGCTGTATGCCACTTTCCTGCAGAGACTGATCAACACTCCTATGGACAAGATCAATCAGCCCCAGTGGGAGGCTTCACAGGCTGTCTTGCATCCTGAGCTTTACACAGACACCTTCCCACTCATGAATCTCACCTTAGCCATGTAAGTGTTGTCAGATAGACCCCTGTTACATTGTAAGCGCACCAATAAGATGTCCCATTAACAACCTTGGGGCAGCCTTGAAACAGCAGGTTTTGAAAGGCTTTCCCCAAAAAGCTAGCCCTGATTCAAAACTGAATCAAGACATGTTTCGGTGAATACCTTCTATTTGCAGACATTTTGGCGCCCTATCTTTGTACGCAAACATCTCTGTCCTGTATCATGTGACCTCTGACTATTTGACATCACCCCATTAGCTACTGACTTCTCTTATTCCAATAAGCTTAATACAGGAACCACGTGGGGAGCGTTTCATCAAGTGTCTTGTCAGTGATTTTTACTGACAAATTTGCTCTCAGCCAATCAGATGTAAGGATTTCAGTAGCTTGTAACAGTTGTCGGTAAAAATCACTGATGAAACGCTTGATGAAACGCTCCCCTGGTTCCAGTAAGCAATGGGTTAAAGTAGAACTTCCAGCCTTATCACTTCAAAATGGTATGAAGGTATCATCATAATGTGGTCAAAGAGGTTTTCTCCCCCCCCCCCCCCCCCTTCCCCTCCTCAAAATGATAACAAGTCACTGGTTTCCATCCTCATCATCATCATTTTTTTTTTTTTTTTTTTTTTTTTTTGTGAAGAATGAAATCATATTTGTAAAGATGATTTCATTTCCCTCTTTTTTTGCAACATATTAAAATGGACATCAGTCATTTACATGTTTTTGATAGTCATCAAGCTGCTCCTCTATGCAGTTTTGACTAGCCATTTATATGCTAGTTTCTCTGTGTGAGACTTTGGAAGTCTGTGAATGGCTTTGTGAGTTAAGTTGTAAAATAAATGCTCAATATCCAATGTTCCCTTTTTCTGTCATTTTGAAATTTACAGGCAGCGGTTTATGGTTGGATGCCTGGTGAAGGACTTCAAGATGAAGGACATCTTACACCCAAGTAAGTTTACACAAATAAATAATAATGATGATAATAATAGTAATAATAATAATAATAATAATAATAGTAATAATAATAATAATAATAATGATAATGATAATGATAATGATAGTGATAATGATGATAATGATAATGATAATGATAATAATAATAATAATTAATAATAATGATAATAATAATAATAATAATGATAATGATAATAATAATAATGATAATAATAATGATAATGATAATAATAATAATAATAATAATAATAATAATAATGATAATAATAATGATAATAATAATAATAATAATAATAATAATAATAATAATAATAGGCATTTGTATGTCACGTCTGTCTAGAAAATTTTATTCCAAAGTGCACAGAAAAATAGATGAGAAGTAACAGTCCAGATAAGTGTCATGTCCTTGTGTCACGTATTGCTAAAAAGAGATTTCAAACTCCCTAGGGATGTTGTACTTTTCAACTCTACTGGTAGTTTATTCCAGAGAAAGGGTGCTGCAGCCGAAAAGCACTTTCTCTGCAGGCTGCTCTGGTTAATAATACAACGATACAATGAGAGAACTAATGAAAGAAAACAATCGCATGTCACAGTATATGTGAAACTGTCTGCCACCCCCTCCACCCTAATCGGATATCCATACAGGGAAGGTGGAGAGGACAACAACTGAACATGCACAGGACAATGTGGTACGAATGTTTCCATTATCTGTATTTTGAAGGATTAAAAATAGTTTTGACTCTAGAAATTTGCAAAGTCACAAGTAGAACTGTTGTGTCTTTATTGTATCCCTTCCTATGAATTGTTTTTAATGGGATACTTGAATCGCAAGTAGCCCTTGGTGAATTCATTGTGATATTCATGTATCTCATCTTGACAATTGTTTTCAATGCATACTTGGTCTTTCCTGAAGTGCTTATGCTTTTTTTTCTTGTTTTATGTATACCAAATAGGCAAACAGTGTTAATTGGCTGCTATACATATGTTTTTTACAGAACCTAAGCGTACTCGTCGCTTTCTCAGTGCGATCATCAACTTCTGGCGGTTCAGCGTTGAGAGAGAGGATGTTTACTACAACATATGTCAAGAGATTGTGAGTTCATATTATTTTATACATGAGAGATTTGCATGATTTGATTGGGTGAAAAAAAAAAATTTTTTATTATATTATCGGGTATTGACAGGATAGGTTTACTTTTTTTAATCTATGATTTTGTTTATGTAGTATATAATGAATAAGACATCACTTGACAGATAAATTTATATTTGGGAGGATTTGGCCAGACAGGATTTAGAAAATGGAATGTTTAGTAACACCTTTTCCAGGAGATGACATACTACAATGAAAGTCCTAAAAGAAGAAGAAATAGTAAAGCTAATCTGTAGTGTACAAAGCTTAGTATTTTATTGGAAATGTGTGTGATTTATAACAAGAATCATTAGCTGAAAGGAGTGCATGTAAAAGAGAGAAAATTAATGCCATTAGAATTAACTTGTTTTATTGAATATCTGTGATTTATTGCAGGGATCATTGGCTGAAAGAAGTGCATTATGTGAAAGAATCACACAGATAAAACGAAAAAATTAAATCAATGAGAAGAAATCTTGTTTTATTGAATGTTTGTGTGATTTATAGCAAGGATCTTTAACTGAAAGGAGTACATGACAAGAGGGAATCACACAGATGAAAAATTAATCTGGTCAGAATAAGAGTATTTCAGTTCATTTGCTGTGATAAGTACATGATGGGAGAGGATCATCTAGATCAAAGAGAAGATTCATTAAATTACAGTTAACTCTTTATACTCCACATAAATACTCATCTATGGGATGTGTGTGTAAAGTCTCTGCAAATTACAGCAATGACACAGTAAGTGTTAATCTGTTATATTTATCAAATTATTGTTTGATTCATAGCAAGGATCATTAAGCTGAGTGGAATCTATGATGGGAGGGAATCAAGCAGACAGATCAAAATAAAGATTAATCCAAACTTGTTTTTATTAATGTCTTTGTGATTTATAGCAAGGATCACTGGCTGAGAGAAGTGCATGTCAAGAGAGGATCACACAGGTCAAGGAAAAAATCAATTTGATCAGAATGAACAGGGCTGAGGAAGAAGAGCATGCAAAACAGGTAAGTTCAATTCTTGTATTTTTTTAATCTAAAAGCAAGCAAATGGCTCTACAGTGTACTTACTCCATTAATGTTGAATTCGATGATGGAATTCCTTCAGGGCCTGTTTCATAAAACTTGTTATCAATAAAAATTGCAATAGTTCTATGACAAATTTCCTCACAGCCAATCAAATGCTATGATTTCAGTAGCTTATAACAGTTACTGTGACTTTATAGGAAAAAAAACAACTGCCATATTTCTATGACAAATTTGCTCACAGCCAATCACATGCAATGATTTCAGTAGCTTATATCAATTTTCGTAACTTGTTATTGATAAAAGTTTGTTTTATGAAACGAGGCCCAGATTGATAATTAGTGCTACATTTTCTTATTAATTGCTTATGATTATCATTTGAAAGAGAGCTACAATTTGACAAAAGTAAAGTGATACATCAATTGAGTTTCCCTATGAATCCCTTTATTTTTCCTCATTTTATTTGTTGAAAGAAATTTATTGTAGCATTGTATTTTTGTCACAGATATTACCAATAAAAATTTTTGTCAAACTGTTTTACTCAATCATTAAGATTCAAACATTCAAATTCATTCAGTTTTTGGTGCAGTTTTTATGTGACTGGAACTGTATGAAATCAGAGATGTATGCCCGGACCAGGAACTATTATTCCCAACTATCTTCTGTACTTGATAACTGTAGACACTGATGAAAGTAAATTGTAGGTTTGCAAGTGTACCCTTTCTTATACATCTATTTAATTTTTTATAAACTACATTGATATCTATTCTTTAAAGTAAATATTCTATTCCCATTCAGTTGCAAGACAAGATTGATGAGTTAGATGCTAAGATGATGTCACAGCAACAAGATCAGGCGGGACTACAGAGAGACATCTCCAGATTGAGGACTTCAGTAGCCGAGAAAGCAGCTCTTGTGGTAAAATCATTAAAATAAAGCGGCACAGAAAGTATCAATTTCTAGATGGTTTGTGTAAATAGAAATAGACTTACTTTATAGCTGCTGATGTGCAAAGACACATTACCTTATCTGTATCTTGTAGGGACACTGATTTCCGCAATCACGGAAAACGGACGGAATTCACGGAAATGACCATTTGAAACGGAAAATGCAATTTGGAACGGAAAGTCGCGGAAAACCCCTTTCACCTCAAAATTTTTCATTTTTTCAAGAATAAAATCGTAAAACTTAGAATATTGTTGTTATATGTTATGCAGTGAAAAAATACCTGAATTTTAACTGACTCTGTAATGTTAGAGCATTTGTACCCTACAAGTTCATGTTTGTACGCAAATCTTAATGTAAATGGAATTTATTTTTTTCATGTGTACAAAGTCTATGGCAAAACGGAATTTACGTTTTTCAGCCCATCTGTAACGGAATTCCAGATTTTCTGAAACGGAAAAGGCCATTTTTTGAAACGGAAAATCAGTGTCCCTAATCTTGGGAACAAGCATGTGTTTTATTTTCTTTTTCTTTACAGGAAAGAAACTTAATGACCAATGCTCACATAGCAGAGTTGCTAATTTGGGATTCCTTTGTAATTTGTGAAATTCATAAGCTCCTAGGATCAAGGTTTACCCACCCCCCCCCCCTGTAGATTTGTTGCCTATTGTAGCCCCAAGTTTCAAAAAGGCAATAATAATTATTATTTTCAGGGTTCCACACCATTTATTTTCACAAGGAGTCTGGATTTTTTTTTTTGAGTCTGTAGGCACAAGACCCCTGTTTACATTTTTTGAGCTGTGGAGTTAAAATTTGGGGGCCCATTTACGCAGGATTCCTCTTTGTGTAAAGCCCTGTTATTTATATTGAAGTACATTTTATAGTCGAACAAAATTGAGAGATGTGTGTGAAAATCATCAATTCCAAAACTGTTATGTCACACCTAGCCCTTGATAAGATATTCTGAGAGAAGTGTGTCGTCTGACTCTCTCCCTCCTCATCACTCGCAGGACAAACGCAAGCTGTCCATCCTGAACAAAAAGGAGACGGTGAGCAAGATGCAAGCACAGGTGGTCCAGTCCCCCGAGCGCATGAAAGCGGACATCTCTCGCATGCACTCCACCCTGGCCTCCCGCAAGGAAACCAAGAAGGAGAAGGGTCACAGGCTGCAGGAGTTACGAGGTCAGAATGAGAACTGTCAGCTGCTTCTGCAGTCTAGTGAGCAGGGAGATGCTATGATTACAGGCATCAATGCAGAGCTGGAGAAACAGAGGTGGGTGTGTTTGGAAAGTTACGATCAATTGTAAAATCTACATTTGAGCCAGTCAGGGGTGACCTATGATTCTATATATTTGCCGTGCAATAAAACATTACAAACAAACCTGTATGTGAAAAATTGCTCAAGGGAGACTAGAAATTTGCTCATTGTAGGCAGGTGATGTTTATAATACCGATTCCTTTAAAGAGAAACTCATATCACAGGGAAACAAAAAATGTGACAGATAGTTTTCCTGCTCCAATGGTTGCTAAAGCAGTTTTGTCTGTACTGGCACATTAATAGAGTACGTGCTCCACATGTACATTTTTCATGTGACTAAAGTCAACAAAAGTGGTGTGTCGCAGGTTTCCGTAGCTGGCCAAGTTTGATAGTGAGTTAACTTGCCACAGCTGAAACCTTGATCCATAGTAGCTAATTGCAACTTAATTCTGTGTGCAGTTTGGCAGATTCCTCCCAATTATTTCTTTTTCAGTGATGGTGATCCCACCCCAAAGTCGTTAGTGTTGAATCTTCCTTTACTATTTAGGCTATGCCCTTTTACAAGCTGTATTTATCCCTAATATGTGTTGTCAGGTTCTACTGCTTCTATGCTCATACTTGCATTTTTAGACAAGTACGTAATGGATATAAAGTTTGTTGCAAATTGTACACTGAGCTCCGTTATCATCTCATTCCTTTTCCATCTAAATCTTTGTTAGATTATTTGAAATGAATAACTGGATGCTCTTTCACATTTTTGGATCTCTTTAATTTTTTGGTCGAGAATGCCAGTGCTGCTTTGAATCCGAAGGTTATTTCTAAACCTAACTATCCTTCAATCTCTACCTATCCTTCAACCATTGCAGGGAGGCTCAGGCGTCACTAGAAAGTGTGAGGGATCAGATTCAGATTGAGAAGGACCAACTGAGAGATCTGACTGCGCAGGAGGGTCACCTCAACAGGCAGAGGGAATCCAAGCAAGAGAAACTCGTCAAGCTACAGCTGCAGCATCAGCACACCATCACAGCCCTGCAGGAGAATGTCCAGAGAGAACAAAGGTGGGTTGAACATTATGGACCATACTCTCTGGAAATTGGACTAAATGAACTTCAATTAACTTGGTCCACTGAATCTGATTTATGGAAAGCTGAGTGTTGACCCCTTGTTTCTGTTTTAATTACTGTAACAACAAGGGAAATGAACAAAATTGATTTGGTCTTGAAATGAAAGCAAGAATGGAATTTGATGTTGACAAGTTTTTGTATTTTCATTTAGTTACGGAACTATAATGATCTGAACAGGGTTAAGAGGCACTAATTAATTTATAAATAAATGAATTTATGCACTTTGGCGGGGTGTAAACATTGCCTTTCAAGAATACAGGCCAATGTTCTCGTTACAATTATTTACACCTTTTGGCAAATTGAGTGAACTGCAATAGCCAGTTTGTTGTTACAGTCTATGTATGAGCAGAAAAATCTCTTTTTTATAAAATCAGTAATGTCTACAATGCTTTTTATGCCTCAGCCCACCATAGGTGGTGCCGGAGGCATTATGTTTTCGGTTTGTCCGTACGTCCCGCTTTCTCCTTAACGCGATATCTCAAGAAACATTTGAGGTAGTTTACTTTTACTTTATAGATCAGTATATCTAATTTTCATTTTGAATCTGTTCAGGGAACTGGAAGAGTGCTGCCAAAAACAGGAGAAAAAGCTTGGTCAAGTCCAGGTGCTGATTGAACAGAAGAACACTATCAAGAAAAAGGTATGGGCTACTGACTGATCATAACCACAACAGTTTCAACATATACAATATGTTTTCACTATGAAGAACCATGTTGAGGGCAGAGTTCTGCATCTATGTGCCCGCACCTTTCTCACATTACTTTCCTTTATTGTGGGATAAAATGTAGCCGAGTTGACGAATATCTTATTATGCATTAGCAAAGTCTGAAGCACATGTCATTTCCATCATATGCAGTAAGAGCATTCTTTATATTATTTTTAATTCTTGATCTATTAATGTGTATTATAAAATGGGTTCAAGAATGTAGCCATCCTGATTGGTTAAATAACACCACGTGACCGTGCAAAAAAAAAGTACTAACACACGGCGAGGGGACTAACGCACAGCTCATCCGGATCAAACCGGATCTGTAAACATGTAAACATGTAGCACAGATGGTATGACACGATTTGGCTATATGTTTTTACACGCTAAGATTGTAGATTGTAGATTGTAGACCCGTTTTATAAAACTATTAATACATGGTTGTGAGTTCATGTGTTAGTGCGATCCAGCAACACGCAGGTTTTTATTGTGGTGTCTAACACACTCGGCTATGCCTCGTGCGTTACTACACCACGATAAAAACCTTTGTGTTGCCAGATCGCACTAACGCACTCCCAACCATGTATAAATATTATACTATCAAACAATAATTTTGTTTTTGTTTTGGGTTTTTTTTGTATTCCTGATATGTCATGATGATAAACCTAAAGAATTGAACTAATGGATTGTTTTGTTCCCTTGGTTTCTTGTGTTTCAGATGAGTGAAGAGGAGAATATCCATGGGGAAGAGATGAGGAGGAAGAAAGAGAAATATGAACACCTCCTTGTTGCTGTAAGTAAAACTTACATTTTGGGTCCATGAGTCCGTAATGTACTACACATGCTATGCATAGTACTACTGTGAAAGCAGAAACTTTTGTTGAGTTGTCAAAAAAAAAAAAAAAAATTCTAATAAAAAAAGGTTTATTGCTGCAGAAATTGCAGTCATTCAGTTTGAAAAGGTTTCTTGTGCACATAGAAATCATTCCTCGCATTATATTTCTTGAGAAGTAGTGCTTGATTAAGTCCATAGCAGAGAACAAAAAAAATATTTGCTCTATGAGCCGACTGTAAAACAGTTGAATAACTGAAAGGACAGGATAAGATATTTTGCTTTGCATGTCATTACACTACACATGACTTTGATATGAAAAGAAATTAATTTCCTTGTATATTATTTTCCATGTTCATTTGATAAATAAGATTTTACAAATGGTCTCTTTCATATCACACCTACCCCCCCCCTTTCTCTCTCTCTCCTCTTTTACTCTCTATCTCTTTCCACCTCTCTCTTTCCTCTCTCTCTCTCTTCCTCTCTCCCCCCCCCCCCCCCCTCTCTCTCTCTCTCTCTCTCTCTCTTTCTCTTTCTCTCTGTGTAGTTGGACTCATACCACAAGGATCTTTCAGTCAGCTGGGAGCAAGCTGATCCAAGATAAGTCTGGAGTGGAAATCAAATGAATCCAAGCCTTAACCATGATTTTGTAATGTAATCTCATTCTAATCATGCAAAAATAGTTCAGAAATTAATGTACAACAAAACAGAAAACAAACATTCTGTAAGATGTACTTTATAACTGTTTTATTTCATATTATTTTGGCATGAAATCTTTCATTCTTTGTAAATATTGTAATATTGTAAATAGGTAACTATTATAAGTTTTTCTGCTTATATATGTACATACATGCAGAATCTCTTTATTATAACTGTGTAAAAATAATCAAGTACTGCACATTCAATAAATTACATGTATAATACACTATGACTAATATTCACAGGCAGTAAAAGATGATGGTATTTGTTGATTAAGGTTACATTTGGTTGACAATGTAAAAGCTGAAATAAAAGTACAGGAATGTCTGGAAATTGATTAAATGTTTCTGACAAGACTTAACAGGGAGCCCTGTAACAGAATACAATGGAAACTCGCTATAAAGAGCTCTGATATAACGAGCCTCCTGATATATCAAGGGAATTTTACTGGTCCCCAGTCTCTATGTTCTTTTGTTTTTTTACCAGGATATAACAAGGTAATTTTCATGGTTCCAGAGTCCTCGTTATAGTGATTTTCCACTGTACCTCTGACTAGACTTGGCAGGGAGCCCTGTAACAGAATATTAAAAGGAACAAGAAGGGTTGGGGTTGTAACACGCAAAGATAGATCTTGATTGTACATTGTACGTTGTACAGTGGAACCTCGTTATAACAAACTCCTTGGGACCAAGGAAATTACCTCTTTATATCGAAACCTTGTTATATCAGGGCTAAAAAACAATAGAATACAAAGAAGTGGGACAGGCAAAATTACTTTGTTATAACAAGAGTTTGTTATAACAGTGTTCTTTATAACGAGGTCCCACTGTACCACACTTTGAATGTATTTTCAATATTGTTTGAAAGTACATGTACCTTTAAATTTGATATATGCCACAAGCCCACAACCTCAAGCCTTCTCTATTTTATTAATAGATCTCTAGGTAGTATCTTTTTATTCATCACAAATAGTGTGTGTTCTCACTCACCTATCATCTTATGAAAGTCAGAAGGGCATTACCGTGACATATGTATATTTTTACATAGAATTAACACCCTCCTGGCTCTCAGCCGACAATATGATCAAGGTACATTGATTAAGAAGAGCAGCTTTCATTGACAATTTGTATAAATCACCTAGAGAATTTGGCATTTCTAATTTAAAGTTCATATGTATTTAATCCATTAGCATTGTCCTACTTCTTACCTGCTATCCACATTTATAGATTTGTAGCATTGATAGTATTAAAATCCATAATGCTTTATTGTACTTGTCTGTTGTGATGACTTTTTGTGGCAAGTCTAACATATCTGGTCATTTGGTTTCCGTATGTTACGGCATATTATGGAGTTCTGAACATGACTTGACCTCAAGTGAGTCATTTCACTTCATATTTGTCCTGATGTAAGCTCTAGGAGAGCTATGAACTTGATACAACAATCATATTTACTGAAATTAGATTTGGTCAGTAACATACATGTATATGGGACAAAATAGCTTGGACTTGCACCAGTGTACTAAATTATGTAAAGACTACACTGTAAATAAACATCACTGAATCTGATAACTTATGGATTTATTACATCAAAATCATACTTTCTGCCTCATTTTTTGATATTCCTCTGTGTTACAAACCCTTTTGTTCCAAGTGTTGCATGGTCCTTTTACATTTGTAATAATTTTAATGTAAATGCACATAAAATCATTTGACAATAGAGGCAGTCGATAAATATTTCTATCTGTATAGAATACAGTAAATAGTTTTAAGATTAATTCTTTGTTTCAAAGATCATACATTCTCTTAAGTGAAAGCTACCTCAAACTATAACAATACCCTAGCCCAATAGGTGTAACACCCCCTCTTGTGGATACTCCAGTTTTCTGTCCAGTTTTGAGAGAGATGGCTTTCTGTATGGAACCCATGGCTAGAGGGCTAGGAGTCTTAGTCTTCAACATTGTCCCTGGAGTAGTGAAACCATCTGGACTTCCCACATTGTTTGGAGATCCAAAGTCACTCAGGACCATACTCTCCCAGGAAAAGAATCCACAACCCCTCTTTGAATTGGTGGTGTCCTTTAGACCTCCACCACTGCCACGCCTAAGACCAGGACAGGAGTAGAACGCCCTTCCTTGGTTTGGTCCTGGACGTGCTGCAATGCGTCTCTTGCTCCGTCGCCCACACTTGCACATCGGGGGAGTGATCTTGGTCATGGAGACTCCTGATCTCAAGGAGTTGGAAGGAGTCTTGAAGCAATCTGTGCCTTTGGTTGCAGGAGTGTTTCTTGTGCTTGCTGGAGTCTTGAACAGAGTTTCAGGACTGGTCTTCTCACCAAGCTTGCCATACTTCTTTATGGAGTTTTGCTTATGGAAAGGGAGTGGGCATGCAGGTGGAGTCTTGAACTCCCCTCCTGTAGTAGTTCTTTGGATGGGTGTTCCACCTTTTGACCTTGCAACCTGACCATCACCATCTATCCTGGATGGGTGCAACCCATGTGTAATCTTCTTTTTTGTACATGGTGTCTTCATGTTCTGTTCACTCAAGCAATGCTTCCTCATCACTGCTTTATTTGCAACACCATCGGTCTTATCTCCATTCTGTCCATCTTCATGAATGCTGAAGAGACTACTCGGGGTCTGTGGGCCTTTCACACCTGCAGCCATGCAAGATTTCTTATCGTTCTTGGTTGTTGTAATGTCACTATTCTTTCTCTTGTTCGATTGAGCTTTTCCAACAGCAAGTAACTGTTCTCTCCTGCATGGCAATGATGATGATGATGATGATGATGATGCTGAGGATGCTTCTGTGGCTACTGAATCACTATTTTCTCTTCTCCTTGTGCTGACCATGGAGTAATTTGTGGTGCTTGTTGCTCCTGCTGCTACTGATGAGGGTGCATTTGACAGTGTTGATGTTGGTAATGTTGAAGCTGTTGATGAAGTTGCAGAAGATGATGGTTGTGGTGGTGATGCTGTTGTAGTTGTTACCGAAGTTGGAACTGATGTCCTAGACTGTTGGTGAGCTGATCCAGGCTGAGGAAGTGCCCTTGGAATAGCCTTCAGCATGCCCTGTGTCAAATATTTGTAAAGAAAAATCAAATATTCATACATGTTGCCACTGTAAAGTAGTGAGTGACATATACATGTAGTTTCATACATTTTCTAAATTTTTCTGTTTATTAAAATACACCTACACTATGCATATCTCTTACTAAATGGTTAAAGTAAGAAGTGTACGATACTTTACTTTTAGTATACAGTGGAACCTCGTTATAAAGAGCACTGATATAACAAACTCTCGTTATAACAAGGTGATTTTCCTGGTCTCATCTCTTTGTATTCTATTGTATTTTGGCCCTGATATAACAAGGTTTCGATATAAAGAGGTAATTTCTCTGGTCTCAAGGACCTCGTTATAACGAGATTCCACTGTATTTTAAAACTTATCTTTGAGTTATATCAGCTACATTTCAATAAACTAAGAAATAAGAAGCTGGGAAAGTGTTCAAAATGAAAACGAAACAATAAATAACAAGCTTCATGATATTTCCAATAATTTAATGTAAATAAAAACACATAATTCATCAACAAAATTAAATTGTCCAGAATTTTTCTGGTACATTCAAATCATGCTGTGTCGATTAAAATACCTTTCTACCTAGACAAGTGTTTCTCAGACACTATTTTTTAAGGTTGTTTTAAATGAATTTTTTTTTTTTTTTTTTTGAAACGACAAAATTTCAATAACTTATTCAATAACACAATACCTTTCCTAATGACAGATCAACAATACAGTTAACTTTGCATAAGTCGAATATGTTGGGACCACAAAAAATAATTCGACTTATGCAAAATTCGACTTAGGAAATGTAAATAGTACATGTTTTGTATAGTTTGGTCAAAAAAATTGATTCGACTTATGCGACTTCGAGTTATGCAAGGTTAACTGTATTTGAATCCAACAGTTTCTTGGTACAATATGTGTAATTTTACTTTTTTTTATCACAACCAGCAGATCTGAATGCATATGGCATACAAATGTAACTACACTGTACTTTATGTACATGTATCATATATTGCCAAAATTTGATCCACACTACACATAATTTGGAATGAACATTATTATGTTGACAACAAATAATTGTACATGTAATATGACCTTGGAAATCAAGTTTGTGATAAAAAGTTTTTTTTTAAGATTTTAAAGAAAAATACTTTGATAGTGCTGCCAGGAAAGATTTTGAGACCCAAATCCAATGATGCAACTTGGCAAAGAAAACACTCCCTCTCTAATGAAAACAAGTTGAATACATTGTCTTGTCATATACAGGTGTACCAATTTCACAAAACAAAATTACAGAATGACAACAACATACATGCATTTTAATCCAAATGATGCATTGTTCCATTTGCCAAATTTCTAAATATCTTACGGCAGGTAGCCAACATGTGAATGTACACTTAGAAAAGGTCAAAGGTATGGTGTCAAGGTCCTTTGATCATTTTATATTCATAAAAATAATGACTTGGGCCACTTGGCACAGTATTCCATATAAATTGAATCAATTGACAAATTTGGATATACATAATTCAGTTTTTGTAATTCTGCTAATACATAATACACACGAAAATGGAAGTGTGAATGAGATAGACAAACAATTGACAATACAGCAAGCACATAACTACAAATATTGCACACATGAATACAATTTATATGAAATATAAATAACAACATGCCATCTATATAGATGAATAAACACCTGTACATCCATTTTGCCATTTACATCATAACTGGGCTATCTCCAAGAAACCCCTTGACCTACCGATTGTATCGTCTTGGTAATTTTGAGCTGGCAGCCATCTTGGATCATCCGCCACACTAGTCTAGCTGTGTTCTTGGCATCATCCAGTCCTTAATAGAAGATAGAAATAGAAATATAAAGCTTCAAAATACATGTAATTTTCTTGGTCCCACTCCTTTGTATTTCATTGTTTTTTTTAGCCCTGATATAATGAGGTTTCAATATAACAAGGAAATTTCCTTGGTCCCAAGGAGTTTCGACTGTAGTCACAAATTTGATAGCATCAGACACACAATGAATCTCATTGTGCTTTGTGTTAAAGAAAAGGTCGAGTTCTGGTAATAGGATTGATGGTAAGCATTCTTTATTATTTTGGTTTCATGTGAAAAAACTCCCCAGTTAAAGCAAGCATTGAGTTTGGTAGGCCTGAAAAACAATTTAAGGAGCTATCTTATTGATTTTTGAAAACAGAATGAAAATTAATTGCTAGCTACAATCAGGTAACAAAATTTACTCAGCATTAATTTCAGCTGCATTTTCTTTTGTCTTGTAATCAATCCATGCAACTCGTTCTGACTTTACAACGGCAGTAAAGGGAAAGTCCACCCTGGCATTAAGTTGATTTGAATAAAGGAGGAAAAATGAGAGAAACAGATTAGTTTTAGAAAAGATAAGATAAGAAATAAGGAAGTAATGATTTTTTGAAGTTGTAATCAATCAGACACAAATTGGCAACTCTGTGACGTATCTTGCGAGCTCCTCTCCAATTTGCTCAGTACAAGAAATTTCATTAATTTTCATTTTCTTAGTTTTTAATAAAGGAATAGTTTGTGCATACAGGTTTTGTATAAAAAGAAATGAGCAATAATTACATGTATATCGAAGGAGCATGTATAATTGAATATTTTCTTTAGAGAAAAAGGAAATTAATGATTTTGGGGGTACAGGGCAAATGGGAGAGGAGCTCGTAAGATATGTCACGAAGTTGCCAATTTGTGTTTAATTAATCTACAACTTTAAAAATGCATAACTTCCTTATTTCTTATGGTATTTTGCTCAAACCTTCACTGATCTGTTTCTTTAATTTTTCTGCTTCTTTTACATCCAACTTGTAATCAGGGTGGACTTTCCCTTTGAGAATCTATCAAATACATGATTAACTGCTACGGAAGGATAAAAATATAGACAAATATCCTGTTTAATAGCAGACTCAATGGAGATTGCTTACCTGAGTGTTGCCTTCCTGTGAATTCTATGCCAACTTCTTGAAGAGCACCATTCAGACCCTTGGGTTTCCGCTGGTAGAAATTCTGTGTTACAAAGGTAAGTTATATGCTTAGCCTTAGAACCTCTAAAAAATATCTAGCATGTGTTATGATCATAACTACTGAATCTAGTGGTTCACTGCATATTTGTTCCAAAGACAATTGTGTACTAAAATTTCTGATAATGTGGTAATGTAGGGGACAAATTATCTTGGACTTACCTATTTATATATATATATATATATATATATATATATATATATATATATATATATATATATATATATATATATATATATATATACAGTGAAACCTGTATATAAAGAATGCTCAAGGGAGACAAAAGCAGTCTTTACGAGCAGGTGGTTTTATGTATAGGTTCATTTAATACAGGTTTCAATGAGAAACAGTTTTCAAGGGAAACAGAAATTGTGGTCTTTATAGACAGGTGGTCTTTCTATACAGGTGGTCGCTAAAGCAGGTTTGACTGTATATACATAAATATGGCAAAAGATCAGAGTACCATTACAGTGGAACCTCGTTGTAACAAACTCCTTGGGACCAAGAAAATTACCTCTTAATATCGAACCTTGTTATATCAGGGCTAAAAGCAATAGAATACGAAAGAAGTGGGACTGGTAACAGGGTTCTCCACTGGTCTGTATTTTGTCCGGGGGCTCTTGTGTTCGTCGGCCTCCGAAGTCAAATTTGCGGTTTCGCGACGGCGTCAAATTTGCGGTTTCGTGACGGCATACGTATTATAGTGCACTGCGTCGAGATTCCTCAGTGGCTTCATCGCCTGCCGCAGCAGCTTTTGCTTCGTTAGCATCACAAACTTTTGAGAAGAAATTCAATATCGACAGGGATCGAGACGACATTTTTGATTCATCAAATGAGTGGGCGACGCACGTGCATTAATTTTTTTATACAGGGACTCAGTTTTATAATTATGAGGGGAGCAATAAAAAGCTCTCCTAGAACTTTTAAGGAGAGCGGTAGGGGAGCACTGCAAAAAGCTCTTCTTCGACATACAAGGGGAGCTTTTTGTCCGATTAGCAAAATTCATGGAGGAAATACACATACTAAGTTACAACCAACAACCAAAGGAGACAAACTTTAACCCCCCCCCCAAGCTTTTTTTTATTCCAGGGAAATGTTTTTAGGAGTAAAAAAAAAATATTACTTGAATATTTAAATAAAATCAAAATAAATTAAAATGATTTAAAAAGGGCCCTTATTTTTTTTTTTTTCAGAGGGCTCTGTTGGCTCAGTGATTGCTTTTAACAGAGTGTATGAGTGTGGGTTTGAGCATGTGTTTTCGTTTCTTTGTTGTTGTTCTTGTTCGTTTTTTGAGGGGGGTGTTTTGATGAATATCACTCAGAACAAAAATGCCTAAATCAACTTAGATAAATGCAATAAAAAATAGGAATAGCCTACAGTGCAGTTTGTTTAAAAACATCTACATTATCATACAAAATAATAAATAATCAGGACTAAATTTGTACGCTATGCCATTCAAAGCGATATATTATAAATCAGTTATCATATACCATAAGTACATCAACACTTGTTTCTCTACCCTATTAAACCCTCAAGATAGAGTCACAGCAGCTTGAATCCCTTGATCATCACAGTCACACTCACACAATGCCTTGCACTAACGTAAAAATAACGATGTTTTACATTAAATATAGGGGAAATTCAAGCAAATAAACCCCACATAAATAATTTGTATCATTGTTCACTTTGAATAACACTTCTCAAAATAAGTATTAACCTCAAAAATCAGGATTCAGCTCAGAAAACCGCTACACTTTCATTGCTCTGCAAACACCAATTAACACATGTGGGCTATACTACGGTGAGTCAGTATTATGACGAACTTGATGCTCGTTTTGAACTTATGTTTTGCATTAAATACAGGGGAAATTCAGGCAAATAAACCCCACATAAATAATTTGTATCATTGTATACCGTAAATAAAAATACTCAAAATCAATATTAACCTAAAGAAACAGGATTCAGCTCGGAAAACCGCTTCACTTTCATTGCTCTGCAAACACCAATTAACACATGTGGGACCTACTACGATAAATCGCGCTACCTGAATTCCGCGCGATCGCTCTCGCGCGCCTTAAAATCGAGTCCCACAGACAGAACTCGTTGCGATCGATCCAGAGAAGGTGGCCGTGATCGCAATGAGAATTCGACGTGGTTCATGCAAAGAGATAATGCGTTCGTGCGGGTTTCCGACAAGATCATGCGAGTAAAATTTTTATTTTAAGTCGATGCTTGATTGCGCAATGCCACGCGGTCTTGATGCTGTCTTGTCAGTGCGTGAAAATATGTCAATTTTCATATCCGGGCGCGTCAAGTTTTTGTCCGGGCGGGGAAATTTTGTCCGGGCGCTAAACTGGTTTTTCAAATTTTACCCGGGCGGAGCCCCCGGGTAAAACCGCTAGTGGAGAACCCTGGGTAAAATTACCTTGTTATAACGAGAGTTTGTTATAACAGTATTCTTTATAACGAGGTTCCACTGTATCAAAATAGTATGTTTCTTTATTCAAAGTTACTACTTTGTTTATGGAATCTTGTTGCTTGTTACATAAATAAAGCGTGAAAATTAGATATCTACCCTGTAGACAGCCCTGGCATCAATCCAGTGGTTGAGGGCGCTTGGCTTGTAGAGCTGTTTCCGTTGGCATTCATAATGAAGGCAAACACCAAGATCCCAGTCTATATGTTGATGGAAAAGAAAGGGCAATTTGGTTATGTTAAAGTGAGACATCACAAGAGACAGAGAGAGAGAGAGAGGGGGGGGGGGGGGGGGGGGGTAAGCTGGGGTAGCAATATCCAAACTTTTGAAGCACAGAAGGATATTATATCATCACATGATCGTCCATATAATGGTCTGTTATTAATCAATATCATTACCTGACCATGTGACAAAGGAGCAGAGCTTCTTGGTATCATCCGTTGATCTGTTGTAAGCTACGTTCTTCTCACTTTCTATCCTCTTCAGCCAACTTGTGAACTTGTTGAGGCAGATGAAGAGAGGGACGCCATTCTCAACTTGTTCCTAAAAATCAGTTTGAAATATTAAAGCATAAAGGTAACATTTCACAAAGTAGAGACAAATGGATGAAGAAAATGTGATTGGAGCTCCAGCCTGCTTGTGGGTGGGGTATGAGGGTTATCACTGCCAGAGCCATAAATCGTGTAATAGCATGAAAGATGGGTGAGAGGTATTACAAAATACAAACATTACAAATCATCACACAGTTTTCTTTTATACTCCTTATCCTTCTTCTTAGGTCTTCTACACTTTACTCAGCTAGTGCAGAACAAATTACAAACCTGCACAACAAATTCTACTCAAATTCCAAAACAACTGTTGCAACAAGATATTCAGATAGGATTTTAGATGCAATTCATATTTTATAAAATTAAATGCATCTTTGTTTTTCATTTCTGGTCATTAAAACATTCCAGTGCCCTCCATTAGCTACTGTTACCAAAAGAAGACAAAATACACATGTATATATAATCATACTAGCCGAATATCCGCATACTAACTTTTGTCACTGTTGTTTGAAATTCTCTTATCATTTGTCTACTAGCTGTCTGAGTGTCTGATGTCCTTCCAGTTCTTCATTATACTGGTTGCACAGGTAAAACTGGTTGTAAAGATTAAGGTATAACTGTACATACTGGCTGCATTAAGCTTTTGGGAGAGAAAGAGATGCATATCATCAGATCTCTTGCTCCCTGAACATGAAGCCAAACATTTTGGATGTAGAGTACTACAAAATAATGTCATTATTTTTTAAATATAAATGTACTTTCCTACTAAATAAATCTCCATGCACAATAGAAAAAGAAAAAAAATTATATATATATACATATATATATATATATATATATATATATATATATATATATATATATATATATATCTACTTTCTCTCACCTGAGATATACCAGTGAACTCTGTGCAGAAATCACTGAGAATAGGGTGTTCATCTGGCATCACATACTGCTGAAACTCTGACTCTAGCTGGCCATTTGAAGTGTTCAGAAGAACTGCTGGAAATTCAACTGCACATTGAAAATCAGCCCATAAATATTTTCAAAGAATTAATATACATTTGTCATGGCATTGCACTGTAAACTGCTGTACAACTTTGCCACAATTGCTGTAAAAAAAAAAACAACAAAGGATAAGCACTTATACTTATCTCCTGCACACAAATTCACCAGCATTATGAAATCAGTTTGAATATGTGATAGCTGTGCAATGTAGATATATGTAATTCATGTGTCACAAGTTGTTTTTTGTTGTTTTTTTTTGTACTAGAGGTACTACATGTACATGTAAAAAATTGCAAAAGTATTTCCTTAAGATAAATGATCTTAACTCCCATTACATTTTGAAATGTCTTTAGTTCATGCCTATAATAGTTGCCTATTCAAAAGAAAGTTTATAAATGGTGATTCGATACTCACTTATTTCTTGGGTGGTATTCTTTTTTTCTTTCCAACAAGTAGACTCAAAATCTATCACAATGAGATAGCAAAAGGTTTGACCTGGGATGAGAAAAAAACAAAAACAATATAAGTATGAGCTATTATTCATTCTTTTGCTATATGACGAATTATCCTATAGTTAAAACACATACCTAAATTTTTAACTTGGAATGATTAACCTCCACTTGATAAATGTGTAATAGCTGTATTCCTGTAACATCAGGGCCCTGTTGCATAAAACTTACCGTTAACGGTAACTCTGCTATCAATGGTAACTACCATGGAAACATCACTCAACAGCCAATCAAAATCAAGGTTTTCATGGGAGTTACCATTGATGGCAAAGTTACCGTTAACGGTAAGTTTTATGCAACGGGGCCCTGGTGGACTCATTGAATGTTTTAAGATAATAATTATATCAATTAAGTAGACTATCTTCAATTAATATGTAACAGTACATAATGTAACAGCAAAATTACATTTCCCCTCCAACTCCAAGTGTAAAAGAGTATGTCTCAGTAGAGTAGTCAGTATGAACACTCACTTTAAACAAAATACATTGCACTGTACTGAGTAAATCTCCCAAACTAGTATTAGACTCTATCTAGGGTCTATAAACTTTTAAATTTAATCATTCATTATGATTACATGTATGATGTCATCAACATTCAAGATTTGATTCCTTTTGCAGCCACTGGTCTACCTGATTATTTGGATGAAATCATCAAAGCAATGTGAATTGAAGTACACTTACAAGTCCTCCGATTTGGACCAATCTTGTGAACTTTCTCACTTGCACTAGATTTTGACATCGGAATTCTCTTCCTCAGCAATCCCAATTCTCTGGATAAAAAAGGGGCAAAAAGAGGAAAAATAAGTCAAATACATGATGCTTCTGACGTCCAAGATGAAAAATTATAGATTTTCAAGAGTAAATAAGAATGAATGGCTAAATAACTAAATGTAGAACAGAAAGTGGGGGAAGGGGGTGGTGTATCCCATGGTGTATCCGAACTCAGCAGTGAGTTAGCGGGAATGCCCACTCAAGTGAGCCTGCCCGATCGGGCCAGACGTTTAGCTAAAAAGGGGTCTCTACTGGCGCAGTAACCCCAGCCGCCACAGCTCCCCAGCTCAGGTGATAGAACCCTGAAAATCACACAGTACCAATATTAAAATCCTAGGATAAATCAACAGTAACTTACAGACCCCAAATAACGTTTAAAATGTTGAAATAAATCTTACTTTGCCAATTGTTTTGTCGATTTCATGTTGACAAAATCAAACTTGCCGCTGCATGCATATCAACGAACGTAGAGGGCGTCAACACTTTTGTGTTGACGCCCTCTACGTTCGTTGAAGCATATCAGCTGTTCCTCACGCCCACGAGAGGGCGCGCGCGTTATTGTCGAAAACCCGGAAATCATTTGCACTGCTACTGACAAGTGGCCATTGACTGATTCACAGACGGAATTCGTGTAGACTGACCAGAGTCCACGAATTTTAACCTAAATCTACCCCCTTTTTAGACATATTTAGTTAAACAATGTGAGTATGATGTATCATGATTAACATTTCATTTCATAATTATAAATATGAATTTTACTGACTTGTACAAAAGACTCCATTTCAATGTTAATTCAGTCGCTCTTCCGGGTGCCGGTTTTCTTGTTGAGTGTATAAATTTAATGAAAGGGGCGGTATGGAGGGCTATTGACTTGTATTTTAATTGTTGATAATTTTCAATTGATTTTAATTATAATAACTTCTTATTATTTTCAGATCATACTCTGAATCAGGATGGAAAAGCACAGCTTTGGTCTGGAACCTATTACCTGCCATGCCTGGAACAAGAATCGAACTCGTAAGAGTCCTTCGTTATAATAATGTTGGTGATCTGCCATTTGCTCCAGCAACAGTTGCTCCCGCTATATTTTGTTAAAGATTTAGGGTTAGCGTTGAGATAGACTGAAAAATCTATTTCATTCGGGAGTATGTTCCGCTGAGACTGCGTCTGGCTTCACAGAATCCCTGTAGGAGGACTCTGAGGAGAGCCTCAAAAGTCAGAAAATGTTATAAAACACCTAACAGACAGATTTTTCTGTCTAGCGTTGGGATTGCCATGCTGAGTTTTAGGCAGATTTTGTGAAAGAGGGGGTACAATATTCAGATAATTTTCTGACTGGCAAAAAAATAAAAATAAAGGGAAAAGGTCATTACATTTTTAGGTGTCTTTTTAATCCAAAATTCTGTGACAAGCAACAACAACAACAAAAAGTACCCCGCCTTAATCTGCCTCTGATATGAGGTTAGGTTTGGGGTTAGGGTTTGTTATAGTGTTTTGAGGTTAGGAAGTTGGTTTAATGATGGATATTTATGCGTTATAGATGTGAAATGTGATGTATTCATTTCGAAATTCAGAGCTTTTTGTAAATTTGTCACTTCTTTTGTTCTACAAAGCAAGAAGAAGTTTAAAGGTTAATAATAGTATACATTGAATAATGTTTGAACTTGTTAGGCCTGTGTAATTGTTATGAATTGTTTTGATTTGATATGTGGAATTCCCATGTTTATATCCTTAAAATATAACAGGGGTATGGAATCTAATGGAACTTTTTGTTCTGGTTAAAAGCGCTTAGTGTACGTCTTTCCTTTCCTTCAATAATTCAAGAAAAAGAATATTATTAGGCCAGAAAGTAGCTTTCATGACAGGGATTATTTAAGGGCTAAATTGATCACATTTTGTCCTTCAAATTGGCACAATAATTTTTTTCTTTTAACCCTTTCAGGACAGGAATTATTTAAGGGCTAAATTGATCACGTTTTTTTCCAAATTGGCAACAATAATATTTTTCTGTTAGTGCTACATGGTTCTAATAAAATGTAATGTCTTTGAAAACATTATACATGGTTAGAAACTTTGTCGAAAAGTTGGAAAAATGGCCAATTTCGATAAAAAACAATGATTTTTGAATCTCTCAATGTGTTGCCAATTTAAGGATATTAAAGCTTAATCTCCTTTTTTAAATTCCTGGCATCGAACACAATATGGTCATGTAACAAAAATGGACACAGTGAGTGCAGAAATTTTTGCTCTATCTACTCATGCATTTGGTATAATTTTTAGAGCTCTTAATCAAAAGTTATTAAGCCAAACCACAAAATGTAGTCAATTGTCTTGAAAGGGTTAATGCTACATGGTTCTAATCAAATGTATTGTCTTTGAAAAAATGTACATGGTTAGGAACCTTGATGAAAAGTTGAAACATTGCAAATTTTGAGAAAAAAAAACAATGATTTTGAAGTTTGAACCTCTCAGTGTGTTGCCAATTTAAGGATTTTGAAGCTTATTCTCCCTTATAAAATTCCTATTGCGCTTAAAATTTATTAATTTATTAATGTATTAATTTTGCTTGATTATTCATTCCCTTTAACATCTTTTTTATTATTATTGTTTTTTTTTGTACAGAGGTTGCTATTTCTGCCAATAGCCAAACAGTGAATATCTATGAGAAGAAAGGCAGTACATGGAACAAGCGATACACTCTGGGTGAAGTAAGTAAAAGGCCAAAAAGGCTTCTGTCTCTTTGTCCCGAATTCACAAAGAAGGTTTAAACTATGGGTAAGGTTTAAACCTCCGTAAGAGTACTAAAATAAGCGTAAATAAGCGCACATTGCCCATGCGCACTCTCAAAGAAAAAATATGATTGGATCGGATTCCGTGAGCACATACGCTTAAAAACCCCAGGAGGGGGTTTAAACCATGGTTTAAACCAAACCTCCTTTGTGAATTCGGGCCTTTCAGTCCAGTATTTATAGTAAATAGAAAGAAAGTTGGTCAACAAACATACAATCTTAAAATGAAAACCCTTGAGCTATTGTAGTTGACTTTTTTTTTTCTTTTTACAACTCCCTTCTAATACGGTTTAACCAATCATCCCCAGCTGTGAAGCAAATCTAAAGTTTTCCTCAAGGGGCCCTTATTGTGTGAGGAAATCTTTAGTTTAACATTTGTTAATATATTTTTATTATTTATACTTTTTATTTTGATTTCATCTGGGTAAGTAGCATCAATTTATGGCATCATTGCATCCACATGAAGCAACCAATTATTGTATGCCTACTTTTTTTTTTATTTATGGAATTCCAGCTGTATCTTCGCATCTAACAGAGTTGCACTCTTGTTCCTTTATTACATTACAGCACACACAGAGAGTGACAAGCATTGACTGGGCCCCCAATAGCAACAGGATTGTGACCTGTGGATCTGTAAGTATAATTAAGATCTTTGGAATGAATCACACAATGAAGATAATGTCCTTATGCTATAGACATACATTTGTAAATTGAATTTTGATGCAGATCAATATTAACACGTTATAACCTAGTAAGAATTCCAATTGTGATAAGGTTGAATGGATGAAAGTTATTTGTGCATTTTATAATATTTACATATGTGTGGTATTCTGAACATGATTTTATAAATCTGTAAAATGTTGGTTTGAGCTCTGGCATGGTTGAATGTCCTTCAGAAAGACATCAATGTACATTTGCCACTCTTCGCCCAGGTGTAGTAAATGGGTTTCCAGTCAGAAGAAACTCTTTTAGTCATACTTCAACCTCTAAAATTTGTAAGCCCAGCTAAAGCCCGAGTGATAGTAGAGTACCTCAAGCCCTGGCTTGATGATGGATACAAGTCCTGTACAAGAAGGCAATATCATTGATGGTACTTTTAAGATCATGTTTATTTACTGTCTTGTCTACATGTAGGATCGTAATGCGTACGTGTGGAGCCTGAATGGCAATGATGAGTGGAAGCCCTCTCTTGTTATCCTGCGTATCAACCGTGCTGCTACCTGCGTACGCTGGTCTCCCCTAGGTAAGGTCATCATGGGCTTCTGTGACACATGCTCCGGAGACAATTGATTCGTGGTCAATATCCTACATGAACCGAATTCATAAATTCAACCCTAATCCTAACCCTAAGCCTAACTCTAATCCTAACCCTAAACCTAACCTGAAACCCAATTGCAACCCTAACTCTAACCCTATATCTTTCATGAAAGTAACCCAACGTAATTGGAGCAAATGTCATGGCAATAGCTGCATCCACTTGCCGAAAGACTGTAGGACAAGCACACATGTCGTGATGGGCAATCATTTTCAATGAATGTGCAGTTTCTTTGCATGGAAAAAGACGTAGTGTGAAAAGTGAATAATTTGGATCTAGATTTGACTTCAATTATATAAAATGGAATTAAAAATGGAAAACATTGTGGTGTGACTAGAATGTTCAGAGTAGTGATTATTGCAAGTCAGGTTGTAAGCTGGACTATTAAAAAACATGCTGCATCTAGTAATAATAGACAAGTAATCTAAGAGTTAAAAACCTGACTGTATACACATAAGTGTTGCTTCTAGGTAGATCTTATTTATAAGTATTTAATTCACACTGATTCTAATAGAAAGAAAAAATTGGTTAAAATTCGGTGACCGGACATAGTTTTTGAATTGCCGATATGTTCTTGCATGTATACAGATTAAAAATTTTATTTTGTCATTGTACATGTAAGTCACTTGTGTGATTTGCATCATATCTCAGTATATTTACTGGCAGGATTCGATCATAATTTGAAAATATGTCTGCAAAATTGACTATGAAGATGAACATAATTGCAAAGTCAAAACTGAAATTCATGGTAAATCATTTTTTCAGAATTTTTTTTTTTATTAGTATGGTATAATCTAGTGATTTCTCTCTCTCTCTATCTCTCTTTCTCTCTCTCTCTCTCTCTCTCCCTCTTTACAGAGAATAAGTTTGCTGTAGGCAGTGGAGCTAGGCTGGTCTCCATCTGTTACTTTGAAGATGATAATGACTGGTGAGTAACTTTCCTGGATGTACTGTCTCAGACTAGTGTTGTGGATCTGGACCAGTGGTGTGGCTACAAGGGGCATGGAGGGGGCACATGGCCCCAAAATCGAATAGAGGAAAGAAAAGAACAGGAAAAAAACTAGAGAAAAGCAGCGAAAGGGAGAAGGGAAAGAGAATGAGAAAAGAAGATGATAGGACCCCTCTCCACACCCTCCCCCTAATCAGTGGCCTCGTAAATTCACATTGAATTTTCCAAGTAAGGCCATGCCCCCTCAATGGCTAGATTCACGCCATACCACTGATCTTGGCCCTGTTTCATCACAACATTTATCAATAATAAGCTACAATAAGTGATATAAGCTTCATAAGTCATTGTATTCAATTGGCTATGATTGAAATTGTCATAGATCTGTGGCCTTTGTTATGGATAACATTTTAACTTTTAAAACTAATTGAAGAAAACTAATTTGATTAGATCACAGAGATGAACCAAGAAAAATAAATTTCCACCAAATCAATGACCATGTCCAACACTCTGCAACAGTACCTTGAAACCAAAAACTTTCACTAATTGTAAATGACAGCCATTCGCACAGCAAAAGATTTTCGCGATTTGCAAAAATTTAGTGTTATGTCAATTATGATTCAGTGATTTCACGGCATGAAACTTTTGCGAATCTGAACCAGTCACAAAATTCACAAACATTAAATACGCCTGAAAATTTCTGGGATACAGTATTCAAAGGGTTGATAGATTGAATATGGTAAATATATGTGAGATTATCAGTAAGTCTTGGCCAAATCGTTGTTGAAGAAGAACGAAATTAAGCCACATGCATACTTACAAGATCACATACTTTCAAGAAATCCACCTAAGGAAACTGAAATAACCTTGTTAATCCCATATTGAAATGTGTGAACATTAAATGACATATCACATAAACTGAACTTGATTTCTATCTGTATGGATATTCAAACTAGTCACATGTAGATTGCCCTTGAGTTGACTTTATCAAAGTCGTTTTGTGCTACATACAAAATCTGGTATGGAAGGCGATGTCTCTATATGTTACAGAGTTAAAAATTGATGAATATTTGAGCACTGTCTATGTCATCTTTATCTCCTACTTTGTTTCTTTGTATTAGGTGGGTAAGCAAACACATCAAGAAGCCGATCCGTTCAACCGTGACCACTGTTGATTGGCATCCCAACAACTATCTTCTGGCCTGTGGCTCAACTGACTTCAAAGTCAGGTCAGTTTTAATTAACAAAATTCTCATGCGTCACTCTCTAAAGTTTATATTATCTTGTACTCAAGTAAAGCTGATATTTGCTCGTGGACGTTGTCAAAGTTTTCAAATTATTAAAGTTATTACAAAGAGTAATTAAGTCACTTAATCCATTGACTACTTAATTATTTCTTACCCCTAGGGCTTCACATAGGAACCACATGTTTCAATAAGAAAACAAACACATTTAATATCCCTCTGTTAGGTTAGTTCTTTCTGTGTGAGGTATTTTCCTAGTATGAGTTATTAACCGATTTAAGTGTTAAATTGAACAGCTTTTCTTCCGCAAATTGGCACCACTTTTTTTTTTTTAGGTGGATTGATTGGTATTTGTTTTAAATCCATTATGATATTGCAGAGTGTTCTCAGCGTATGTGAAGGATATTGAATCCAAACCTAGTGGCAACGTTTGGGGCACCAAGCTGCCGTTTGGTGTCTGCCTCAAGGAGATTGGTGGCGGAGGTAAGGGATTTCAAATCATTTTTGTTTTTTAAATAAAGTTGAGTTTTGACCATGATAAAGTACTGTGCAAGAAGCTGTTTAGAAATTATTTGAATATATGATTGTATGAGACTGCACACACATATGGCATCAAAATTTGGTCCAAATTTTTAAAGATAAAGTTGAGTTCTGGTCTTGCGATTACATTGTGAAGAAACTGTCTCAAAGCATTTGGGAAAGGTTGATCATGTCTATAAGAACTAGTGTATACTGTGAGGTTTTGGAATCATCAAAATGATAAGAAATTGACCCAAGCTCATAAATCATTTTTTCACCTTTCCCAGAACTCAACCTTTTCTTGAACCTATTTCGAGTCATATTTGGAGTGTACGGCCATTCCAGGAGCAATCCGTTTCATGTGACATTGCTCCTATGATATTCTTCAACACAGACAGAAAAAGAATGAGAAAGCCTTTCATATACTTCTCATCATTACCCGAACTCCACCTTCTTTTGGAGAACTCCAACGTCATACCAAGTTGGTTGTAGTAGAAGCAGAAAAATGAGAAAAACTTCAGTGAAGTTTGAGGAAAATCCCAGTTGTGATCAATCAAATATTGGCAGCTCTGTGATTTCCCTTGCAAAAAGCTCTTCATTTTTTTATACTGGGAATTATCAAGAATAACCCTCTTCTTAGTTGTTGATAAAGGAATCTCTCTCTCTCTCTCTCTTTCTCTCTTTCTCTCACTTCCTCTTTTCCCTTCTCCCCTCTTCTTTCTTTCTCTCTATCTATCTCTCTCTCACTCCATCCGTCCCCATCCCTCTCTCTTTCTCCCCTCTCTCCTCACCCTTCTCTCTTACCCTCATTCTCTCTCTTTCTCTCTTTCTCTCCCTTCCTCTCTTCCCTTCTCCCGTCTTCTTTCTTTCTCTCTCTCTTTCTATCTCTCTCTCACTCCATCCGTCCCCATCCCTCTCTCTTTCTCCCCTCTCTCCTCACCCTTCTCTCTTACCCTCATTCTCTCTCTTTCTCTCTTTCTCTCCCTTCCTCTCTTCCCTTCTCCCGTCTTCTTTCTTTCTCTTTCTCTTTCTATCTCTCTCTCATTCCATCCCTCCCCCTCCCTCTCTCTTTCTCCCCTCTCTCCTCACCCTTCTCTCTTACCCTCATTCTCTCTCTCTCTCTCTTTTCTCTGTCACTCTCCTAGGTGGATGGGTCCACAGTGTGTCGTTTGACATGAGCGGTAACCGCCTCGCCTGGGTCGGTCATGACAGCACCTTCAACGTGGTCAACGCTGCTGCCGAGTTTGCTCGTGGCCGTTGCGTGTTGAAAACCCTTCCTTTCCTTAGCCTGCAGTGGGTTGGACCCAGCAGCATTGTAGCTGGAGTAAGACACGTTTTCTTCTTCGCATACTGTTTATCCAGAAACTTTGGCGAATTGCTAGAATTTAGTGTCATGACATGTACAATTGATATATTTCACATATCTGGACTAGAAAGGTTCTTTCCATTCAAGGTTTTTTTTTTTTTTTTTTTTTTTTTTTTTTTTTTATGATCCCATGTGGTCTCTGAACAATTTCAGCTTTGTTGCCGAAAAATTAACTTTGAGCAATTTACATAATTAGCATATTAAAATTCAATGTGTTGTTCATCTTATGCAATACTACCTTTGATCCAATGCATAGAGGTAATATCAGGGAATTGTATTGTATCACAGGTTTTGTTGCACAAGATTATCAGCATTGTTAGGGTTAGTTGTCTTGCCCTTTTCAATATGCCTATACATGTGGCCATTTTGATTTATGCAAATTATGCAAAATTTTGGCAACAAAGCTGAAATTGTTCAGAAACCACTTGGAGGGATCACAAATTTTAAAAAAAAACTTTGACGGAAAGAACTTTTATCAGTTCGTAAAATGTCAAGTCAACTTTATATGAAACCAACTCAGATAAGTTTCACGCTCATCTGGAGCTGTTGTCATGGAATTTCTTTTGGAGAGTAATTCAAAGTAATTCTTAATTGTTCATTGTGCAGTATTTTTTCTTATTTTGCTGCGGCATTTAAAAAAAAAAAAGTTGTTTTACATCCTGTCTGAACTTGGCCTTGATGTGCTTTGTAGTAAATTCCATATATCGTCTGTTTGGAGCCAGAAGGGCGTTAATTCATCTACTTTGACACAGAGTTAATGCCCTTCTGGTTATCTGCAGACAGTATAAAGAATGATTTCAAAGTAATCTATTATATTGCATTATCTCTGTAACACGGTCTTTTTTCTATCTGATGTTTGTGAATTTTTTTACTTTGATCTTTACTATGTTGCTACCCTGTATATTCATATTGTATCCTGTCTGTATTACCCTGTTATAATTGTATATTTAGCTTAACTGCAGAATACCCCACCATGCATAAATACAATGTATCAGGGTTAGGGTTAGGGTCAGGGTTTGGTTACTTGCGTGATGAAGTGTTCTGCAGTTGTTCTTATATTGTTTGAACCAGTGGAAGAAGAATTTCCTATATGGGCAATAAATGCTGTAATGTACTATGAGCCTCATCTTTTTTTTTATATATTTACTCTGCAGGGCCACGACTGTGAGCTGATGCGCTTCAGGATCGACGACAAGGCCAACATCACCTTCGAGGGCAGGGTTGGTGTCGCGCAGAAGAAGGCTGCTGGCAAGGTCAGCGCCATGGCAATGTTCAAGAGTCTGGACAAGAGGGCTACGACCGAAGACGATTCCAAGAAGGCGTCCGTTCACCAGAACTCGATCAAGTAAGAGGCCCTTGCAGGCATTGTGTTACTATGTCCCCATTCTCCCTCCTCATCTTTCTTTTTTTCTCTGTCTCTCACTTTCTCTCTCACTCTCTTGCTCTGTATCTGTCAGTCTGTCTCAGTCTCTCATTGTCTTTCTCTCTCCCCATTCTCTCTTTGCCCCCCCCCCCTCTCTCTCCCCCCCTCTCTCTCTCTCTCTCTCTGTCTTGCTTATCTATCTTTTGACCACATCTTTTATCATATTATATTTATTATGTTATATTTTCCATACTATAAAGTTCATCACCAGAAAATCAAAAGTATGGAACAACTGCAGAATACTCCACCAAAAAAGTAACCCTAATCCTAAATTTGACCCTACCCCTAATCCTAATCCTTACCCTACCGAACCCTAACCATAACCTAAACCTACCCCAACCCTAACCCTAATCCTGACAATAACCCTAAATTAATCCTAAAATTAATCCTAACCCTAATCTTAACACTAATCCTAACCCTCACCCTAACCCTCACCCTACCCTGACATTAACTCTGACCCTGACACTGACCCTGACCCTCCCTAGCCCTTACTCTAACCCTTGCCCTAATACATTATATACTGATGTATGGTAGGGATATTTTGCACTCAAACCAATAATACGGAATTCTTTATGTAAAATGCAATGCATCTTGACATTTGACCCCTTATCTATTGTTTTCTTTTCCCCTTGCTAGTCAACTGTTCATCCACAGTGGGGCCAAGGAGTCCGTGTCCAAGCTTTCCACCGTCGGCATGGATGGTCAGATGGTCATTTGGAGCCAGCAATCCCTGGAAGCAAGCATGGGTAACATGAAGGTTTAAAGCTGTCCAGACAATCCCCCTGAAAACCTTCAGAAGGGGGAGGGAGGGGGACTGAGAGAACCAGCTTTGATAGCTAGTAACCCATCTCTTTAATGAGCCTGATCGGTTAGTCACGGACGGACATTTGACAAATTGTGAAAGTTTGAAGGCCTTTAGAAAAAAGTATTTCATTGAAGAGGGCTATTTTATGTTTTATTGTGAAGGGTATCACTGAAGGAGTTGAAACTTGATAAAATTTGGTTGCCATGGTCGCCTTCTAAAATTATAATCCATAAAATATTAAATGTCACAGACTGACAGAATGCCTACTTTTAACCGATCAGGCTCTAATATGTTCCATGTAATCAAGTAAACATGACTTTCATACCAAGTTATTTGATATAGAGACTAGTAGTCGATTCATGAATTTAGCAAATGCACTTCTACAATCTTAAGTTCATGTGGCACAGTATTATTTCAAGAAGGGAATATTCAAAATGATAACTCAAGTTGAGCAAGTGCCTGTAGGGTGTATTATTGTATTAAACAGGTCTTTTTTATTGTACAAGTAGTCATGTCTCTCTCATTGTGGAGACAGATTTGTATGTTAATTAGAATTTGATATTATTGAAAATGTGAAACATAGTTTGGTTCTCAAATTAATCATTTGGTAAATCGAAGCATTGTAATTGAAGTTATGCTATTACATAAGAAATTTTAGCTCTTGATCGACATGAATTTTTTGTATGGTTTTATTCCAGAATGTCAAAGATCATTCCACAGTTTTAGAAACTTGTGAAATGAAATGCTTTACTTAACAATATATATGTTTTGTATGATTTGATACCAATCATGTCTTTCCCGTCTTACATCAGCATTCCAATTTTTATAAACTATAATCACATTTGGTTATATTTGTCTGGAGAAATAAGTCTCATATTTCATATGGCACATAGAGAATAAAACAGAAGACAGTGAATAAAATCACTCAACCAGACTTTCCAAGGTTGTATTTATCATTCCAATTTAGGTTCAGTTTTCTCATTCAGGTGTCAGAAAGAGCCTTTGACTACCAGTAGTTAAGCTATTTGTTTCCATGCCTTCATTTTGTACAACTGCAAAATATTTGGCTCTTTTAAAGAATGGAGGTTTGTATGAAATACTGAAGAAAAAAGAATTAAAAAATGGTAAAATGAAATAAGTGTAATTTTTTTCTTTTTGTTTGTTGGTAATTGCGAGGTAGAATGACTGGAAGAGAATTTGAGGAATTGAAGTTAAAGTGTACCAACCACCTGAAAAAATAATTTGTGTACCACTAGAAAGTATAAAATTAACCTCAAAGAACTTTATCTGGCATTCTATAGGTCAACAGTTTAGGAGTATGAAGGAAATATAGGATAACAAAGGTGCTGGCGTGGAACTGAACTCCGAGTTGAGTTCCGCGAGAGCCCTTATCTTGGCGAGCACGTCCGGGTGTGTTGAGTGGTCTTCTCACGAGTCACTTTTATGCTTGTAGAGAGTGTAATTAAACTTGCAATATCTCTTTAAAGAAGTAATCATTGAAGCCCATATTTTGAATATAGTATAATGACATGGAACTTCGAACATACAGAGCAAAATATTTTTGGGTGATTGGTACCCTTTAAGTGATATGTGAAAGAGCTGTAAGAGTGTCGTAAATTACTCAAAGAAAACTATAGTGCTGTTTATTGTTAAAGCTATGATGAAAAAGAAAGTATTGGTGCTTCTGTGCAGTCTAAAACTTAAAAGAGTGATTTTCATTTTAAAAATGTTTTTAATATTTCAAATTTTCAATCCATTCTTGCAATAGCCTGTATATCTTCCAAAGTATGTGATGGATTGGACTGGATGTGCAAGTTTGCGGTTCAACAGTCTTGATTATTTTGTATATTTTGATAGACTGTATAAGCCATAAATTTCGCGGCCATAAATTTTCGCGAATAGGACTAACCAGACTATTTCATGAGTGGTTGAATTCGCGGTCGGAAAATTCTCAAATCTACAAACAGCGGTGATGATGTATTTTTGCAAAGCGAAGTGGTGAATTTCTGACCAGGAGACAACAAATTCAACCGACTTCTTATGTTGGCAATATTTTGGCATGTTGTTAAATTCGCGACCCACTCGCGATTCGTGAAATTCGCGAAAATAAAACCCCCGCAAAATATATGGCGTATACAGTATTCGCTCCTATGGTATGGATGAGCCTTGAGCCTTTCCTGTCTATTAACTGATAATGTTCTTAAGATGTTTACCAAGAAGCTTCATGATAAAGTTTATAAACATATGTACAGGTGGAGCCTTTATCAGTACTCTGGTTTTCTATGAAGGCTTTATATTATGAGAGAGAGAGAGGAAGAGAAGAGTTATTAAAGATTACAAAAATTGCATTGGTAGCATCAAGCTTTAGAAGTGGAGGGGGCAAACTATATTTGGAGAGGATTATTATTATTATTATTAATTTTTTTGTTTTTGCTTTATGGAATGGGTAATTTAAAAAAAATCTACAAATGTTGTACAGGATCCTCCCCTGTCCCCCCCCCCCCCCCTCCCTCTCTCTCTCTCTTTCTTTCTCTCTCTCTCTCTCTCTCTTGGTGCTGCCACAGGGGAGAGGGAGGGAGAGGAGTGGGTGAGAAAAGAGAATCTCTGTGTGCCAGAAATGAAAAGTTTAATTAGAAGAAAAATAAGATGATATTATAGATACATATGATGAAAAGCACTAATAGATTAAAGGACAGATATGAAGGGGTTTGATGGAAGAGAAAGGATAAGGACAATGAGATAAGCTGAGAGTGAGAGACACTGATGGGAAAAAGACAGAGAAAAGTGCTGGGTAAATCTGAATTTAAATGTGGAATAGAGTGAGATCATCAGATCAAGAAAAAAGTAAGAAAAATACAACCAAATCAATGGGATAGAATGAGACAGGTTTTCTGTGACTTTTAGGGGAGGGAGAGGGAAAAAGATCTGCTACTGGAAATGTTGATTGTTGTGATGCAGTTAAATACAAAATTTTATGATTGATGTAAGACTCTAAATTGTAGGACTACTCAACTACTGTCATGCTATACTGACCATAAACGAAGGATATAGAATGCTCAGTTTACTTGAATAGTAAATGATATACCTTTGCTGAAATTGTTATGTTAGCAAAACTACATGTATATCTACAGGAGTCTGGTGATGATGTATTTTGAATATATCCCTGGAATATGCATGTGAATAGCTCTTTACATTTTACATGAACATTCAGTCTGAGTCAACAAATTTTAAGAATGGTGTGTTTGCTTGCTCTGTTGTTAAAATATAGCTTATAGGCCCAAGCAACATTTTCTTGCTTTTATATGATTTTTTTGGACAAATATACAATGTAGGCATATATTTTTATACTAGTATCGAGAGCTTCTCGCTCATTTATACACAATTCGCACTGCACTGCATCGCATAGCAGCACGTATGCGTACAATGCCAATATATATCGACATATCATTATTTGCATGCAATTGACACGCATTGTTTGAGCATGAGCAAGAGTCGAGTCTGGCAGGCCGGTTGGGAATTAAACTGCTTCGAAAATGGAACTGTTAATAATCGTCGCAGGAATTTATCCCAAACTCGGATGATTCAACTTTAGTATTCTCCATTTTCCAGATTTCTTTCGCAAACCAACAAATCTACACTTGGTGATCACAGGCAACAGGTAAATTTTTGATGCGGGCCAGGCTTTTCGTCTGCGTCTGGTGATCTTCCATCGCTCGTACCATGCTAGACTTGCACCGCAAAGCTGCCCAAGGCTAGCGGGGTGGAACTGGGCAGAATTGGGATGCTTTACCGTTACTAGCTGCTCTGGCTGAACTTATTAGCGGTTTAAGCCGTTTTGTTTTAGTGACTAGCCACTTATCCATTGTACGAGGTATTGACATTTGAAATGAACGTGATATATTTTTGTGTCCCTGGAATGGTGCTTTAATGTTAGTCCTAAGGCTAATGTCCTAAACTAAAGGCGAACTTAAAGTTAATTGTGCCAAAAATTGAGCAAGACAAAAGTCAAAATTGCATGATTGTATGATGGGGTGACCTAAAAAAGCTACGCACTTTGTTTCCAGCAGCTAAAAAGTCACCTTTTCAATGATTTATGCGAATTTCTTTTATATATCTTGATTCTACATACCGTAGGCGTACTCTTAAATTGAATTCCTGAACAAATTACGACGGACAAATATCAATAACATTCATTTTCAAGTCGATGTTGATACCCATCATGCCCATGACGTATGACCATGTCGAATTTGGTTGAAAAGATGAAAGGGTTCTAAAGCTACGCTCATGTATTAAATGAATGCAAATTTTGATTTTTAAGCTGACTGACATGAATTTCATCCCGTTTTGCAAATAGTGATAATATCCCCCAAATTAAAGGAAAATTACTCATTTTTTAGCAAACGTAAATTAAATGATAATCTCGTTGCTCAGTCACACCAAAAGTTTGGCTCATTGAACGCGTCGCATTGCGCGTATTTGCGGGGTGCGTAGCTTTAGGATCTGCTTAGCTTTAGGACCCCTGACCATAATCATGGTAATGTCAGGAGAATTTAGTGAAAAAAGTGAGTTGTTTTTTACTACTAGGTCTACGTTAGACCTCTTCTACGGTCGCCATAAATTTTGCAGCCTTAATTTTTTGTGAATCAGACTACCCAGACTATTTCACGATTGGTTGAATTTGCTATAGGGAAATTCTCAGATTTTCAAACAACAATGATGATATAACGTTTCGCAAAGCTGAGTCAGTGAGTTGTGAATTTCTGACCCGGAGACAACAAATTCAATTGACTAGATCTAGATCTACTTATGTTGTCAATATTTTAGCATGTTGTTGAATTAGCGACCCACTCTCAATTCACATACCCGCTAGACCTATTTGATTTCTTTCTCTTTTTTTTTCCTTTAAATTATCAGACTTCAGAGTGAGATAAATCATATTATGCCTGATTACCGCTCCTGCCAGTGAAAGAGTGATGACTTACATGTACATGTATTTTAACTCAGAATACCATGAATACTAATGACAAGGTTAGATCTGCTTAGATCTATGACAAGTTGACGACACTCCCTTTATTCCGGTCTGTTTACATTACTGTATCTAGGCCGACATTAGACCGAAAATTCTGTCTCTCGTTCGTTAGCCTCTTATTTTGGTAGGGTCGGCTCTTCACTTAGAGACAGAAACGGGCTTATCACTCTGCTGTGCAAACTTACTGGCCGCCAACGGCCAGTCGGCATATAGAAAATGCAATTTTTTAATAGTTTCACATTATAGAAATCAAATAGATTATGCCTAGGCTCTATATGTTATAATGGATCTGTTCACTTACCAATTTGACTGAATAATCCATTTAAAGCTCCTTTTTCAGGTAAATCAGGGTCCAAGGTATTCTCTGTTTGAAAATCTTGCAACCGTATTCTAACTGTTATTAGTGTGTGAGTCAATGTGTATTCGGTTTGCACAGCAGATCGAACGGCCTGCTTCTATACTCTAAGTGAGGGCCGTCTCTAATCAAAATAAGAGGCTAACGAACGAGAGACAAAATTTTCGGTCTAGGCCTATATATACATGTATGTATTTTCCTGATCATTGACATTGTCCCACTGATCACGAGTTAGAGTCTAGATTGATTGTCAATTCCTGGAAATGACAAGGTTGATTCAATTTTTTTCATATTCTATTTGTGAATTTTCACTTTGATTTTAGATTTTCATAATTTTAGTTCTGATACATGTATTGAATTGCTGAATAGTCTAATGATCAATAAATAGATCTGGACCTCTAATGTTGATCTCTGTCAAGGCAAGGTTCAAAACACAGGAGTACAGAGGGCAACTGTTCTGAAAAAATGATGAAAATTTGCCCCAGTAAACTTGAGATACATAGACCTAGAAGTCTACCTTGTAAAACATTTTCCAGGGCATGACAAAACCGCTTACCTGATGTCCTAGGGCAACAACAGTTACCCATCAGGCACGTACATTTTTAAAAGCGCATGTAAAAAGTAAAATAAGGTTGATATCCATGAAAGAGTCTGAAACAGAAAAATTGCAAAACTGCATTGTAACTAACTAGAAATTATTGATAAAGAGACATTTCAGAGAAATTTGGGATGAAGTTCTGTCATTTCTATTCATTTTATAAATGATTGAATTTAGCAACTTTAGATTTTTACAGAACTTCTAAAAAGTCTGCAATTAGACATTGTCTGATGAATTTTATGTTTTGTTCCTCCTAGTTCCTCCATCTAGTACCATCATCATTTGAAGGGGGATTTAATTCTAAGTCATAACTTTGGAGAATTTTTTCAACCAAAGATAATTGTCACAGTTTTAGACACACTATGATCTTTTCTTGATTTCCAGAATGTCCTCACTTGATGTGGATACAATGTACACTCTATCTATAGTTAGAGAGTGAAATGGAAAACAGGGTTATGTGAATTTGCAGGTCCAAACACATTTTGCACTGCAATAAACATGTACAATGAAATGCATATGAAGTTCCATTCGTATACTGCTGATAGTTTTAATTTACAGAAAATGTTAATAAGATACTTGTTAGAATGCTGAGTGAATTGATCATACATTGTCAACAGTCAGCCTACTCTTTAAAAAGACAAATGTGCAATTTTGAGGTGCTAGTGTTCAGAAATGTTCATCATGTATCTTTAATGTGAGATAATAAATGTAGGCCTACATTACAAGTAATTAGAGAATAAAGATTTCATTCAAAATCAAGGAGCTGATAGTGGAAGGAGGCCTTTTTGTTCAAGGAACAATGCTGCATTTCAGCTCCACAAGAATGAGCTCCCTTTATTGAAGTTTGAGGTGAAGGGTAGATTATCATCTGAACGAAGGAGAATGACCCCTCTGTTCAGTCTGTTGACACAATAGCTTATTTGACTAGCCATTGTTGGCTTCTTAGCTGTGTAGACTGAGGTGTTAATTGGCCATTTGAGCCATCTTTGTATGGAAAGGAAGAACTTTGAATCCTCTGGCCTTTCAGTGACCATTAATCATGGACAGTGAAGAAGGTGACATCCTTGCTCTACTTCAGTAGTTGCCAACAAGTACTTTTCTTTGTCCAGCAGATTGTATCACTCGTCTTCATTTTTTTTTGTTCTTGACTTTCTAAAAGTTTGTGCTCGTGAATGGTGGTTGATGGTGACCCGAGTTTGTTCTGCTTCTTTTTAATGTAACATTACAATATGTAAGTGCACTTAGTATGCTTGGGCCACTAATGCTGACTCTTTTGGCCTACATGTATATATATGGATCCGGGCTAACTCGGCACTAGAGCGAACTTAGACCGAACTCGGCCTTGGCGGAAAATCGTGGCCGAGTGAGCACAGAGATTTGAACTGATCGCAAATACTTGTGTTGAATTTCGCATTAATTACACATTTCAAAACACTTAAATTTAAAATTATTTCATATCAATGTGTAAAATGATTAGCAAAGAAGTTATGTTGAAAATTTCAAGAAGTAAACTTATACAAAACATGAAATCTAAGGCTTAAAATCGGTACGTGCGTAGCGGGGACTTCAACTCTTGAAACATAGTCACCGCGCAGTGCAGAGTTCGCCCTAGTGCCGAGTTAGCCCGACCCCATGTATATGCATGCACTGGGTGTGGCTGCCGCCCTGCGCCTCTTGGCAAACAGGTCGGAGTTTCAAACTTAATACGCTCCAAAAGAAATGTATTCGTGAAACCGTTGCTGGCTTATGTGAAATAACGTTTATTCATCATCCCAACTTCAGGTTTCAAGATAAAATACTGAAATATAAAACAAAGAGAAAATATATTTTGAGTTATACAATTTCACAAAGATATAATGGACTAGACAGTAATTACTACTAAATGAAAGATAAATCGATGGATACACTTCATAGCAATGATTCTAATAAACTCATTAAGAAAAAATATAAACATATTCGCTATTATGTATCAGGGATTGAAATGACTTGATTAGAACTAAATATTTCTCATGATGAATGGGTGCCAATCTAAGACTCTGATTGTATTGGTTTTACATATGAACTTTACTATACTACCAAAGAACTTTACTATACTACCAGGGAACATTGATATTACATTAAACAACTACGAGCAAATTCTGCCAAAACGATACATACAGGTAATGTAAACATATAAAGTATTACTATATCAACCAAAATTGCTAGTGAAAACTTTGTATAAAATAATACCTGAACAGTAGAGTCCTAATTGCATATGACAGAATGTTACAATAAGGTATACGTTCTCAGTTCATCTTTTAATGAACAATGTACATATGTATCACTATTACTGTAAACTCTCAATTATATGACATGAATACGTTATTTATTGTATTCAGTTCTAAAATATCAACAGAAAAGTATAAATTAAGAAAAGTATAAATTAAGGGAAAACTCACCAATTGGAGGCTTTGAACCGATTGCACCTTTGCACTCTTGTGCGAACTGCAAGAAACTACTTTTATATGACGATCAACTGGAGTCCTCTCTCTCTGGTTACTCTAACTTGAACTGATAGCTTTTAGCTTTTTCTCTCTATATATTAAGAAGAGCATATAGCAGACTCAGATGACTCACTGAGCAGACCTAAAGACTATTGTTTTCGGACTAAAAAGGTGCTGGTACTAGCCAGGGTTTAACACCTAGTAGACAATGAACTTGGCCAAGGTATACAATTTAAAACAATAAAGGTGTGCCTACTATGTGCATTACAACTTAGTATTTCTCCCCATATACTATAACACAGAGCACCTCCTATGGGATTTCATGTACAAAGGGATTAGAGATATGCCAAATGTGAACAAGAGTCCCATAACTAAAAATATCATAAAAATCTATGATTTACAAAACTATATGAATTATGACTATAATATTCTCACTGCAGACCGCTGCAGTGACATGGCTCCTTTAACTGATTACTAGCAGTTACATAATATCACAAACTTAGAGGCATATGGAAAACACTATATATGTATTATATTAAAAAGGGAGGGGATAAAACAACTAGATAAACAAAATTACCATTTTAGCTTATCAGACAATGCTTTTGTCTGAGGTCTCACTTTTACAACTATTAAGTCTGAATTTCTTTCTATATGATTACAACATAATCAAATACACTGAAGTGAAAATGAATACTTCGTAATGAATACTTCATAACACTAGACATATATGCGAAAAGAAAGTGAATGGAATAGGATAGGTGAGAAGGATAGATGAGAAAGATAGCAGAAAAATGGAGAAAATGAAGATACATCAGAGAAAGAGCATTGTAGTGAAAGAAATAAGTGAAGAAACAATTGTCAATAATAGCATACAAAGATACATCACTTTTAGTTTTACTTCTTGGCTCCTTGATCGGGAATTCCCTGGTCTTCCAACCGAGTAGCCTCTATCTGTGATATTTCTTCGGCAGGAATTAGGATCACCAGCTTGTGTATGGGTCTGTCTAGGAAAGTTGGCTGACGCTTCCTTCGTCCATCACCGTCTAAGGTCTTGTCTGCCATCATCAGTTGAACTTTGCGAATGTGACCATCTTTGCTGGGGAAGACTTTCTCCACTCGACCAAGAGGCCAACTCCCTTGAACTTCTCCATCTTCTTTGACCATGACTACATCACCTACTTTGACACTTCGTTTTGGTCTGACCCACTTCTGTCTGGTCTGAAGCTCAGTTAGGTACTCTTTTCTCCATCTTAGCCAAAATTCATTGATGAGTCGGATGTAGGAGCACTGCCCGTATCCATCTTGGCTTGCATCAGAGAAATGATGGAGCTCGGCATGTTTAACCTTTCCGAAGTCGAGGGGCTTGAAGCATCGAGGCACCTTGAACTTCTCAAGCTCGCCGATCTCCTGTCTCCATTTCTCCCATTGCACTCTGATTTCTTCTGGAATTGGGCTGTCCCAGTCAAGTTTACCCCGACACAACTGCTGAAGGATCTGTTTCCCACGTAAGGTCACTGGGCTAACATAACCGTTTGGATCGTAGATAGAACTCACGGTTGACAGGATCCCTCTTCTGGTGAGTGGTTTGTCATGCATTTCGAGCCTGAATTGCAGAGTGTCGCTCTCCACACACCACACGACGCCCAGGGCCCTCTCAAGTGGTAGTGGATCTTCAGCCAGATTAAGCTCTGCAACGCCCTTTGCCCTGTCTTCAATTGGAAAGCACTCAAGGACTTCTTTTTTGTTGGACATTATCTTATGAAGGTGTAGTCCTGCCTTCGAGCAGATGTCCTGTGCTGCCTTCATGAGTGTTACTGCCTCTCCTACTGAAGGCACAGATTTCAGTCCGTCATCGACGTAGAATTCATTGCGCATGTAGTTAGCTGCTGCTTCGCCGAATTCTTCCTCGCCATCATCTGCAGCTCTCTTTAGGCCGAAATTTGCACAGCTAGGAGAGCTTGCTGCTCCAAACAGATGGACCATCATTCTATACTCTATCACCTGTTTGGTTGAGTCGCCATCTTCCCACCAGAGAAATCGAAGCATGTCACGATCTTCAGCTGACACGTAGAACTGATGGAACATGCTTTTTATATCTGCCATGACCGCCACATCTTCTTGTCGAAACCGACACAGCACTCCCAGTAAGCCATTCGTCAAATCAGGACCTTGAAGAAGATTCTCGTTAAGTGAGACTCCCTGGTACTTCGCTGAACAGTCAAACACCACCCGGATCTTGCCTGGTTTCTTCGGGTGGTAGACGCCAGTATGTGGTACATAGTTGACTCTTCCTGGTTTGTAGTCAGCAGGGGTTCTCTCAGCACATGAAGAGATGACATCTTTCATGAAGTCTTTGTAGTCTGCCAAGAATTGAGAGTTCTTCCTGAATCGGGCATTCAGCTGGTTCCATCTCTTCACAGCCAGTTGACGGTTGTTTGGCAGTGTCACTTGGTTTATTTTGAAGGGTAGGGGCATTTCATAGTGCCCATCCTGACGCTTGGTTATTCCCCTCTCTAAGATTTCAAGAAATCGATGATCTTGCACAGACAGTGGGACATGACCTTCATTCTCCTCCTTGAAGTCGGCCTCAAGTGCTTGAATGATTTTCTCAGGGCAGAGTATCTCCTTAGCCTTGGTCGGGAAAATGAAGTTGGAGTACGTATCTGCAGTGGTTTTGTTACAAGCAGCAGACGTGATTTCTCCTGGAGCCTTGCACACTCTTCCGACAACTCCCCATCCAAGTAAAGATCTCTGGGCGTATGGGTCATCTTCTCCCCCTGTTATGATTTCACGGGGTCTGATCGCTCTCGTGCAGTCATTACCGATGAGTAAGGATACCTCTACATCATCTCTGTATGGCATCATGTCTCGTGCTATGTTGCGTAGATGCTCCCACTGCTTCACAACGTCTGGCTTTGGGATCTGAGAACGAGATGCCGGTACCGAATCCCGTGAGAAAGTAGTCGGAAGCTGAATTACATTCTTCTTGTTAAAGTCCAGTACTTCCAGTCCTTTAACCCTCTCACTTTCTATGTTTGCTGTTTTGTGCATGGTGGTGAGGAGGAGATTAGTTTTCTCTCCCTTTACATCTAGCTTCTGGCAGAGGCGTTTGGAGATAAAACTCACGTTTGACTGGTCATCAAGAATAGCGTATTCCAGGGTTTCCTTTGACGGTTGATCTTTGTGTCTCACCCAAACCGGCACTATCATACAATGATCCTTTCCATCTTGGTCTGGCATAAGACAAACGGAAGTGCAGTTTGATGTTCCTTCATTCAGTTCAACCGTGTTTAATCTGGTCTTGTTGTAATGGAGACAAGTTAAGTGCTTCTTCCCACAGGTTTTGCATGTCTTCCTTTCTTGGCAATTTTTGATACGGTGTTCGTCTGTGACTCCACATCCCAAGCATAACATTTTTCTCTGGAAGAATGTTTTTCTCACTTGAATGTGCTTCTTCATAAAGCTTTCACATGCATCAATGGAGTGATCTCCCTCACAAAATGGGCATGAAGAGTAGAGGCCATGCTTTACTTGAGTTGATGCATCTGAACGATTGTTGTGCTCATTGGTATGCCCAGTGGTGGCAAAGATTCGTGCCTTTGTATTCTTTGGAGCTCGATTCGCTGGAAAGCTTGGCTTGCCCTCCTTTGATAATGGCTCTAACTCAGGAATATTTGCTTTATCAGCTGCTCGTTTGACGAAATCTGCAAATGCTGAGAACGTGGGGAAACTCTGAGAACCCTTATTGGTTCGCCATTTATCGATTTCGTCTCTCCATTTTCCCTCCAAGTGGCCTGGCAATTTCTCCACAAGCTTCACATTCTCTTGAGGGAAATCCAAGATTCCTAGGTTGTGTACCTTCCTCTTTGCTGCCACTACCTTCTGGAGAAAATCTGCAAAGTCCCTAAGTCCACTGGCATCGCGGCTAGCAATCTTCGGCCATGAACATAGCTTCTTACTATATGACACGCTTATCTTGCTTGGGTCACCAAATCTTTCTTCGAGCTGCCTGCGAGCCTCCTGATATCCATCGTCTGCTCCTATTAAAAGGTGGTGCTCGACTATCTCCTTAGCCTTTCCACTAACATAAGCATTCAAGAAGTTTAACTTGTATCTGTCATCTATGGGTTTGGCATCCACCATGCAATCAAACGAGTTCTTCCATAGTGTATACTGCAGAGGATCGCCACTAAAAATAGGCACGTCGATCTTTGGTAAATGGCTGGATGCTGCCAGCTGGTTACTGACAGCATTTTGTCCTATGGCCACACGAGAGAGCTGAGTGAGGCAACCTTCAAACGAGGATGCAATTCTGTCCCATCCCGCTGGCAATCCTGGGCTGCTGAGAGGAGGTGCAGTGTTGGTAGATTGATGCTCCTCTGGCTGATGAGATGTCGTTGTGATCTTCTCTTGAGAATCAAAAAATCTTTTTATCTGCTCACTCTTCTTCTCGCGTCTTAGTTCTCTGAATGAAATTTCCTCATCAGGTTCGCTGCAGTTATTACCTGATGCCTCCATCGCAGCATCTATTTCTGCTAATTCTTGACTTGTAGCTATGCTAGCCTTTTTCACAGCGTGCACCTTCTGTTTCTGTTTATAGGCCCTTTCTGCATCCTCTTGTTGTTGTTGAAGAGCCATTTGCTGTTCATGAAGAGCATTTCGATGCTGTTGATAAGCCCGTTCATCTTCATCTTCCTGTTGTAACAGCTTTAACTGATGTTCTTCGAATGACTGTCTAGCTTTAAGAGCAGCTTTGCGAAGCGAGAGACTGTCGCTTTTAACAGACTGGTGTGACTTGGTGAGACTTCTCTTACTTGTTCTGCTTCTCCTGCTATAGCCACTCACTTCACTCTGGTTGTCGTTATGCAGCTCACTGTCCATGTCAGCAGCTTCTTTTGATGTCATCTTTACTGATGTCTCCTGCAAGCTCATACTGGAGGTGTAGAATCTGCGTTGAAGCACTTGTATTTTATTGTGGCTGCCGCCCTGCGCCTCTTGGCAAACAGGTCGGAGTTTCAAACTTAATACGCTCCAAAAGAAATGTATTCGTGAAACCGTTGCTGGCTTATGTGAAATAACGTTTATTCATCATCCCAACTTCAGGTTTCAAGATAAAATACTGAAATATAAAACAAAGAGAAAATATATTTTGAGTTATACAATTTCACAAAGATATAATGGACTAGACAGTAATTACTACTAAATGAAAGATAAATCGATGGATACACTTCATAGCAATGATTCTAATAAACTCATTAAGAAAAAATATAAACATATTCGCTATTATGTATCAGGGATTGAAATGACTTGATTAGAACTAAATATTTCTCATGATGAATGGGTGCCAATCTAAGACTCTGATTGTATTGGTTTTACATATGAACTTTACTATACTACCAAAGAACTTTACTATACTACCAGGGAACATTGATATTACATTAAACAACTACGAGCAAATTCTGCCAAAACGATACATACAGGTAATGTAAACATATAAAGTATTACTATATCAACCAAAATTGCTAGTGAAAACTTTGTATAAAATAATACCTGAACAGTAGAGTCCTAATTGCATATGACAGAATGTTACAATAAGGTATACGTTCTCAGTTCATCTTTTAATGAACAATGTACATATGTATCACTATTACTGTAAACTCTCAATTATATGACATGAATACGTTATTTATTGTATTCAGTTCTAAAATATCAACAGAAAAGTATAAATTAAGAAAAGTATAAATTAAGGGAAAACTCACCAATTGGAGGCTTTGAACCGATTGCACCTTTGCACTCTTGTGCGAACTGCAAGAAACTACTTTTATATGACGATCAACTGGAGTTCTCTCTCTCTGGTTACTCTAACTTGAACTGATAGCTTTTAGCTTTTTCTCTCTATATATTAAGAAGAGCATATAGCAGACTCAGATGACTCACTGAGCAGACCTAAAGACTATTGTTTTCGGACTAAAAAGGTGCTGGTACTAGCCAGGGTTTAACACCTAGTAGACAATGAACTTGGCCAAGGTATACAATTTAAAACAATAAAGGTGTGCCTACTATGTGCATTACAACTTAGTATTTCTCCCCATATACTATAACACAGAGCACCTCCTATGGGATTTCATGTACAAAGGGATTAGAGATATGCCAAATGTGAACAAGAGTCCCATAACTAAAAATATCATAAAAATCTATGATTTACAAAACTATATGAATTATGACTATAATATTCTCACTGCAGACCGCTGCAGTGACACTAGGCATGATCTATGGGTTCATTTCACCACTCAAGTTTGTTGCTAAAGGATTGTATGTTCACATTGTGGACTTCTTTCTCTATAACTTTACTTAAAATAATTATGGTCCTTACCAAAGTTTTTATTTTTTTCAATATGTCCCCCTATTTACTCTTTCCCCACTGCCCATTTTCCCCCTCTCACTCTTTATTGTTTTCATCTCTTTAACTTCTTTTGATTTTTCTATTCATTTCTCTCTTTTTTCTCTCTCTCTCTCTCCCTCTCTCTCTCTCTCTCTCTCTCTCTCTCTCTCTCTCTCTCTCTCTCTCTCTCTTTGGGGGATCCTTTTATTTTATTACTATTATTTTCTCCTTATCTCTTTGTATTTTCATTTACACATATATATACATGTATATACTCTCAATTGAGTCAATGCATTAAATTTCTCATAAATTGACACTAAATTTATGTTTCAAAATCTGTAACCCCCCCCCCCCCCCTCCCCAGAAATTAACAGATTGTCAGTCTTGTGTGCCACCATGAACCATGGGGACTTGTGTGAGCTTAGACCAAGAGCAGAAGAGAGCCCGTCATCGCAGCGAGGAAATAGACCGCAACTTGGTAGCAATGGCTAGGCAAGAAGAGAACATTGTCAAGATTCTCTTACTAGGTAAGAAGAATTGTTGATTGTAAACCTGTGTGGTTGGGTTAGCTTGTTTGTACTTTGTTTTTATGTTTCAGTATTGTATGCCAGGAGTCTTTAGAATGTTCGTGAAAAAAAACAACTTGTTGTTTGTATCTTGCATTCTATTACTGGGCACGTCCAAGCTACATGTATTTGGCTGTTTGCTGTAAGTTTGCTGTCCCGTAAATGTTACCATGTGACATAGAATATTTGAATGCAAAGCACCATTTTCCTTAATATTAAGTCTGATCAGTTTGCACTTAAAGTTGATACAGGCATTGGATATACTACACTTGTTGATGTACATGTAGATACATGTAGTCATATGGGACAAAATACTTTGGATTATCCTTATATATCTCTATTTTGTCAAAAATATTTGTATTTATTCAGTGATGTATTTATTGTGATGTACTGGCAAAATGGATAAAAAATGAAAATGAAGCCAATAAATATGAACTGTAAGTTAGTCAACTTGACGTCAAGTACCACCATAACAGTAGTTTATGAATATATACTGTCAAATTGAGCATATTCTAAGTACTTTTTCATGCACACATACGACTACATATGGGGCACTGACATTGCTCCACAGTCCATATCTCAAAAGGTCAAAGGTTAAGGTCAAGGTCATGATTTGTTTGTTTTGTTTTTTTTGGTTAGGATTAGGGTTAGGTTTAGGTTAGGATTAGCTTGGCAAAGTTATACCGGAGCAGTTGTCACAGGAGCAAATGTCATACATCCGTACATATATTTTCAGGGAATAATTTACCTACTGAAATTTGAATATCAATTTCATTCAGCAGACAAATATTTTGTTTAAAATTCTGCACATGTATGTAGCAATCTGCTACACATGAAACACATCCGTAGACTGTAAATTTGAGTAGCAATCGTACCCAAAATGCGTAGCAAATTGCTATGCTATACCAGGTAAATTATTCCCTGATTTGTAATGATCATGTAAGCATGTATCTACAACATGTTGATTAACTTTTAACCATATGATTATTCTTACAAGGTGCCGGGGAAAGCGGAAAGAGTACCCTGGTGAAACAGATGAAAATTATCCACAGTGATGGCTTCACGGACTATGAACTCATGAGTTTCAAGGTAAGATGAATATTTCTAATTACATTTTTCTACAATCCTTCAAGGGTCGACACATAATCTACTGTATATTCGAAATAGATGTTATTCTGGGGTAATGTACATGAGACATAATACATATATTTTCAAAATGTAATGTCTTTGAAAACAGTATACATGCTTAGGAATTTTGCCAAAAAGTTGACAAAATTGCCAATTTGATAAAAAACAATGATTTTGAACCTCTGTTGCAAATTTAAGGCTTTTAAAGCTTATTCCGTTTTTGAAATTCCTGGCATCAAGCGCAATATGGTCATTCAACAAAAATGGAGACTGTGTGTAGAAAGTTTTGCTCTTTCTACTCATGCATCTGGTATAATTTTAGAGCTCTGAATCAAAGGTTATTGAGCCAAACCACAACATGTGGTCGATTGTCTCGAAAGGGTTAAAATATTGGGGGGTTGATTTATAGATCCTGGCTTTACATACATTTTTGTGAAGGTGATGATTGGTCCCCTTTATTTAAAAAAAATCTATGTCAACAAAAGGTGCACTGTGACAATGGTAAGTCCGTTTACAATGGACATGGAAACAGAGTGTAATTTAGTGGACACTTACTTTTAAAAGGTCATGTTTGAACATAATCATGTGTAAATAATTACTGCTGTAGTGTGGACATTCTTTTGCCATTACAAAATACAGTTAGAGTAGGATTTTGTTTAATTACATGTGCATGTATTGTACATGTACTTGTATGTTTTTTAGGAAGGAAACTGATGTTGAGTCAGTCAAAGACCTTTGTTCAACAGCTCTTAAAATTTATGTTGTTTCCCCAACTCACTGTTTATTGCTTTGATAGAGGAAGGTTATTTGATCTAAGTTTCATGATCAAGGCCAATTTGTAAACAGAGCCTAACAGGCACCATTCATGTGTGACAAAAAACCCTGTGGGAGAGCATGCAACAATGATCTTGTTTGGAAATAACTTTAGATTTATATTTATGTTTCTGCCTCCACAATCAAGAACTATTTTTGCTCTGAATGCTGTCAATAAACACCAAACAATTTGAATACAACAATAACAATCTGAGTGGCTGCAGCAAATAGCTAACCCAAATTTTGTGATTTATTAGCTTCATGGGGAACTTGTTATTATTTCTTGTTTATTATTTTACCCTAAATTTCCTCAATACATACAATAAGTAGATTTATCCAGTACACATGTACATGCACATGTATATAACTGAAGTGTTTTATATTGTAAATGTACTATCGAAAACAATTTGAGAAGAAATAATGTATAAAAACTGAAAAGAATATCAGTAAAACACAAGAATGATGATGACTGTATATAGTATAGGCCTACAGGGAAATGCAAGATGTAGAATTATTGTAATGGGAAGAAGATAAATGCCTTGATATGAAATAAAAGAGGAGTCAACGTAATATGAAATAAAAGAGGAATCAACTTAAAGGGAAAGTTCACCCTGAAGATTACTTGAGTTTAAAAAATGCAGAAAAAATAAAGAAAAATATTGGCGAAAGTTTGGACAAAATCCGTTAAAGAATAACGGAGTTATGGACTTTTGAAATTTTGATTTTGTGACGTCACATGCGAGCAGCTCCTCCATTATGTAATGTGATAAATATTCCATAAAATACAGTTTTCTCAGAAAATTTAGAATATTTTTGTCTGTGCATTTGATATATTGTCAGAAATGTTATTCAATACTAGATTCTGAAAAGAAACAATATTAATTTATCGTGGAACGTAAAAAAAATGCGAATATATGGAATATTTATTACATGACCAATGGGCAGCTGCTCGCATGTGACGTCACGAATCCAAAACTTTAAATACTCATAACTCTTTTATTATTTGACCGATTTTCATCAAACCTTCGCCAATATTTTTCTTTATTTTTTCTGCATTTTTTAAACTCAAGTAATCTTCAGGGTGAACTTTCCCTTTAACCCTTTCAAGACAATTGACCACATTTTGTGGTTTGGCTCAATAACTTTTGATTCAGAGCTCTAAAAAATATACCAGATGCACAAATAGAAAGAGCAAAATTTTCTGCACACACTATGTCCATTTTTATTGCATGACAATATTGCGTTTGATGCCAGGAATTTTTAAAACAAGAATAAGCTTTGAGATCCTTAAATTGGCAACACATTGAGAGGTTTAAAATCATTGTTTTTCATCAAAATTGGCAATTTCTTTCAACTATTCAACAAATTTCTAACCATGTATATTGTTTTCAAAGACATTACACCTTATTTGAACCATGTAGCACTAAAAGAAAAATATTACTGTTGCTAATTTGAAGAACAAAATGTGATCAATTTAGCCCTTAAATAATCCCTGTCCTGAAAGGGTTAACATCCTTCAAAATAGTCATACATGTAAGTCCTGCAAGTGCAAGCTGATATCAGGGGGGCATTTCATGAAAGGACTTGTCAGATATTTTATCCGACAAATTTGCTCTCAGCCAATCAGATGCAAGGATTTCAGTAGCTTATAACAGTTGTCGGATGAAATATCCGACAACTTCCTTTCATGAAACGCTCCCCAGGGCTGATTTCAGAGAAGGTAGAAATGAATATGGAAAAAATAAAAGTTAAAGTGTACCAACCACCTGAAAAAAGAATTTGTATACTGCTAGGAAGTATAAAATTAACCTTAAAGAACTTTATCTGAAATTCTATAAGTCAACAGTTTAGGAGTATGAAGGAAATAAAGGATAACATGAAGGTTTATGCTTATAGAGAGTATAATTAAAGTTGTAATATCTCTTTATAGAAGTGATATTCGAAGCCCATATTTGGAACATAGTAGAATGACATGGAACCTCTAACATACAGAGGAAAATATTTTTTGGTGATTGGTACCCTTTAACACCAGGAAGAATGAAGAATCTTTTCAACTTCTTGTTAGAATTTACAGTAGAGCTACAGGTCCCAAAGTTGCTGGACATTGGACACAGTTTTCAGTTCACACAGTGTGTGTTTGGTGATTGGCAGAGTCCCACTTATTGATGTGCCATGATGGAGAAAAAATAGCAGTATAACCAGTATTCTTTGTAGTGTAGACTTAAAAGTGACAGTACTTATGTATTTGTAACAAGGGAAGATAAATAAACATGAAAATCAAAGGAGTTGTGAAAAACCTAGGTTGGAAATTGTAGGCCTATCCACTGCCTGTCATGTACATGTAGCTTTTTCTCACTGGACAGAACTTCAAAAGAAGTTCCTTTGAACACTGTTGATTGTATTGTTGGTGTGGGCAGCATCCCACAGGGTGATGACTGTGACAGGTGACATCACACATGCTGGTCTGGAGGTGAACCCTGCAGGACACCCTCTAAGGTCAACTAAACAAAGATGTTTCAATCCAAGAATAGTAAAGAAATAACACCAGGGGAACAGTTTCGGTTCAACACAAGGCTGTGTTGATAGAAGAATTCCTTGCTTTTGAAAATATTTGTGTTATATGTAGGCCTATGTGTGTACACTGTTTATTTTTTAGAGGAAAAATCATTTTAAAGAGTGAAAAATGTATCTTGTTCCAAGGTCAGACATTGTACCGTAGTGCAGGCCTATTTTTAGTCAAGTGGACTGTACATGTACGTATTTGTACTTAACTGAAAAGGGAAATTTCCACTCTGAAAATGTGCTGGTTTTAATGAAAACAGAAATAGAAGAAAAATACATGTAAATGCGTAAATAAGCATTGGAAGAAACTCCTTTGAAGCTTTTGAAGTTCTTAGCTGTGATCAATCATCAAACACAAGTCGGCAACTAATGAGCTGCTTTTCACTTATTTTGTACATTATTGAAAATACTCTTCATTCCTAATCTTGGTTGTCGACGAAGGAATAGAGCTGTTTGATACAGGGGGTGCGTAAAGATGTCATTATGCATGTAGGGCAGAGGTATGATAGATATTTTCTTAAATCCTAAAACAAAAATAAATGGAGAGTTGCTCTTATAAGCACACCCCTTTGATGGACTAAAAAGATTAGGACAAGCAAAATATGAAACCCATAACCCTAATATCTTGATGGATACAAAGATTTGTATTTTGTTATACATGTACATTCATTTGTACTCTAAATGGCAGTAAACTAAATACTTACTTGCTCTGAGTTAATCTTTTAACATGAGCTGTCATGCAGAGTCCTTTCTACTTAAAAGTAAGCCTGCAATTGCATGCAATATACAACATCTAGGCATGAGTGATTGTGGGTGGCCTTGATGGCTTGTTTGAACAAGTTTTAGTTCCAACCCAGTAACAAATCAGATATATGGCAAGAAGAGGAGAGGTTTGTTGATCAATCAATGGGTTTATGTATGCACGAACAGAGTTACATTGTGTAGGTTATCCCATGAGGTACTTTGTATGAGACTCTACTGCATAGGCCAACCTTTGTCTTCCCAGCTGGTAGGTGTGATACTGTTTACAAACATTCACCCAAACTCCTACATGTATTGTATTAATTGGTTCTGCTAAAATAAAGCATGGAGCATATGGGCAAATGTACACAGGGATCAGAATTAAAAGATTATAATACAGGAAAGCAAATAAAGCTTATACATGTATACATTTGTTTGCCAGTTTCTGGATTATGGTATCTTTTGTGAGAATGAGACACTTGGCAACCTGTTAGCTTTTCCCACAAGAATTAGTATATTGAGTGTGGTTGTACACAGTATGGAAAATTGTATTTTATATGCTGTTATTAATTAACATTGTCTGATGCATCTCAGATGTCTCTAAATGCTTATAAAAACACAGAATTTTGAATTCCAGCTCACTGTACATAGAAAACTTGTTTTTGTACCAGATGAAAATTTTGAAAGGTAATCCATGTACTTGTCTATTGTCTGGTACAACAAAGCTGATTTTACAGTTCATTGCAGCATCAGGAACATGTCATGCAAGTAGATCTGCTCAGAATCCTTGAATGTACAATTAGGTGTGTGCAGGGCACACTCATGATAAGTCCTGTTATTTTGACAGTTTTCACAGCTGGATAAACCACAAAAGCAGAATGAATTTCATGCAGCATGTTTGAATCAAAACAAAAATACATGTATTAAATGGGTTGTTGCCCATGTATAGGCAGATGCATGTAAATTCATGCTTTTAAATTACCGTTGTTCTTATTTTCTTTTCATTTGAAAATAAACAGCTGATCATCTTTTGATTGATAAAAGAAAAGTGTATATTGTAAAACCATAAACTTTAGCCTGCGAGAAATTTTTTCACAAAAGCCTGAATGTTTCATGCTGCAAAATAATTGCTGAAATGAATCAATTCTATGGCAATTCAAAAAATTGTCTTGCTGCGGAAATGGTCATTATTAACAATTCATGAGAGTTTCATATCACAAGGATTCTGGTGTATTATTTGATGTTAATTAAAAAAACTATATACATGAATATGATGGTAATAGCTAAGTGTGAGTGTTATTGATTGAGAACAGTGAGGGTTGATTTACTTTGAAATTTGTTTCTCGTTTTTACCAGCCTGCTGTTTTAGACAATTTACTGAACTCTATGAAGTACGTTCTAAACGGGATGGGCCTGTTGCGAATACCTCTTGCCAACTCTAGAAATAAGGTAAGACATGTATCTACATTCATGCTAATGATGCTAGTCAGTTATACCTTATGCAAAGTACTAATGTTATTGTAGTTTCCAATAGAATACATTGGCATATGCCTTAGCCATATGTGGGTATAGGAGAGCACCCCCCCCCCCCCCTTCTCTCTCTCTCTCTCTCTCTCTCAAATGGCAAAACAACCAAAAAATGACAAAAAGGAGAGAACAAAAAGGAACTGAGGGAACATGAAAAGGAGATGGTACAATGCCCCTACTCCCTCCCCATAACCCAACTCCCCCCTCATAACCCAACTCCCCCCTCCTGCCCCATGGTGCTGTTGTCCCTTTAAATTATTGGACCCATGCTATGCCACAGATGGAAAGGAAGATTTAATGAAAATGTATAGAGGCTGTGTATCTGTAGTTCCTATTGTTTGGATAATCTGATTATTTAGGCATGCTCAATTAATCAAGATTAGAAAGATTTAGAAGTTTACAGACAATTTCAGCTTGATTAATGTGTCTTCGTATCTTTCCTTTCAATACCTTGCTTGGCTTTTGGCACTACCTGCAGTAATCCCCTGTCCCAAACTCTCAATAATCTCCAATCCTGTTGTTGCACTGTTGCAAATACATGTAGCTACACACTTGTATGAAAGATTAGTGTTCATACTGGATCCAAGCTAGTGGATATCATGTTCATAGGCATACCTGGGGGGGGGGGGGGGGGGGAGGTGTTGTTCTGGGTGTTTTAGGTGTTCTACAAAGGTGTTCAAACACCCCTTTAGTTGTTAAAACACCCCCCCCCCCCCTTTAGAAATGAAGCAAAAGCTTATTTTTTATGCCAGAATGCTAATACATGTAACCTTTTTTTTTTCTTTTTTTTTGCTTGTCAGAGAATTTTTGAGTAAAAAGACACCCCCCTTAAAAAAATCCTGTGTAAGCCACTGATCATGTTTAAAAGTGATTTTATAGTAAATCTGCAATGTACATGTTGCTTGTGGTAATGGTAATCTAGAACGTGTACTCTAGCAGTTTTTGTATCAAATGCATAATTACTGATTTCTTCATTAAATTATCCTTGGGATCCTTTATAGTGTTTCCCTAAAGAGTGTTATTAAAGTTAAAGAAATTTTTGGACTATTTAACGGGACTTGGCGATTATCATTGGTTCACTCACAAGGCCCATGCAATAGGGTTGCCAGAGGCTTAAATTTTGCCTGATTTTTGGCTTTGCCATTCCTCTTTTTCAGAATTTATATTGTAGAGAACATAAGGGGCTCCAACTTGTATCTGTTTAGGCAAGTGAGTCGATCAGGCTAACCTCAGCACAAGGGCTGACTCGGCATCGTGCGGCAATCGTGTTCCAAGAGTACACATCGGACCTCTAAATAGCCTTAAATCTCATGTTTGGTACGATTTCACTTCTTGAAATTTTCAACATGATCTTTTTAGTATCTATTTTACAAATTCCTATCAAATAATCTTAAAAACTGATGTTTTGAAAGGTGTGATTAATGCCAAAATTCTCTTTAGTGTTTGCGATGGAATTAGCTCTCTTGGATAACATAGCCATGGTTTCCACTTAGTTCAAGTTGGCCTTAGTGCTGAGTTAGCCCGGATCCATAACAATTTTATCAACTCAATATTCATTATTTTTCCCTCTCCTAAATATACAGTTTCCCTGAAATAACCTTTTCTCCTTTTTCCAATCGTTCTATCTTCACTCTTAGTCCCATGCACAGGCAATCCTGCAATGCAATCGATGTTTTGATGAGCACACTGTAATGAAGCATGACATAGCCACTTCACTCATTGCCTTGTGGAATGATGCTGCAATACGTCTCTGTGTCTCCAGAGGGCATGAATATGAACTTAATGACTCGGCTCTCTAGTAAGCTATTTGTGTGACCACTTTTTTTCTCATTTTGTAGTTTTTATTTTAACATTTAACTTGGGGGTTCTCACTGATTTGCCAGGGATTTGAATGAGATTCAACTATGAGGCTTTATAGACGCAAATTTTACTTGTATATTTTTTTTCAGAGTCAGTGGTATCACGAAACAAAAAATGTATTGATTATTATGACTGATATTGTTTCTTCTCATCAATTTTTCCACTCCTTATTGGGGAGTTGCAGGGATTTTATTTTAAAAATAAAAAGTTGAGTTCTGGTCATGAGACTGAATTGTGAAACTACTCTCTCAAAGCAATTGGGAAAGGTTAATTATATAGCACATGTAAGAATGGTGTATGCTTTAGGGTCTTAGAATCACCAGAATGATAAGAAATTGACTCAATCCTGCCGAGAGTCACATACACTGCATACAGAAATGTGTATATGGGACTACACACAAATGTTCGGCCCGAACATTTCAGCTGTTTCTTCTCATATTTTGAATGTGAGGGCATTTGAAGAGCAATCTTTTCAGGGGACATATCTACTATGATAATCTTCCAAACTAACATAAAAAGAATGCGAAAGCTCACAAATTATTTTTTACCTTTCCTAGAACTCAACCTACCCTTTAAGAAGAAAAACATGATAACTTTATTCATGTTGGAGATTGATTCCTGATTATTGGAGATTAATTCAATGCTGAAAAATGTGAGGCATAGGTAAGTATTTCAGAGATAATTATTGTCCATTTATAGTGCTGACATTATCCCTTCCATTGTGATTTCTTGCAGTTATTTTGAGAATATTGAGAGACTGACGTCTGAGAAGTACAAACCAGACACTCAGGATGTCTTGAGAGCTCGCGTGAGAACCACAGGGATACTGGAAACACACTTCAAAATCAGAGGGGTTGTTTTCAGGTATGTTCATGTTCTGAACAAAATACAATTTATTTTAAACGTCTTTATCTGTAGCTGCCCCAGATAATTAAACAGGGAGCTTAGGAAACGGGACGGGAGAGCAACCGGATGGGGGAGAGTTAACGGACTGTGACGGTCCTAGCACTCTCCCCGTCTTGTTTTTCAATCAAGTTACGAAAAAGCAGACGGCGACGCATTGCAGTGTTCAACTTCCCGTCCCCACTTTAGACCGGACACTATTTCGCCCGAGAACTGTCCTGAAATCAATCAGGACGGAGAGATACTCCGAGTGGCGCATGTGCACATCGATTTTTCGCTCGACTCCTTGTCTTCAAAGGCTCCCGTCCTGAAATCGTAAGCTCACTAATATGGGGGGGGGGGTGAGGTACAGTTCTGTATAGCCTGCATTCCTGAACAGTTACTTTTTACCTCACTTTTAATAGGGTATTTTACTTACACTCTCTTTTTTGTTTGTTTGTTTGGTTGGTTGGTTTTGTTGAGAAGGTAAAGAGTTCAAACCAATGACAATACAGTAAACATACATGTACACTTTTTATGTAAAAATTGGTTTCATTTTGTGAAACAATAGGAATGTCTCAACATTAGCTGTTTAACATAATTTGCTTTCCAGCCTGATGTAGCAAATGGGCTTAAATGTAGGTCGGTGATGTATTTTTTATAGCTATTATGTATTTCTGATGAATGTGTACTTTAAAACCTGCAGTTTTAGCATGCATGATACTGTTTCATGAAGTATCATGCCACAAAATCATCAAATCATAATTGATACCACATAAAATTATTGGAATGCACAAAAGTTTCTTGCTGCAAAATTTGCAGTCATTAAAGGGAATCTTGAGTTCTGGAAAAAGTAAAAAATAATTTGTGAGCTTTCTCGTTCTTATTATGTTAGTTTGGAAGATGTCCCCTGAAAAGGATTGCTTTTCAAATGCACATATGTGACCCGGCACCACAAAACCACCAAAAAGTCGCAAGCCGTGATTTTGTGTAATCAGCTGAAATGGACATTTGGCTTGGAAAATTCGATTTTAGGATTTTTGTTTTTTCTGAAAGATCTTTCTTTTCTGTACCTTATATTAAAATCTGGAAGCTTAAAACGCAGTAGAAGATGAGTTTTTAACAGTTTTTCTAGACCAGTTTTTTTTCGCACAGCTTCGGTTTCTTTCTAATTCTTCGCCTTCCCGTATGATTTTTTTTTTACTCGGTACCGCTCACCCTCGTAAAATCACTGCAATCTCACGGGCGTTAAATTACCTTTTCCCTAATGATTTTTATACTGTTAGAAAGAATAAACTCTCAGCAATCTCATCATACTGATATTACAGTTCATCAATAGTCGCGAAAGCAAATTACAGAGCAGTTTTAAGTTCCATTTCGATGACGAAACAGAGTCTGAAAAAGGATTTCGTTGCTAACGAACGATCAAGTTTATTCATGTGAGCAAGGAAAGAGTATGTAAGTTCTATGTAAAACAAATTACATAGGTTAATCATTGTGAAAAAGAAAAAGAGTAGGTCCTATTTAAGTTAATTATAGGCTAAATTACAAGTTCAATGTATGATATCAGAAGGACTACAAGGTAACAAACCAGTATTATGTAACAGGGAACAAAGAAAGACATCCAAATGGGTGAACAGGCATTGTCTGCGCTTAATCTCCCATTAGAATACTCTCATTTGCATCATAATAACTTTCAAATGACTACAGTTCACAATTTGAAGCCTTGGCAATAGAATGAATAAACTATGTTTAACACTCCTACCAAATATCAACCTAATCCGACAATTCATTCATAGTGGGTGCTATGGCCTTTTGACTCGTTCTCTATTGATTTTGTCTCTTGTTTTCTTACTCCGCACGCTTGAATAGGCCTCAACTTTAGAGCTCATTTCCTCCCTATTTAATACCAGCAAACCTCTCTTACAGCTCCTTTCATGCGCTGAATTAAAAGGGTTAGAAAGTTTCAATTATAATGAGTCATGTATCATTTTGAAGCTGAGACTTTGTTCTATCCAAATATGATAAAATCAGAAAAATTATTTTTTGCGACTTTTTGGTGGTTTTGTGGTGCCGGGTCACATATATGCTTCATATACACACTTCTGTGTGCAGTGCATGTGACTCTCAGCAGGATTGAGTCAATTTCTTATCATTTTGGTGATTCTAAAACCTTACAGCATACACCAATTCTTATGTGCTATAAAATCACCCTTTCCCAATTGCTTTGGGATAGCTTCTTTCACAATTCAATCTCATGACCAGAACTCAACTTTATCTTTAACAATTCGCGAAAGCTTTATGTCGTGGAAGTCTCTGGTTTGACCGTATTTTTCATTCTCTCAGGTTGTATGATGTTGGTGGTCAGAGATCAGAAAGAAGGAAATGGATCCAGTGCTTTGATGATGTCAAGGCATTGCTCTTTGTTGCTGCTCTCAGTGGCTATGATATGGTTCTATTTGAAGATCCTGAAGTGGTAAGAAACATTGTCACTGATATTTGGAAAGAACTGTCTGATATCTTACAGTAAAGAGTGGTTGAATCGTGCACAGATTTATCTTAAACTGTTTGAAGAGCATATATTGAAAAGTGTCTGGCAGTAAGGTTATCTCCAACTTTGTTAAAACAGGAAAAATGCCTCTTGAGCATTTCTTTGTTTTTAGAGTGCACTTCATATTCTTGAAGGAAAATTATCTACAAGTTTTCTTTCTTAACCCTCAGTCACATTTAGTGTACAACCGGTTGCCGACCAGTGACAACCTCTGGGCCCCATTTCATAAAACTTGTTATCAGTAACAACTGCCACATTTCTATGACAAATTTGCTCTCAACCAATCAGATGCAAGGATTTCAGTAGCTTAAAACAGTTATTGCAACTTGTTATTGATAACAAGTTTTATGAAACAGGGCCCCTGGCCTGTAGTTCCTAGCCAGAGGCTACAGAGATATATGAAAGTGATTTATTGGAAACAAATAATATTTGAAACAAAATTATTTGTGAATTTTAAAGTAACTTCTTAAAGTATATTATTGGGGACAAGTAGTATTTAAAACCAACTTAATTATGTTTTTTTTTTTTTTCTTCTTTCATTCCCTGTAGAATCGTTTGCAAGAGAGTCTGAAGTTGTTTGAATCCATCTGCAATAATTGTTTCTTCCGTCAAACAACGATGATTCTCTTTCTCAACAAAGTGGATCTGTTCCAGTTCAAAATCCTCCACACGGCCAGGCAGCTGCAACATTACTTTCCAGACTTTCAAGGTAATCGCTTTGGCTCGTATTGACAAAAGTTTACTAACTTCCGTCCAGGCTTAAATCTCAAGTATACTTAATCCCCTGATTAATGGAGTTTCTGAATGACACATTCACTATAACCAACTGAATGATGCATTTGATGGGGCCAGCAAATCAGAAAATTTGTTGACAGTTACATGTATGTTGACTTTGTCATTGTCGACATTGAGAAAGTTGTGTATTGATACGTCGACAGAGAAAATCTTTGCCGTTGACAGCCCTACTTTTACAGCTTCAAAAAAATTTAGCCATATGTTAGATTATTTGGGCACGTACACTTTAGAAATATAGAAGTAAAATTTAAAAGTAGTAAAGAAATAAGTATTATCTTGAAAGAATGTATTCTTCCAGAGCCTCCTTCATTTCTTCCTGATTTTCGTTGAATAGGCCCAGACTATGACATCGACGCTGCAGCCAAGTACATCCAGAGACGCTTCCAACAGTGCAACCGCAACCCCAAGAAGGAGGTGTATCCCCACTTCACCACGGCAACGGATACCAACAACATGGAGGTGGTCTTTCAGGTGGTAACCAATACAATCGTCAAAGATAACCTTGAGGCTGCTGCCCTGATGTGACCCCTGACTTTGTCATCTCTGACATTTGTATTCCAACTGCCTAGCGGTTGGGATACTTTCATAGAGTTCAGACTTTCGTTTCTCAAGGTTGAATCACTCATGGTCAGTGGCGATGTCATTGTTATAGTAATCAAACTACCGAGTGATCGGATACTGTCCTAGACTTCAGTTAGGTTCTGAAGGTTGCAACTCCGTGTCATATGTAAGCATACACAAGATGACAACTACTTATGATTGGAGTTCTTTCATAAACTTCAGACAGGTGCATCTAAATGTGGCATCTTCATCTCGTGTATGGGCATTCATGAGATGACAGTATTCCAACTACCCAGTCATTGGGAATGTAGTATTACACTTCTGAAGTGCGTTCTCAAGGATGCATCTCCGGTGAATTTGGACAAATCGCAGGATGATGCCCATTGTATTCAAACTGCCAACTTGTCATGGCGACTATCCTGGCTTTCTGTAATGGAGTTCAAGCTGCGATTTCAATAAGCCAGTTCCTAATTAGTACATGGTGCAAATGACCCTGAAATGACCCCTGTTTGTTCTCGCCTGCGCATTTGTTTTGATGGACGCGCTACATTTTTAACAAGTGCAATCACACTGGTGCGCGTATCATGGTGTGTACAAAATGACAGCGTTTAGAGGTCAGGTGTACTCGGTACAAATGACCTTTATCTGCACAAGCGCAAATTGTAATTAGCGAACTGGCTTATTGTATGGAAATCATGTATTAATCCAAATCTGATAATGCTGCTCTTTTATACAACTGCATCTTAATGCATCCTCTCAGGCTAGCAAGCATTACTGGTAGTCAGGAATAGCATCTTTAGCGGCAAGCAAGTATGCTAACATTATGAAAGGAGTTAGGTTGCATTTAAAATCAAGACGAGATGAGGAATCTCTTTTTTTTTTTCTTTTTTTTTTCTTTTTTTTTTGTTGGGGGGGGGGGCTTTTCGTTGTGTGATGTATTCAGGAACTAAAATATTCATTCAGCAACAAAACAAAATGCCAAAAATAAATCAGCAAACTTGTATTCATGATGGTGAAGAACCAAGCAGTAAGTGTATGTGGTGGGAATTTTTTTGCATCAGGTATTTTCATTGCCCATTGTGATTCATATGAGCATGAATGTTCATTGAAAGTTTTCTTAAACGACGTCTCAAATGGACCATCTTGTGTATTGCTGAATGTTGGAGGATTTGCAAAATGTATGTGAAGGTGTGAACATGTCTTCTGGAAAGTATTATATCACATATATTCATGAAGAGTATTCAAGATGTATTGCTGGTATATGTAAATATTTGTTTATATTTGTTTAGATTTTTGTTTTACTTGGTTTATCTTTGTCAGATTAGAGAGGCACTGACTTTTACTGTCAGGAATTCAAATGCTAGGTGTTGAGGCTGCATAGGATATCTTACCTAAAATAGACACAAGAAAAGTATCACACATGTTATAATAACCTTGCCACACAATTAGATTTTTTTTCTTTCACTTTTAACTGGTGTATTTGTGCAACAAAAAAAAGACGTGTTTGTTTAGAGAGAAATTTTACTACAAATATTATAATCTACATATGTACATTTCTAACATTTCAGGTGCAATCTTCATGCAATTTTCCCTTTCCCGCTTTAAGAAGAGCATTTTTATTTCTATACATAGTTTTTTTCTTTCCCCAAAAAAATACCGACCACCACATTTTTTTCCTTTCTCAAAATTGATATTTGATACAAATTCGAAAAAAGCAATAGTCAAATTATCATCATTACTTCTTTCGGAAGATGTACATTTGGTGTTTGAATATGGTGAAGTCTGTTCATCTTTCTTGAAATTGCCCATTAATATTTCTTGAAATTACCCATTAGTGTTTCAGTTGCATATTAATGACCCTAATACAGAAAATGGCAGCTTCTGTACTATTGTAATGTTCTCTTGAGGAAGTTCAAGTTCTGGAACCTTGCCTTAGCTGGTAAAATCTTTAAGAGGAAGTCAATAAAATCTCTCAGGCCACTAGTATCATTATTTCCAACCTTCTGCCTGGGGCAAAGCTTTTTGGGGAATGACTCACTGATAATACTTGCATTGCCAAATATCTCCTAAAGCTTTTTTTGCATGCCTTTTGATACCTATCATCTGCTCCTATCAGTAGATGGTGTTCCATAGTTTCCTTGCTTTTCCACAAACATAATTATTCAGGTAATTTAACTTCTTTGTGTCACTTATGGGCTTGACATCCACCATGCAGTCAAAGGCGTTCTTCCATGATGTATATCACCACTGTATACTGGCGCTTACTTTGTCCACCCTGCTTGCACTCCTGGGCTGCTGAGAGGGAGCACTATGTCAGTTAATTGCTGTTCCTCTGAGCATGGATGATGTTAGGATCTTCTCTTGAGATTCAAAAAAACCTTTGCATCCCCTCGCTTTTCTTTTCTTCTCTTTAATAGTCCCTTGAACAAAATTTTTTTCTTCCATGTTCTCCAAAGTCTTAACTGTCAAAGTCCTCCACTCCTATTGCTTTGCTAAAAGCTAGGCTGACATTTTCTTATTTTGAGTTCTTATTTGTACAACTACATGTAGTAGTTTACATCACCTATGAACATAACCCAAACAAGAGCATGTACCATCATAATGATCATGATGGATTGACAAATAATACAAAATACATGTACAATTAAAAAAAAAAAATAAGCAAGATAATATCAATAAACTCCAATTTCTCTAACATACATTTTCATGAGAGGCAAATAGGCTTTATCAATATTAATAAAAGATCATCCTCATAATATTGACCGAATGGCAAGAACATAAAATTATATAACTAAGTGTCAAAAATGATTCATCTATATAAATACTAGTTCTGCATTACTGCAGGCATGTATAGAACTCATATACCAACATCAGTACATCAAATCTTCACTAACAACTCGTAACAAATTCCTAGATAATAGCATCCAAAATATATGCCATCAACAGTACACCAAATTACTATTCAACAAAATGATAAAAAGTACCTGCTTTGGTTTCCAGCAATTCCCAGTAAATTTTTTGTAACATTCAGCAAATTGATATTCTCTTACACTTGCTTTGAACTGAAGTAGCTCTCTGTTCTACCAATGCTTACAGGAACCATCTTCTGAATGAAAATGTGCATCTCACAGTACACATACTTGTTTTTACCCTTTCTTCTAAGAGAGGAGTGAATGAGGGGACCACACAGTGAGCATCTCAACATGGTCATTCCAGTTACCCGAGTGATGGTTGGAGAGTACCCAGCATGTTGAGAAGGGTGCTGTTAAAGCGCTCAGTCATGCCGTTCCCTTGTGGATGGTAGGGTGATGTCCTACTCTTGGCCATCCCAAGGAGCTTGCACAACTCTTGAATGACTGCAGAGTCAAAGCATCGCCCCTGATCACTATGGATACGCTCGAGGATTTCATAGTGGACGATGTAGCGTTTCCAAAGTGTCTGGGCCACGGTAGCTGTGGTTGGTTATTAAATGTATCTTGTTCGTTGGTAAGCCTGCCTTTGTCACTGAAGGGTTTTATAAGGTTTGGAAGAAGTGGGTATGCTGGATCTCCTAGCAAGAGAAGTGGAACATTACATCCACCGATTTGTAAGGGTTGTTAAACTACCATTCATCAATTTACGATAAATAGCAGAATTTGTACAAACTTGTGCGTCGTGCACACTACCTGGCCAACCCACATTGACGTCTATGAAACTGCCAAAGCTGTCCACAACTCCCTGTAAAATGACTGAATAGAAACCTTTTCTGTTAAAAATTATGTATGTACATGTATATATGTATACATGAAGGGGTCATTTTGCATTTCAATTATATTGTGCAAAATGCAGCATGTCATTATTATGGTTGGTACATTTTTGAGATCATGGTCAGTTGTCTTGCAGAGGATACACCAGCATCCTTTAAGTCTTCCAAAAGTTTGTTCTGCAGTTGTCCTACAGCGACTTAACTTGTTATTAAATGTAACTTGTTCGTTGGTAAGCCTGCCTTTGTCACTGAAGGGTTTTATAAGGTTTGGGAGAAGCGGGTACGCTGGATCTCCTAGCAAGAGAAGTGGAACATTACCTTCACCGATTTTTAAGAGTCATTCCGGACTAACGTTCATCAATTTATGATAAATAGCAGAATTTGTAGACACTTGTGCATCATGCACACTCCCTGGCCAGCCCACATTGACATCTATGAAACTGCCAAAGCTGTCAACAACTCCCTGTAAAAATGACTGAATAGAAACCTTTTCTGTTGAAAATTATGTACATATACATGTATGTATGTATACATAAAGGGTTCATTGTGCATTTCAATTATATTGTGTAAAATGCAGCATGTCATTATAATGCTTGGTACATTGAGATCATTGTCAGTTGTCTTGTAGAGGATACGCCAGCATCCTTTAAGCCTTCCAAATGAATGTTCCACGGTTAGCCTACAGCGACTTAACTTGTTATTACATGGAACTTTCTCATTGGTAAGCCTGTCTTTGTTGCTGAAGGCTTTTATAAGGTTTGGGAGAAGCGGGTACGCTGGATCTCCTAGCAAGAGAAGTGGTACATTACAGACGCTGATTTGTAAGAGTTGTTCAGGAAAAGCACTACCATTCATCAATTTATGATGAATAGTGGAATTTGTGAAAAACCCATGCATCGTGCACACTACCTGGCCAGCCCACATTGACGTCTATGAAACTGCCAAAGCTGTCAACAACTCCCTGTAAAATGACAGAATAGAAATCTTTTCTGTTGAAGTAGTCTTTGTGATTTCTTGCCTAGGCCTTTATTGGTATGTGGGAACCATTAATGGCACCCACTGCCTGGAGGAATCTTCCATCAAATGAAATGTTTCTCTTTCAGACCTCTTGGCTTGTATATATATTACGTCCCCTTGGTGAAAGGGCCAACACCTGTGTCTTAATGTATAATTTGGTATTTACCTGGTACTGACTTTGATTTTTTCAGAAATATAATACTGGCTTTCTGAGTTTTGTATAGAAACCCCTCAGTTTCTAGGTATGGTGGTGGAAAATAAGGTTTGGGTTGTGTGAGATGATGGTGTGTAGGTGTTGCTCTGTGACATGAGGGGGGACAGAGTGGCGTTGAGGTAAGATCACAGGGGCGAACCTGGGTACCGCATCTTATCCCATTCCCCCTCTCTTATGTATCCATTCTCATTCCTGTACGCTCCCTCTCTCCCTCCCTTGGTAGCGAGCGGTCCTTTAGTGGACCAGAGATTAGTGAATCATAAACAACTTTATATTACTGCACAATGAGGATACTGAGAGCATGATTTAAGGTGCAACTATATTACAGCTCTAAAGCTCCCTTTTTATTGTTGTATATTGACTGATACATCCATCTTTTTTTTTTTAAATCAGTGAATATATACTCGTATCAATGCATATATGACATAACAAACTTTAGTACTGAGCATCTAAAGGGGTTGAGTAAATGTTATCTAGTCTTGTTGCCTGGCTTTCCAGTCCCTGCTTGTTTTTGGTGTGGCTTGGTTCTCCTCTAGAAGCTTCTCTCTGCTCCTACCCAAAATTTCTATCCTTTATATACTCTCGGAGCAAGCCCTTCTATACTACTAAGCATGAAAACATGTAAGAATTGTAAAAGAATTACTTCTGCTTATTAAACATTCTACACAGATTAAGATAACCTTTCCCCATAAAGAGCCGTACTAAGCAAGTTCAACTGATATCTTTTCTGTAAACAACTGGGCTGGAAAAGGCCCTGCCATTGTAATTATGCCTGACCATCGTCAACAATCTCCTTTGTCTTAAAGCTTCTTGGAGTATAATTATCTGTTTAAGCCATTCTCGCTCTTATACTATGATATCCAATAAAATAGTGCTTTGAACAGGGCTGTGTGGTATTGAAGGGGTTACTGACAGTATGCACAAGCTTCCATTGTCTAAGATTTAGTAATCCAACATAAAGAGATTGTTTAAGTCTGTTTTGCTCTTGGGCTCATGTCAACTAGGGACATGGGTATGCAGATTGGAGATCTGAGAGTAAAAGGGTTGAACCAAAGAGAATTGTAACTGTCCCTATGCTGTCAAAAGAAGGCTCCCTGCTTAAAGTGGCATTCTGTCACAATAGAAGTATGTTACGTTTGATCACACATTAGAGGCATACATTATTCTTTAAAAATTTGTGACAGATATCACAAAACATTCAGAAGTGTAGATTTTAATTCTACAGTGCATTCAAGGAAGGTATGAATTTTGAAATGAAATATTTCTCTTTCAGACCTCTTTTAAATTTGTTGTCTTCTTTCATTACGAGTAGATCACCAATAATGCGCAAGATTCACATCGATCAATAACGAACCTAATCATCATTCAGTCAACTTATTGAGTAAGTTCCAAATCCTACCTCACTCCTACTAACAACAAAAAATAATATATGATATAATTTCTGTCCTAAAATTTATCATACGTACATTGCATGGCTAAAAAGTTGAAGGGTATAAGAAACTCCCAATCTTGTGCATTAAACAGATGTCTCCAATCATGATGTTATTTAGGTTTTTAATTATTATCCAAAAGATATTCCCATCACTGAGTTTATATTCACATGTGCTTATGGTTCTTTAGGGTTGATTACGTGTGACACAGGGAAACAGAATCCTTTATATTTCCAAGCAGACATGCAGGAGAAAATGAGGCAATAGAAACTTATTTGCAATGTCCACAGCAGTGGCGTGATCCAGATAACATGACAGCCTCTTGGCGGTGTCCCTGGTTTCTTTCTTAAATCTTTCTCCATTGATCTGATGGAGTCGGTAGATTCTATTGAAGGTGAATCTTTTGTCGCAGTTTTCCTCCACTATTTCGATACAGTGATGGTTTATTACAGCATGTAGGGAGAAAGGTTCAAACAGGGGTTGCCTTGATGACTTCATGGCTGACACTCCAGAAAGTATTTGGTCCCCTGGCGCCTGTTAGCCGTCGTCCTCACATTGTCTGGAGTCAGTTAGTTGTTGTTTCAACACCATTTGCCGGTCAGTCCTGGTGCTGCCCGCCATGGATTAGAGTTACTTGTCTGTAGGGTGTCTCCCTGGTGTTTCTTTGCTCCTATGTTATTTCGATATGTCCCTTCCATAGACTCCTCCTCCCCAGAGGTGCTGGGGCACCTTTGCACATCTCCCCAGTCTCCTTTGTTAATCTGCCAGGGATTGTTTCTGCTTCATATTGGTGTTCTGGGTGTCGAGTCTTATAATGCCCGCTCAAGTTCCACCTCTTTGTATACATGTAGACATTGGGACAAGGTAAGAAGCGGAACTCCGTGGTGGAACAATTTTTCTCCCTCTGGTGTCTTTTGAGTGGTTTTCACCAATTCGGAAAGCTTAGCACACGTTGGACATTTGACCGGCTCTATAGACATGGAGGAAGACATTCTTGCTGTGGTGTAGTGAAGGGTGCTGTGACTGTTGAGTACAGGATTGATATGATGAATGGGATAGCACCAGAAGTGGGATGGTTGCTGGTTATATGATGAGATGAATAAAAAGCAATCGCCACTTACCAACTTTATACGTTCCAGGGATTTCGGGGCATGGATCCGCCAAACTATCAGAAGTTTCTAAATATTACACCGTCCAATTCCAATAAATATTTACCCCCCCCCCCAATTTTTTTTTATCACAAAACTACTTGGCTAGCACAAGCGAGATTTTGGATTGTTCTCTGAGTGAATAGCAGAGATAATAAAAGATATGATTTCTCCAGGTGAGATGAAGGAGAATAATTTAATGTGTATATGCCAGGGCAGTAAGGCACCGTATCGCTTGTCCTAACTCCTGCAGACTCTCTCTCTTTGTTTCCCTGCCCTAACCTTTCACTCCATCAGGAATGTCTCTGCCTGCTGTCCCGGTCCAAATCTTTTTTCTCTGCAGAGTGAACCATAATTTTGCAAGGCACATAATTCCACATCTTTAAAAATTTTCTCAGCCACACCACATGGACTCACTGCCAAAAATTAGGCTTCCTGCTTTGCATTCAAATCAATAAATCGTTAAGTCTATTCCTCATATTCGAAATGAGCAGTTGTAGTTTCGATCTTGCTCCTCCTCTCTTGTCCTGGGTCATGTTTCCCCCTTTAGCACCAGCAGTTTGTTGTCCATGTCCTCTCCTGGTAGTGGCTCCATATTCTTTTCTGATGCTACATCCTCCTCATCATCTCTTCTAGGCACCTTCTTCACCTTGGCCTCAGTAACTGGCAAGTTACATCCCTCATTTGCCTTCATTGTCATCGAAAAAAACCTGGTAAAAGACAAAGCAAAAAAAAATGCAACTCCAACATGACTTTAAACTATATGCATTGCTCTAGTCCTTCAACAAAATTTTGAAAAAAAATGAAAAAGTTGGCTCTATTTCAAGCTCTAAATGTGTCGGACGAGTTGTAGACTTTCAAAAACAGTGATATTAATGACAAGTCAAGGGACTGAATTGCAGTTTTCCTGTAACATGAGACATGTATTTATATCATATTGTAAGCTGAACTTGCCTTTTTACACTTCTCCAACACTTTCTCTTCGAATTTCATCTTGTGGCAAGTAAACTTCCGTTTGGTTGAACACCTTTAGAGTTAGCATGGAACTCTGTTGCATATTTCATTACAAAGACTTCTTACCTGGGGTCTTGGAGCTGTAGCGCTGCTTGTAGAAGACAAGGAACTCTTGGCTGGGACTTTGGTAGACGGAACACTTCTCTCTCTGTCAAAATATTTCTTGCTGTAACTGCCTATTTTTGCTTTCCTGCACTATTTATACTGCAGACAATGCTGATCAAGCAACCCCTATGAATAGTCCTTTATTTATTTCTCTTACCTCTAGAGTCTTAGCAGAGATACTGGTACCAAACCTGCACTTGTCCTGGAACAGACAATACACTTCTCCACAGAATAGAACTCTTTAACAATACTAAAGGGCATTGTTCATGTTCAGACTGAATGTACTTAGATGGTATTTTCTCACCAGTTTCTAAACTCCACACAACATGCAGTGTACCTGCACCCTACACTGCCTACATGTATGTAATGAAATGCAAGTAGATGTAATGATGTAAATTGTATATCCATGAAAACTGCTACTCCGCAATATACTGCAAAAATCATGATTTCTGTAAAAACGATAACATACACAAGCAGATATGATCTCTGCTGACTCCTACAGTGACATCAGACAGAACCTTGCTTTGGGGATTCATTTCTTCTACATATATATTTACAAACAAACATGTTGGTCCCTCAGTACATCTAGTAAAAGTTAGTGCCTCTCTAACTGCTTTTGTTGTGTAAAGTGTGTATTTGATTTTCTTGGTGTGTGTGTGTGTGTGCCACAAATTTGCAAACTAGATGAACTAGTGCTTTTTGATGTTGCCAATGATCTTGCTATCAACTTAAATCTGCAATGCATGGGGTCAAAGGTTAAATATTAAATGAATGAATTTGAAGCTTTGTGTGGTTAATCTAAAGGTGTCCTCTTGCCTGACGAAGAAGAGTCGAAACGAAACAAAACAGAAGACTGGGTGTAGCCATTCATGTTTGAAGTTGTAGAGGCAGAGTATGTAAACTTGTGTGAAGCACTACTTTGATTCTACTTGTACATTTGTAGATTATTGAACTGGTGTAAACAATGCCTTTACTGACAACATTAATGTAATCTATTATGTTTCAAAATAGTTTTCTCTCAGTGTGATGTACACATACTGTAAAGTAGTTCAAACTGGTTACTGTACTTATAGAAACAAAGCCTACACCGACTCCATTGTTGTAATATATAATATTAAGTATCAAACTGTGTTTCTCTCTGTGTGACGTGCACTTAAAAGTTGATATATTTTAAAGTGTCAAAGAACACAAAAACTTTTTTTTTATGCCATGTATTTTCCTGCTTATTTTTCATGCCTTTATTTAGAACCCTTTCTTCACTTTCTCTCATTGAGGTTGATATTATTCTTACACAAGTCCTTTCTTTCAATATGTTTAATTTGCCAACTGTCATTCATATTTGTACCTTGCTGCCATCATGTCTCTCTGTGAAATGTTCAGATTAGGATATGAAAAGAATTTTTTTCCCCTCTCTCCAACATTAGTTTATATAAATGTCAATAGTAAACAGGATTTAAAAGGAAGTGCCTTAGTTTCTCAGTTTCACATTATAATCTCCTGCATCTTAGTGTCTTTACATTTACGACATGTCTCATCATTTTATACTGAATAGAACATTTTCTCCTCTTAGAACTTTGGCAGCAGGGAATTACACTCCCTGATTCTGCCGTAGATTACAAGCCAGATGCTTTTGTCAAATGCATATTTTACTAGATATCACCATGGTACATTTAGTTAGTTACGGTTTTTGTTACTGCATTTCAGATTTTCAAGAAAAGTTCATTTATTTTGCAGCATAAACCTTTAGAGTTATCCAACTGAAATTGTAACGTGCAATTCAAGAAAGTGATGGAACTGTATGGAGTAAAATTTGGAAATCGATGAGAACAATATGCAAAATGAGCAATTACACTAAAGTAATCATTATTGGCTATTCCTGCCCTCTTTGAAGATGTTCATATAATTCAAACAGTCTAAATATCTATTTATAGGGATGCAGTGCTAATGCAATTCTGAAAATATACAGTACATGAATACAAATGCTACTGAAAATGGTGATTCCTTTCTGTATAAAATTTCAAGAATCATAATTATTGATGAATATTCATTTTTATTTTCATTTTAATTACAATCTGTTGTCACATAACACAGTGAACATCAGACCAGGGGCTTCCCTTGTTCACAGTAAGCATGTCTATTTTTTTTTTTTTTTTTCACTTGGCGTATACATTGTACAACAAAAAATGGATAGTGCATGTATAAAGGAGTCGTAAGACACAATGATTTATGGAGTTGAATAGAGCTAATATAAGATAATGGTGCTCAACGAAATTGCCAGTTGAATATGCCCGGTGTGTTTCGATTCTTTCAATAGTTTGTTTTATAATTCTTTTTATTTAAAGTTTACCTTGATTGATGAAAAGAATACGTGGTAGGAATACATCTTTTCTTTATTTTTTTTTAAATTTATTTTATTTTTTTGTGATAGGAGCTTTAAAAGTTTAAACAAGTTGAAATCCAGTGTTTGACATAATCTACACGTATGTAGACAGGGGCGGCACCAGGGTATTTTGATAGGAGGGGCAAGACGACCTAAAGATGACGTCATATTTTTTTCTCCATTAAATAACAGGTGTAATATAGAGTTATATGTTTAAGACCTCTCTTTTTAATACTCCTCTTTCTTCTTTCTTCCCTTTTCTTCCCTTTTCTTCCTCCTTTTCTTCTTTTTTTTTCTTTTTTCACTACTTGAAAAATCATGGGGGGGGGCGGTCGCCCCCTCTGCCCCCCCTGTAGCGCCGCCCCTGTATGTAGAGTACCTGTGTACGATTGAAAATTATGTTGTTTGAACTTGCTTTCACAAGTTAACTGACCTTTCTTTGTTTGATATAAGCACTTACCAAACATAAGAATCTTTACGTTATATGTACAGTTGTATATATTTGAGACAATATTTCAATTTGAGAAATAGGTGATACATAGTCAATTTAGCTATTCAACCATCAGTATTATTAAAATATTGCCATACATTTTTAGATAAATTACATTTATATGTAGCCTTGAGAAAAAAAAAATTGCATCGCATATGTAGAAAGAAGTAGTTTTCCATTGTAAACGTATGCCATAGATGTTTATATATTATGTACATGTGATACATATAGGTTGTTGTGCAATTGTTTGTGGTGAAAAGGAAATTTTTTTTTTTTTTTTCGCAAGCTGTAGTGTGTTCTTTGAGCTGATATTTTGTATATACTTTTTGATAATTTATTAAGAATTTGTGTGATAAAAAGAGGTGTGTCATTGCAATCCATGTGTTTTCTAATTCTGAGAACATTCCATGATAAGCGTATATCAATTTGTATGGTTTATGTTCCCATTGCCAGCACTTGGTGAGCTCCAGTCAATATTTAAATAAAGATGAAGATCCTCCATAAAAAAGTTTTGCCATTGTGAAGAAGCTCAATTGGATAACTTTTTAAAAATTAACAGATTGATTCAAATTTGGCCGATTTACAGAAATGTTAGGTCATGTGTATTCCATTGCTTTTGTAGTTTTCAATGTCAAGTATAAATTGAATGATAGTAATGTTTTACCATAATGAGTTGTTCACAAACATCACAAAGCAAACCTGGGCCCTGTGACACAAAGGTTTGCAATCAATTGCAAATTTGAAACAACAATTTTGATTGGTTAATGGTCAACCATTTGAACAAGATGTGCATGCAACGATGATCCTGATTGGCCATTGCCATTTTGCAACTGATTGCAAACCTTTGTGTTTGGGGGCCCTGACACTACTGGTAAATACCATATGTGCTCTGTTTGAAAGTTGATTGTAATTGAATCAAAGTCATCCATATTCTGTGGACGTACATGTACCACATGCTGTTGGTGATTAAAAATATATGTATTTCAGTACTTGCATATCTGCATATCCGCATAAAGTATTTTTATCCCAAGGAGCATTGTGCCATTTCTGTCATTCAGATTGACAGGCAAAACTTTCCTTCTAAATTTGGAAAAGAGTTCTTGGGGAGGCAGAGTGTATGCAGGTCGGTTATGATTTCACGAGAGCTTGCCCGAGGCTTGCCCAACAGAGCAACAGTTGATATGTATGGATGTTGGATGTGTATTTCTCATTTGAAGCTCAATACAATGGGCCGATAGAATCGTTTAGATTGTCAGGGGTTTTGTATATTTACACAAATTGGTATTTGAATAAAATTTCTTGGATTAAGTTGTCGTCCCGAGCAGATTGTAATTATGAATATACCCTGTATGAACATTACAAAGACAGTACTCACCGCAGAAGCCTCAATTTATATTGTGTTTGTGGTATTCAATATCTGTGGACATCTTGTACATTGTAAATTGAATACAATGAACTTAAATTTCTTCATGGATCATTAAGCCTTTCCCCTGAAGTGTTATTAAATTTGATAAATTCATGCCCCACAATATGCAAGTCCAAAATATTTCTCAATGTCTGACAAAGCAAAAGAATAGGTTCTCAAATTTTCAGGAGCATTTCTAGTAAAGGGGGATGTAATAAAATGTACTGGGGAAGAGAGGGGGGGGCACACAAAACAGATTTGTGCACTTTTTTCTTTTGTGTACCAGTTTGGGTTTTGCCAGGGGAAGGATGCATTCCCCCCCCCCCCCCAATGTGTTTACATGTCTCTAAGGATATGTAATGAAAACATTTGTTTCATTACTTGGACCCAATAATATATTCAATTAGTAAATTTTACTAAGGTTTTAATGTCTGCTTTGTAATAAAAGTTGTTTTGAAGCTAAGTGATAGCTTTAATAAAAAAAGAAATTTGCTTGTGTGCAGTGTTCATTTTGTTGACTTAAAGGTGTTTTGTTTGAATTATTAACATGGTTCAGTGAAAACAAAATTTACAGTTCTTCAAATATCAAAAACTCTGGTAAAAATGACAATAAATGTATATATTAGGCCTCCCCTGGGAGATAAAGCATCCCCAAAGAAAATGTTATTTTGACATTGAATGCATAACTCTAGTAGAATAGTCCATGTGTACTTGTTATTTTCTATTTGTACCATAGTTGAAATACACTCCCAATAAACAAAACAGCGACTTGTGAGGAGACTAGTTGACGTACGCGCTCGCATAGGATTATGGCCGGCGCGTAACCTAACTTGGAGTTGGGTTCCGCGTGAGGGAGTTTAATGTTTTCCTTCATTTTCTTCATACCCCTTGACCGTTAGAAGGCCAGGTTAAGTATTTTGAGGTTGCTTTTATACATTCTAGCTGTACACGATTATTTTTTTTAGGTGATTGGTATACTTTAAAGACCATGGAGTTACTAACGACCAAATCGCTGAAAATGTGAAGGTATTTGGGGAAATGGCACAAGTTGCACAACCCATCATCTTTTGCATTTAGACAAATATTGAAATAAAAGGTCTTCAGTAACTACTATGTAATTAGGCTTTCCTGGGATTATAAAATAAAGGGAAATTAACTAAATGTGATCAAGTGATATACGGGTTGATGTATTTCACCATTCACTTGTGTTATATTTCACAATGGAAGAAAAAAATTTTACAGCTATTTTAGCGCGTAATGGGTACATGTTTATATCTTACTATTTATTAACTATCTATCATGTCATTCAAAACCGCCTGTCATATCTTTTTCAGATACTTGTACTTGTAAAAATGACACATTGGAATTAATAAAAATGGCTGCATACCACAAAAGTGATACTTGAAACTATTCATACATAGATACTCTTCATCAAGTAGCTAATTAAACTGTCAAAATCTAGCTACAACTTACATTTTAAAGGAGACAGCACAAGTGTAGTAAAACACACAAAAGAAACCAATTTTGTATATTTCATAAAACAAAACCATTTATTCAAATATCCCACTCTTGTTTACTAAATATTTATTGCTCTGGATAGGGAAAATTCACCAAAAATACAAAGTCAATCATGTGCAATAAAAACAATATCACAAAATGAATCGTAACAAACCATGATAGAGAAACAATATACATTTACTATGCTGCAGGGGGGCAAAATGAATATTAAAATGTATGCAGACAAAATTCATGCAGGATTGATATTTTAAGTACATTGTACTATTAGAAATGCATTCTTAGCATCAGAAGAAAGATAAGAAGCTGTACATTTGCACAATTTCTAGTTTTAAACATTTATAAGAGGCAAAGAATTTGAAACACTTGGAAATATTTGTTCATAAGATGAAAACAAGACTGTATAACTCATTGAAAGAAATGCTTTTCATTTTATTACTCCTCCAGAATTATGTTTCTTTAATTTTATAACTAAAGAAATATTTCCAATGTTAAGATAAAGAGAACAAGGAGGAAAGGAATGGGAAATAAAATGATAGAGCTACATGTATGAATGTGTATTTTCAAAATGCAAGGAGTTTCATTTGTGTTCAAAACTTATCAAGAAATAAGTTCAGTTCAACTTAATGATAATGTACAATGTATGATTTTAACCTGGACTCTCCCATATTATCAAACAAAATACACAATGATTCATGAATCCGCTAATTTGACAAATTATACATTTTTGGTTTAACCAAAGAAATATTTAGTTTAGGATTCTCGCCTTCCATATTGCAACTCAACTGTCAATATCAGGTTTGTATCTGCTTACTCATCTAATCTCACAGAATTTCTTAGCAAGGATGAAAAAATGACAAATTACAAAGAAATGATAATAAAGAAATGGCCTGAACCATTTCTTCAATATACAGTGATCCTGAATTCATTGAGGGCAATAAATGGAATCGTATTCCTATATTGTCACAACATAGAGCATATTCAGCCCAACTGATTATCATTCATCGATTTCTTGTGATCCTTTTGCTGTAAGAATTGACACACAGTTATTCAATCTTCGTTAAAGTGATGCATTATAGTCAAACATTTCCTAAGATGCGGGGGGAAAAAACATAAAAATGGAACATCCACCAGGCAAATAAACAAATGTCTCAACACTATATATTAATCAAAGTTGGATCAACCTAATACAAACTGATGGGGTGCATGGATTCATTTTGGAGCTAAACATTTCTGCCTGACACAAGTAGGACACTTACATGTACATATTCTACACATTGTTCTTCGGGAAACTTACATATACACCTATTTCATGATGTGGATGAGGTCTATTTAATAACACATCTCGTATCACATGAAATATATACTCCATCAAATAAAACACATACTTCATAATTCTGATATAATCCACTCAATAAAAACCAACTGACTAGTGGGGGGTTACAACCATCCTGCTTTCACACATCATCAAGTTAGAACTAGAAGGGTGATAGATGTTTATTCGAAGACACAGAAAATGCTTCTACTAGGCTTAGTCTAGCTAGTGTATTTCAACCAAAACACAAAAATCAACTTTGGCGTCAAGTCCTATCCCAGGGTCTCAATGAAGATCATAAGGATGTACTTGCGCTCTGACTGGGTTTTGAACCTGGAATCTTCTACTTCCGAGGACTGCCCACACCAATTGGCTTTTATGGATCTTGCAAAGGCATCGGCCCTTGTATTAATCTTTGAACTGAACCTGAGAAACAGTATACCTCATAGCCACCAGTTATGCGCATATTACATTTCTGTAGCTCAAGGTAGTGTGTATTTGGTGATTTAATTAACATTTATCACCAACGTGCACGTGTACATGTAGGCTGACCTAAATATGAAAGGTCTGCATGTTCGAAATGTCACAATCTGTAGGCAAGCGCACACTCTCTTGTCTCATTATCAACTGCAAAATTTGACAACTTCTCACAGCTCAATTGCAGATCAAATATTAATGATCATGGTAGATGAAATATCAGAGCTGCTAACACCTCTTCAAATACGTACAGACATTTAACACCCATCGGGTTCTGAACTGACAACTGGAATTGACTATTCTCTAAGGTTGCACCTGGGTTAACAAACATCCAATAACTCTCGCACAATAATATCCCAACTGAAACATCCATAAATACCTGCTTATCTATTATAACTGTGACCTTTTCCACTAACAAAAGTCAATTAGTATTTCAAAATGTACCCAAGATACAAAACTAACCAATTATCTTACTAAATTCATCAACAAATATTATCCCTGCCCTCCCCTTCCCCTTACTACTCCTCCCCCCCCCCCCAAAAAAAAAAGGGGGGTTGGACCAGTAGTCTGAATTTAACTAGGTTGGAATTTAAAGCAGTCACTTAAAATGTACCTACCTATGCACAACAAAAATCAGATAACTACTAATTCTCCTATATGAAAAATGCACTTGCTTTTTTACAAATATTCTCTTACATATAGGGATGGAATCATGTTACAGTGTGTACTCGGATACAAATTCTATATTTTAAATGAATCAATGAATACACCAGAATATAATTACCTACTTCCAAAGATTTGGAACAAACAATACGCTTCTAAGGTAAATTATACCGTGACACTAAAAACTCTTGTAATAACATTTTTTCTTTCTTTTACTAACACTCATATCAGCATACTTATATCACAGGGTACAAATTTTTTTCTGATTTTGCATGCCTCACTCAAAACCCTTGGCATATGTATTTCATATATATTTCATGTCAAACTATACTTTTCACAATATACATGTATATATTTCAACTCAAACAAATAGCAATCAATCTCTTTCCATAACTATGCAACCACTTGCAATCTTTTGCACTATACATTTCTCTGCTTTATCATAATGTGGAATGTATAATAACACATGGTAAAGCTGTATATGACCTGAGTGCCTTGCCTTTACAACACAAACATAAATCACTTCTTCAAAATTATACAGGACTCCATTAGATTTTCAAAGGTCTTTTTTTTTATTACAAAGCATTAACACTAACAAGTGCATCATAGTTAAGCTTTGTTAGGTTCTTATTTAATACAATGCTGAAATCAAAATTAATGATTCAGTATTAATTTGAGACATTGGGAAAAAAACTGAAGACTTCAAAAAGAAAGAAAAAAACTAGTCTAACTCAATTCAAATCCCTCTTCAACAAATATCCTAATAACAGCACATACTGGCCCTTAAAGTTTCATTCATTAAAATGTTATTTTGTGATTTTAAAAAAACAACACTGAACCTCTATTTTGCCTCAAATTCATGAAAAGTAAGATGAACTAATGATGCACCAAGACCTAGTGAATTAAATTCAGCTTGTATTTGGTTACATGACTTGCACACTTTAATGCCTACTTCAGGAGCATTTGTGACTGTGAAGCTCTCAACACAAGAGGGCACTTGAGCCAACAGGCATAGTCATGTCACAGAAGGTCCCTTGATAGAACTTGACATTGAGAGTATTGCCAATTTTTCTCCATCATTATAATTTTCTCTCTTTCTTTCTTGGGGGAGGGGAGGTGGATAAAAGATTTTTCTTGAAATTGAAAAAAACAATATATCTTATAAAAAAAAAATTTTGAATGAGGTCTGGTCTACATAACAGGAGACCACTCTATGCTTTATTTCAAACCTTCATTCCTGCAAAACTAGTCAACTTCTTTCACCATTTTACACTATTTACCCAATGCTCCACCAAAGATACTCATGAAATGCAACATTTACCGTCTTTCCATTTTCTGTCTACAAGCAAATAAAAAAGTGCAACTCTTGATTTTCTGAAAAGAAATTCAACACATCCCCAAAAAAGAATCTCACCCAGAAATCTTCAAAAATGAGAGAATGTATATGAAGTTTGCATAAATCTTGTCTTATTCCGTTTTGCAAAATGCCCACCACAGTTTAAAAATTTTGTATATGCACCCTTCGCTGGAGGATGTATTTTACATGTGAATTCTAGAAAAGGCATTGACTTGTGTATGTACAACATGGAAATACAAGAGGATATGAATTATGCCATCACTGGATGTTGTGGTAGACTATGTGAATGTTCAGCTTTTATGGTAAATGTCAAAATTTTAAATTAAATCAATAAAATTTATGTACTTGTTCATTTTAGGGTCCATCAATCAATTTCATCTACTCTATTATTTCAAGCAAATATCACTTTTTTCATATTGGATTATGATAGTAAAATTTCATTTTCATCTAAGAACATAGTATTTTGTCATGCCGATTGCCCATTAGCAATCACCCTTTTTTAAAAAACTATTTCCAAACAAAAATGTTTGCTCTTTACATCAAAACCTCACCTTTAATATGCATATTTTGAATTATTTCCTAACGTGTACAAAGCTAGTATTTCTAACGTTGTTTATTTTTTACAAACTCTCCTGAATTGATGTAATTACAAATTATTGTTTACATGAAATGTTGATTTTACTATCTATGTATTTGTTTTGGAAAACAAACAGTATCAGCCTTTGGGGTACATGTGTTTTTTTTTTTAATGAAACATTTTAATTTCAATTTCTATACAGCGTATTTAAACCCATAGACGTTCAGAGTTTTCTTAAAGGTCAAAATTCATTGCTTTTCCCTCAAATTGGCAACAATTATTCTTATTTTCCACTCCTACATACTGTAGTTTGAAAAAAATAAAAATGTTTATTAAATGAACCAATGTGAATGAAAATTGTAAAATTTAAAAGAAAATTGCCAATTTGTACACAAAAATAGTGATTATATTTTACCCCGCTTGGCCAATTTAGAGACTTTAATGATTAGCTACAATTAAATTGCTCTTATTCGTGAATGGCGCAATGTACTGCATTGGAAATAGACTAAAAATTTCTGTGATTTTTTTTGCCCTTTATGCTCATATATAATATGTTGTTTTTTTTTAAGTCACTAAAAGGAGACACTGTACTGCTATGGGTTAACAAAGGTTTTCCATTTTTAGAGAAACATGTCGTGTTTATAACATTTTAATGTAAATGTCATGTTATGAGTGATCAATCATATCAATGTTCCGAAAGTTTACAATGAACGACTGGAGGGCTGAAAAAAAAAGGCTGAGGCAGTTTTAGAGTTAAAGAGGCCAACGTTTGACTTGAAAAAATGAAAAATGGTTTTCTTTTTTTGTTAATCCTTTGATTGCATCAGTTAATTGCTTGACCTATATACAAAGATGGCCATCCATTTGTTTATCATGACTACCTTCAGCATAATTGAACATTTAACCTATATTCATACACATGAAGGTAATTGCAGCACAATTGCAGCTTAATAAAGAATGGATGAATACATGAAAGAATGAATAGGGGATGATTGATCGATTGGTTATTTGTGCAGAAAGAGTGAGAGAGAGTGAGAGAGAGTGAGCGAGAGAGATCACTAGAAAAAAATAATACGTGCCTATCAGGCCTGATACATATATATATATATGTGAAATGATGCTATAATAAAAGTACATGTATTATGCGATGCAACATACATTGGGTATTGAAAGTGCAAATGAGAAAGGAGTTACTATGTAATTTGACAGATCTAGGCAAGATAGAAAAATTTCTAAAAAGAATATTCTCCGAATCTGAAGCAGCAGAAACAATGTCCCCCATCCATGAGCAATGACATAATGCAATACCATTTTCATATCATATAAAGGACCGCCAGTAAAACATAATGAAATCCTTTGTCCCTATTTCACATTTGTAGCACCTCAAGCTATGCAGTCATATAATTCAGAAAATAAATTTTATAATGATTTTTTTGTTGTTGTTGCTTAATATACATTTTGTGTACTATAGTGAATCCTGCAATGTACAGCAAAAACCAGAATATACATTTATAGCAATCCTCTGTACATAATGTACAGAGATCCCCTGCATATACAGACCACCTTCCTTGTTTCTCCTGATCAATGTTTCCACACAGGTCGACTTTAGTACATATACTAGTATCTCTTTTATTAGTATGCATGCAATATACATGTATAAATGCGTACTTTCACAAAGTATGTAAATGTCATGTTATGAGTAATCAATCATATATAAATGTTCCTAAAGTCTACAAGGGGAGAAAGGGAGATTTAAAATCCTGAAGATCTTGATCCATGACGCCTTCTTATCAATTATGTAAACGTACAATTGTACAAGGTATATGTGTGCCTGCATACAGGACATTCTCACTGTACATTTTGTACATCCGACATTTAAACCAAGTTTTAAAGTGACATATTACAGACTGATGATTATCATTAAATATTTTCATCCAAAGGCATTCATTTAAGCTTACTCAAGTCAAGAAGAAAACTACAGGGGAACGCGGAAAGCGATTTAGCTCTTGAAAGCTCTAAAAAAAAAAAAAAGAGCTGGAAAAATTGTGACAACAAGAATTGCTGTATGGAAATCCCACATTTCCTAAAGGAAATCCTTAAGGAGCTCTAGTGAACAAAAGAAGAGTATCTTACACTAGTATATCTTCGTTTATATTGTTCCCTGGGATGGGGTCTCGACATGTTTCGTAATATCAATCATATGATGAATAAATATGCCATAGATTTAATACCAAAATCCACTTCCTCTCCTCATGCAATATATATCCTCCCAAAAATATATTTCATAATATTCTTTTGATAGTGTAGCACAATATGATACCCCCTCCCAAAAAAAAAAAAAAAAAAAAATGAATTATAATTTTTTTTTTTCTAATCCATTTTTCCTATACCATTTAATCTTTCACAGATAAGCATATATGCTTATATATATATATATATATATATACTGATTACCCTTCAAATAACTGTCCTCAAGAAAAGGCTGTGTTAGTCTTCGGATATGGACACTAATATGCTGGGAAGTGTATGTATGTTCATCTATCTATTTTTGGTGTTGGTTTTTCTTCACAGTCATTGCTAATCTTTAAAAAAAAAAATGACTACAAATACTAAGAATACAGTGGGAAAATATTACTGATCACCCTGATGTCTTATTACATATACTAGCATTTATAGTCCATAATGAGAATATGTTTCCTCTAGAATATAACAGAACGTATAATGAAATCTGAAAATTAGTACATGTATTTACAGTATATGGTCAGTTAAATTAGCAGATAACTTTTTTAAACTCGACTACATGGACCACTTTGAATTTTGAGTTTCTGTCTTTGATAAAACCGTAGAGAGATATTTGGCGAGAGAAGTGAGTACGAGCAATTCTAAACAATCAAAATTTTGCTGGACGAAAACGCTTTTTATGATTTGAAAGACAAAGTGATAAATATTATGACACGGACACACGGCCACATGCACATCCCATGATTACTTAATAACGACGTGACAGGACGATTCGAAGCGAAGTGAGCGGCGGCGGCAGCGGCGTCTGCTGCATACATCATTCATCTCCAGATTGGGTTTCAATTTACAGCAGGGCACAGAGTTGGTAATATCAATACCTCTCCCCATCGCATGCCTTTACTGCAGTGTTCCAGACACAGGAGTCTGGTTAGGTTATCACGAGACATAATAAACATGGCCATACCACTGTGGGAAGGGGCATCACTTTAATTTACCGTCAGCATCACATCAAATTATGAACAAGACACACATTTAAACAGACTTTGGTGTTTGGTGGCGACACATTTACACACGCTCGGGATAATCAAAACATACTTAAAATACACTCAAGGATGATTCCAATCCTATATTTACCTTTCATTTCTTATAACATCTTGCTATGATTATTTCTTCTTCAAAACGACATTTTTTTTCTTCTTTTTTTTTTCTCCACACCAACACAAGTTGGAATAATGGAACACTTTGTCTCATACAATATTAACACTTCTACAAAAGGAAGGTTGACCATATATATCTACATGTGTGTCTGCATCACGAATGTAGTCGTAATACCGCATGTAAGCTCCTCTCAAAAGCTAGGATGAGCTTCCACGGTGGCAGGTGCTAGTACGACGGGGCCTGGTACTGTGGTTGTGAGGGCGGGGCCGATAAGCCAGGATCGGACTTGGTGGTTTCAAACGGAGGCTGCTGGTACGAGTCGTTCCCCACGCTGGTTGCCGTGGTCCCGGGGTACGGGGTGGGTTGACTGCTGGGCTCGAAGCTGGGGGCAAAGGCAGACTGGGAGCCCTGCCTGAACTTCATGAATGCCAGTACGCTAAGAAGTGCCTGTAAGGTTAGGGAGAAGAGAAACTCTGGATCATAGAGACAGTCAAAAAAACCAAAAAAAACCTAAATGTAACTGAATGATTTAGAACTCTGACTGGTGCAATAATCGTGAATAAACAGGGCAGGATTACTATGCCCACTGCACATTATACGATTGACTGCGATTCGATTTTTGGACATAAATTGCAATAGTATTAAATATGGGCATTTTAACAAATAAAATCTACCTGATTCATGTTCTAAACAATAACATAAATACCATACATAGGATTTTTGATGCGCTGTCAGCCTTATACCTGGAATAAGGACCAAATCAGTTTCAAATCATAGACAATCGTAGGACTGCTCTGACGTCACTATGACTCAGAGCCAATTTGGCCTTTCCTCAGACTAGAGAGCTCGCAATAGGCTGTATTTTTTATTTTACTATCTATATTACTATTCAGAACCTCAATCAAAAATATTTGTGTTTAAATGTTTATAACAAATGCTATTACATTTTCTTCCGAAATCGGATCATACACCGATCATATAGTGTGTGGTGGGCTTTACATGCATACATGTACATGTACTGTACATGTTTTAGCATAAATCATGTACATGTATATGTATACCAAATGTCTGTGCATGAGTTTCATCTAAACATCCACCTCTCTCTCTCTCTCTCCTCTTTCTCCCTCTCTCTCTCTCTCTCTTCTCTCTCTCTCTCTCTCTCTCTCTCTCTCTCTCTCTCTCTCTCTCTCTCTCTCTCTCTCTCTCTCTCACTTACACTTTTGTTTTAATAGACTTCTAAACCATGAAAACCTAAAGCATGTGCCTTTAGAGCTTAATAAAGATAAACAGCTTTTATTATCAACTGATGGAAGGATAAAAATCCACACACTGCAAATTTGCCAAACTGCATATAAAACTAGAGGCGCCGTCAAAGGCGGCAGACCCACGCCTTGGTGGTGCTACAGAGTAGTTGCAATACTATACTATGGGGTCAAAACTGAAATCTACATTGGGTGATTTCACGCTCGGTGTTGGTGTTTGTGGTTAGTGTTTATTTTGCCGCGAAATCATGATCTAACACCGACTATGAAACGAGAAAAAAATCAGTCGGTGTTAGGTGTTGACCTCTGATTTTCTGACGTAGTTCCGGTTGCTGGTGTTTAATTTTTGTCAGATGTTGTCTGCTGAACCGAGCTCGGCAGCCGGTGTTTAATTTCATGTACAAAATTCCGTTCACTAACACTATACCCTAGGGATTAAAAAATTTTCATTTCACGTTCGGTGTTGGTGCTGGTGTTGCTACTTGTATGCTAGATACGGGAAATTTGGGGGATTAGCCGTGAGAAATAAAGTCAGTAGGCATCATTCGAAGTGTAATTTTACAGGTGTTATGAGGTAGTATGTTCATATATGTCTGAAATTAAATCTAGGCCAACATTTAGTCCAACGTTCGATCTAGAGCACACGGAAAGGAACTAGATCTACCTTTGCTTTTTAAAGGGGCGGAATGAGTGAATAAAAAAATCCTACCTAGTTTTTTTTCCAGATAGATTTGATAAATATGATGTTCGATATTCCGTAGTAAAAGACCCAGAGAATCCACATTATTAACTAGGATGAGTTCCAAATCAACAATCACAATGCAAAAGTAAGGCTTCACGGCTAATCTGAGCCGATGCCCGAAATTTGGCCGTTAGCCATGTACGCGCTGGGCCATCCGATTAATTAAATCTAAACTTACTGTTCCTATCAATACTATCCATTTCTGTGAAGTTTCTTACCGGTCTCTAGATCAAATAAGGATTGCTTTTAGAATCACCGGACTACTCGGGCAATTTCTAGACTAATAAATCAGTAGTTAAAAACATTTTTTTCTTCTTCGTTGAGAATGGTGCTGACGCCATTACCAGTGTTAAGCTATCGATGCGATTTGTTGGGATATCGGTATCGGCTCCGAAACGGTGATCTTTACATATACATGTACTATACTACAGAGTCAAAACTAGAAAGTCTCACAGAATTTGCAGGGATCAACCAATCATCACCAAAATTTAATCGATTCTTTCCTGTCACTATCCAAACAATCCCTGAAAATTTGGTGCAAATCCGTTCACCCGTTCTCTAGTTATCTTGTACACAAACAAACAAACAAACAAACATACAAACATACGGAACCCTTTACATAACCCTACCGATTTCATCGGCGTGGGTAATAAATGTCCTTGTAACTGTTGCCATCAGTTTAAACTAGGCCTAGCTTAAACCAATCTATTTGTTTTCATGTTATATACTAACAGTATACTGTATATAGTGTCTTTTAGCACATGTATGGAGGTAATTTTGTCCATTAACCCTTTCAAGACAATGGACCACATTTCGTGGTTTAGCTCACTAACTTTTGATTCAGAGCTCCAAAAAAATATACTAGATGTGTGAGTAGAAAGAGCAAACATGCACACACTATGTCCATTTTTGTTGCATTACCATATTACGTTTGATTCCAGAAATTCTAAAAACAAGAATAAGCTTTGAAATCCTTAAATTGGCAACACATGGAGAGGTTCAAAATCATTGTTTTTCATCAAAATTGGCAATTTTTTCAACTTTTCGACAACATATCCTAACCATGTATATTGTTTTCAAAGACATGACACCTTATTAGAACCATGTAGAACTAAAGAAAAATATTATTGTTGCCAATTCGAAGAACAAAATGTGATCAATTTAGCCTTAAATAATTCCTGTCCTGAAAGAGTTAAAGGGAAGGTCCACCCTGATTACAAGTTGGTTTTAAAAGAAGCAGAATAATTAAAGAAACAAATCAGTGAAGATTTGAGCAAAATACATAAGAAGTAAGAAAGTTATGAATTTTCAAAGTTGTACTTGTAATCAATCAAACATGAACTGGCAACTCCATGACATATCTTGCAAGCTCTTCTCCCATTTGCCCTGTACACAAAAATCACGAATTTCCATTTTCTCTAAGGTAAATATTCAAATATATATGCACCTTAGATATAATCGTTGCTCATGTATTTTTACACAAAACCTTCATGAAACAAATCTATTCCTTCATCAGAAACTAAGAAAATGAAAATTTCTGAAATTTTCTGTAGTTAGCAAATGGGAGAGGAGCTACATTGTAGCAAGATTTTAAAAAATTCATAACTTTGATATTTCTCATTGGATTTTCCTAAAACTGCTAATAATTTGTTTCTCTCATTTCTTTTCTGCTTTTATTCAAATCAACTAAATACCAGGGTGGACTTTCCCTTTAACTTCTAGGAATGCACTTCAACATTAATCTGCCTCCTTCTCTTTCTTTGGGAGAAAACCATCATACGAATGTCAAAATGCAAATGGATCAATGAAAATTAACAATGAAAAATGAACATAATTCTTTTACCCATGATTCCAAGGATTTGGTCATGAGTATTAAATGCACATTTGAATAAGTTTGAACAAGAAAATATATGCACATGTAATGTTCATCCACCCCTACCCCTTCCCGAGAGAGGGGGAGAGAGAGTGAGTGAGAGAGAGAGAGAGAGAGAGAAAGAAAATACTGCACTAAGGTAGTAATAAATCATTAGAATTCTAAATCACACACTGAGCCTTTTCTTGAAAAACCTGGCCACTCAATATAAGTCATATAGACACAGTATAGGGTCCCAGCTAAACTAATTACCGACCCTCGTAGACCCCAAGAGAACCCAAATAGACCAGCTTATAAATCATTCCCCCCGTTCGGCCGGCTTGTAACGCTACTCGCTAGCCTTCATTGATTGGAGTGATTGAGAGGTAGCGAAAGATAAGAGAAGCGCAACTCGGTAGGGCAGCCACTGCCACGATACACAGCTCATGTTACACACACACACACACACACACACGCACACGTACGCTTACACTCACATTGCACGCAACGTGTAGCAGCTAATGAAGCAAACACAAGACATTTCTAATTAGTAGAAGTTCACTCTCGACGCACTGCACAGGCAGCGTAATGGCTCAGTGCCTGCCTGGGCTACTCATTTTCCCCGCAGTTTAACTTTCGACGAATCCGTCCTTTTCCAGTCTCTGACTCAATTCTCCTCCAATAGCATTACACATCTTTATTGAACTACATTTTTATTTATAGGTAGATGGGATGACAGAAGAACCATTCATATACACAAACGACTTCCAGAAATTGAATTGCCTGCCATTTAGAAATCTTATTTCGTGAACCAACTCCCAAGCACTTTGATTTGATTATATTTCATGACATGAATACCACACACTTCCAAGTGCTTGTGGATGAATTCTACAGCAAGTACAGAATACAAGTACGTTTCTTTTTACCTCTATACAAGCAAAAGCTAAATGATTTTTTTTTCAAGGGGCAAACAATATTGTAAGGATTTTAGAATTTCTTTAAAATTCTTCTATTGTAGATGAAACAAAGAGGGAAAATATTGCAAAGGTTTTCTGCCTTCCCTATAAAATGTACTATTCAATAAAATCAAGAGGAAAAAAATGTTTGGATTGTACATGAAAATACTTTAATAAATCAATACACTGGAAAGTTGGGGGGGGGGGGTTAAAGGGGGTTCTTCTTCTTCTTCTTCTTTTAATAATTACATGTACTGTATATCATTTAGTGCATTGATAAAAGAAGACCCGTACATAAACAAGTACTATGGTATTGTGAACATAAATTGACATTTCAAAGTATCAGTTTACTTGCTGTGGTCAATAACTGATGAGACAAAATAGCTTGGACTTGCCTTTCTGTCTACAAATTTGTTCTTTACTGGAAAAATATTTTACACAGTATTTGTTTAAGATTAATTTGCTCTAGCTTACATGTAGGCCAAGTAAAACTGATTCCTAGTTTCTCGTCCGGATTTTTCGAAAATGAGGAGGGGGTGCCATATTATTTGATATTTGATATTTTGAAAGATGGCCGCCGCACATACAAATGCTATTAGGCACGGCTTCCCGTTATATTTATATTCTTCTCGGGTCCCTTTAAGCCCCCCAAAAGGCATCAAGTTTTACTTTTAGGGGTCTGCAGCAAAATGTTGGTGATTTAAATTTCAACAATAATATCAAATAACAAAAAAAAGGAGGTGGGTGCCAAAAAGGATGCAGGCGGGGATGAGAAACTATAAATAATTTCTATTTGGCCTTATATTTGGAATCAGCTTTGTCTCACAGCCAAATTTGTTTCAATATCAAAGTCCTTTTTAGAAACCACTATTGCAGGATCTAATGTCCTTTGAGATTCACAAGATATCCAATCTGTGGTTCCTACAAGATATCCAATCTGTGGTTCCTACATGTATGTACAACATGCAGGCATTTCAGATCAAACAGTTGTGGAATATACGTGTACAATTTACCGGTACTTTAACATGTCAATGCAATTTACACATACAGTGTACACTACTTTTTTAGAAAATAGCATGCAAACATATTTTATTCTTGTGACCTTTGTTTATTTATATATCATTGTGTATTGCCATGGAACACTTGATAAAGATAATGTAAATTGCCTATCAACTTACATGTAGGTGGTCTGATTACTAATTTAAAAAAATCAAAGCACCTAGCCTATATCTACATCAGCATCAAAGGCTGTTCGTTATTAAACCCTTTCGCGACATCACTCCACATTTTGTGGTTTGCCTCAATAACTTTTGATTCAGAGCCCTAAAAAATATACCAGATGCATGAGTAGAAAGAACCAGAATCTCTGTATATCATCTTCAAAGATATTACACCGCATTAGAACCATGTAGCACTAAAAGGAAAATATTATTGTTGCCAATTTGAAGAACAAAATGTGATCAATTTAGCCCTTGAATAATTCTTGTCCTGAAAGGGTTAAAGAGTTACATTACATATCAGGCTATACATGTTCATGAAGGTTGTGATTTGGGGCAAGGGGTTCCTAGGCAAGCTTGCCTAGTAACTCCTTGGGTTTGGTAAGTAGTAACCTGATATGTTATCCAATTAGGATATACATGTAGTGAGTGACATCATACATGTACAAGTACATGTAGCAAAAGAAAGCTCTAACATGCCTCCCTCTTGAACTATACACTGTACATGTACAGTGTAGGCGTACATGTAAGCGGCATGATTAAAAATATAAATCAAAGCACCTACAAAGTGTATAGATATCTGGATCTCTGATCAACAGCAAAAGCTGAAGCCTTAAGTAGAACATTAACATTCTTGGGCATGCTTTGTTGCCCTTGGCACCAAAGGGATTAATGACAATAATATTACCATCTTGAATGGTACATGTAGGTGCTGAGATATATGCTCCAGGGACAATTGCTCTGGCCTTTATTTTGTCAAAAATAGTAGTTACGTTCATACGATGGGAGCTAAACTTTAAGTTATCTTGTAGTTATCTTGTAGTTTCAGACCGTATGAACAGACTTGTAGTTTCGAAACTTTAAGTTTATTTGTAGTTTTAGAACCACAGGCGAGCTCATGGTTAAGGCCCAAACCACGAGCAGCGGGGGGTCCTCCGTCGCAGTTTTGGCCCATGTGAACGGAATAAACTTTAAGTTTCGCAAGCTTGTGGTTAAGGATGACCTCGCTGTTCATGTTAAAATTCCGTTCATACACTTCACGCAAATTATGAACACAGGATCTGTATGTGTACTGTACACACAATCGGTAGTATCTACTTCTGGGGTTATCCACGACAATCTCTCGGCTTGTAGTTTCAGCTTGTTGTTTCGGGCTTGTGTGAACCCTCATGGCATTAACCCTTTCGAGACAATTGACCACATTTTGTGCTTTGGCTCCATAACTTTTGATCCAGAGCTCTAAAAAATATACCAGATGCGATTAGAAAGAGTAAAATTTTCTGCACACACTATGTCCATTTTTATTGCATGACCATATTGCGTTTGATGCCAGGAATTTTAAAAACAAGAATAAGCTCTGAGATCCTTAAATTGGCAACACATTGAGAGGTTTAAAATAATTGTTTTTCATCAAAATTGGCAATTTCTTTCAACTATTCAACAGATTTCTAACCATGTATATTGTTTTCAAAGACATTACACCTTATTTGAACCATGTAGCACTAAAAGAAAAATATTATTGTTGCCAATTTGAAGAACAAAATGTGATCAATTTAGCCCTTAAATAATCCCTGTCCTGAAAGGGTTAAGGGAGTCATGGTTTCGTTAATTTAAAGTTTCGCTAACTTAAAGTTTCGAAACCATAAGTCCCATATGAACGTAGCTAAAGGAATAGGGTTCTAAGGTTGCAGTTGGGTTTAAGTTGGTTTTAAGATTAGGGTAAAGGTTAGGTATAATGTTTGCTCAAGGGTTGAAATTTACAATTTGGTTCGTGTAAGAAACTGACACGTATCATCTGTCCCAGGAGCATGTGTCGTACAAATGAAGGGTATCATCATCCCTCACACTTACCAGAAAGCGCAACTCCTTTCTCTCTCAAAAGCTCATCATAAAAGACCAACTATCATCAAGCACCATTTCACCAGACACTGCCAGGGACTTCTATTTAAACCCCTATACTAATACCTGTACATTTGTAGCTCGCAACCAAAAATCCTGGTTTGGTCTGGCTTGCAAACTTCTAGAAATCCTTTCCGGTTTCTAGATCGGTCAGGTCTCTTTAAGGAACTCCGTAAAATCTATCATCATAATTTTGACACCGATAAACGTCTGTTCTTTTCCTTAGAGGGCTTCGTAACACACATTACAATAAACTCTAGGCAGACATGTACACAAACACAAAAATATACTTTCTGAGTCAATTTCCGAGTGATAAGAGATGATAAAAAGAGAGCTTTTTCACAACTCTTTCCTACCGGACCTCTGTTACCAAGTTGACATGATTTTAGTTTTAGTCTGACTTGCCTCAAAACCTTCAGCCTGGTGAGTTTGAGACCAGTTCTGGCTCTGAGCTACAGCACTACACTATACTATTACCATGTTTACACATTGATCCGCCTCGCGGGTTCGACACGACTCTCGTGTCGAACCCGCCTCAAGCTCCCACGGGAGGAAAACTGTGATCGCGTTTATACATGTATTGAATTGGCGAGTTCGACCCGGCTTGCGGATCACAGACGGGAGTAGCATAACGTCACAAACGTGGTTGATTGGCAAGCTTTCACAAGCTGTTTTACTTTTCCTTTGTTTGATTTTCTTATAATTTCTTTGTTTTTCCTTCTTTCGTTTTCTCTCTTCTATGTTTGTTTTTGTATTTCTTTGTTTCCTCTTATTATTCCTAATGAATTTCTTTGTTTTTCCTTCTTTCATCTTTTCTCTTCTATATTATGTATTTCTTTGTTTCCTCTTATAATTCTAATGTATTTCTTTGTTTTTCCTTCTTTCATCTTCTCTCTTCTATATTTGTTTATGTATTTCTTTGTTTCCTCTTATAATTCCTAATGAATTTCTTTGTTTTTCCTTCTTTCATCTTCTCTCTTCTATATTTGTTTATGTATTTCTTTGTTTCCTCTTATAATTCCTAATGTATTTCTTTGTTTAATCTTAATTCTTAATGAATCTCACTGTTTTTCATTCTCTCTTCTTCCTTTCTTATGTTTTTCTTCTTTTCTTTTTGTTTTCCCTTTCATAACGACACGGCTTTCTGTTTATACATCAAAAAAATTGCCGGGTCCGATACGACTCTCGGATCGAAACCTACTATTCTGGCGGAGTAAAAAGGCGTGTTCGACCCGAGTTTCGGATCACACTGATCGCGTTTATACATCATAAAATTGCCGTGTTCGACACGACTCTCGTGTCGAACCCGAGAGTTGGATCAATGTGTAAACGCAGTATATATCTAAACAACAGGGCCCCGTTTCATAAAACTTTTATCAATATCAAGTTACAATAATTGTTATAAGTAGGCCTGAGTCATAACGGTTTTTTTTTTGACCGGTGCCCGCCGGTGATTTTTCGGCGGAGACCGGCGGACCGATGAAATTTCATGAAAAAATATGCGGTGCAAAAAAGCTGCATATAACGCGCCGCCCGCATCGGGAAAGTAGCATGTTTTTGATTGTTGAAGAGGGAAAACAAGAGAGATCTTTTACAAGAATTTTAGAACCAGTCAGAGTCAGCGGGGCGCAATTCTGCTGGACTAAATGATAAGCTCATTTTAGCCCGCCCAGCCTAGCCGACCACGTCATTCACAGCGACAGGATATATTGATCCGGGCAAACTCGGCTGGTAATAATGCCGAGTATCTTGTAAGACGGACCCCTAGCGCGCGTGCGAAAGAGAGAGAGAGAGAGAGAGAGAGAGAGGGGGGGGAGAAGGGCGAGAGATGAAAGCGGAAAGATAAAAAGGGGGCTCAGCTTTGAAGATTAAAGAGAGAGAAAAAAGAGAGAAGTTAGAACTCAGAGTCAAAGAATGAGAGAATCAAAGATTCACATTTTTGATTGATATATTAGACGTAAGTCCGTTAACACACAAAACCAATCTCCTTTAAAATTATTTATCAGATAATCATCAATGGATAATGGTAGAACAGATTCACTCATTTCACTGTGCTTGCTTTGAATGTTTTCTTATTCCATCAACCATAGTGATTTCACTCCATAAACATTCTTCTCTTGTTCAGTTACTCGTAGACGTTCGCTCATATAAAATCTCGTGCATTTTGCAGTAGAGTATTAAGTAAGTTTTAAACAGGCCAGCCGCCAGACAATCATCGACTCAAAGCCTGCGTGCATGCTTGTTTGAAGTTGTTTCGCACAGATATGGTTTCGCAGGCATGGCAATTAGCATTCAATATTCGGCGCGCAAGGCTCGCTGCCTAGCTCTAGCGCTGCATGCTCTTGCAGCTAGAAAGCTAGCTAAGCTGTAAAGCGCGCGCGCACAACAATGACGCGACTCGACTCTGACTGGTACTTTGGAGTGGTACGAATTACGAAGCCTCAAATCATCTCTTGTAAACTGTGGCTGAAAAGAGAAAAGAAAGACACTCAGAAAGTGAAGAAATTTAGTTAGTAAGCTGGTAAATTTGCAGAGTCTTTTGTATAGTCATTAAACTCATTTTCTTATGTATTTCTTTATTTCATCTGTGCACCGGTCTGAACAAAATCGCACCGGTGACCGCCAGCATCGGTCGGGCACCGGCGGACCGACCGCTCCGACTCAAGCCTAGTTATAAGCTACTGAAATCCTTGAATCTGATTGGCTGAGAGCAAATTTGTCACAGAAATGGGGCAGTTGTTGATAACAAGTTTTATGAAACAGGGCCTGGACCTAAAGCATGATAAACAATTCAGAATGATTTTAAGCCAGTTCTTCTACAAATGCAGTTCCATCGCCAGAATTCAATATTACACTATGCACATGTACATGTAAGATGATCATACAATAATTTAGTACATTATTCAGCCAATCAAACATTCAATCCCTCAGTCAATCAATCGTACCATGTTTCAGTCATTCCCTCAATACAATGTTCGTTCAGTTATTCAATTAGTCATTCAATCAGTTATTCTTTGTCATTTACTCAAGGCAAATATCCAAATTTAAAAGTAAACACTAAAGTCACCCCAATGCATGGTGACATCAGTACATAACAAATAACATCTAGTTTGTCAATGTGTTGATTAATAAAGTTAATACTCACCCAAGTTATAATTGAGAAAAAGCTGAATGCGATAGCTGCTTGAATTGAGCTTACTCCTGGTCCAACCTTGACAATGCTTGACGTGTTGACCCATTTATTTGTTAGGTAGCAGAAGCAAACAAAATACATGAAGGTCCAAATACCTGACAATAAAATGAATAGGAACTTTAGGAAGCATGGTATAAATTAAAAAGAACAAATCCTGCACAATACCCATAAATCAACATGCAGTTGCTAACTGATTTATAAACAGCAAGAAAAAACGTATATTGAAATGTATAAAATAGGAAGTTATAAAAAATGTAAAATAATAAACTCATCATCATATTAGTATTATTTTCACAATTAATGTTATCATCATTAATATCATTAACACCAGCCCAGCATTTTTTTTTTTTTAAGGGGGCTACTTTTTTTTTTAGCCTTGGGGCTACTTTTTAATTTTAAGGGGCTATTTCTTATATTAAGGGGCTATTTCTTATATTAAGGGGCTACCATTTTAATGAAAAGTGCAGATTGATTATCAATACAGGGTTTGGGGATATTGCAATTGCTGTTACATTAGTACTAATCGTACTATCTTATGCACAGGTTTACTTTACAACATACTGCCCAATTTAACTGGAAAATTCACTTTTTAACATTTAAACACCCCCTCCCCTACCCCCACAAATCAGAATACATATATATATATTGATATATAATTGTTTTTTCAAAATTTGAAAGAATAAATCAACAATATGTCAATTTCACCCAAATTTGCTGTTAACAGGCGGAGATGTTTTTATTTTACGCTAAATGGCGGGCTTGGTGACCAGTTTATTTCTTGCATGTAGTACTCCTAAATGTGCCCAGACATACACTGTGAATGTGAAGGTACCGGCGGGTTTCCTGCCGCACCGGCAGGTTCCGGGCAATTTTTTTTTTTCAATTTGTTTTTCACTGATACCATCTCACTCGATAAGCAACTCGCAATAAGCACAAAACCTCACCAATTTCTTGATATACATAGCACGTTTTCGGTGACTCTGTATCTCTTAAGCGCTGCATACTTTGAAAAAATGGCACCAATTCCGCAATTTAAAGGTAGACTTTGGCTTTTTAGATTGATTTTTTTGAAGTGGCTACTGGACTTCATTTTAGGGGCTGACGAGGGCGAAATTGCCCGACGCCCTGTGTATTTCCATCGCTGATTAACACTATCACCGGTTTCATAATTCTATATACATACATGTAAATGTATTTGATTTTTGTCAATCTCATGCAAGGTAATTAAAACTTATAACAGATGGAATACTAAATAACATCAAAATATCAACATGTCGTTGGTGATACTGATATACATTGTACATGTCAGGGTTCTTGCTAATTTTTCTGATAGCAGGTAATTTATCATTCACAGGCGGTTACTCCAAAAAAGCAACAGGGGTCTGGGGGCAGTGAAGCCCCCAGCGGGGTCCAGGGGCAGCGCCCCTATCTTTTGCAAGAATTGATAAGGTAAAATCGTCCATTCTTCCAATCTTCCAGACCCTACATGTACAAGGAAATAACTTCTTTTAAATAAAGAACAAGGCAACACTAAACAGGTTTAAAATGCCAGCTCAGATGACATTGGTGTTATTTTATTTAAAATCCATGTTGTTCAGAAAGTGAATGCATGATTTTTTTTTATATCTGCAGCTATTCTTGATATCCTACAGTCATATGATTTGCACAAGTGAATGAACACAATGAACTCTCATGATTATGATCAAATTTACCACACTGCAGCGTTACAAAAAGGCTAGGATTACCGTAAATAACGTATAAACCGCTGTCGTTAAATTAAACGCACCCCCAACTTTCGACCCCCTGAGCAAAAAAATAAATAAAAAATTCATGATAAATTCAAGTCATGTTCTTATCAAAACGGCAAAATCTAGAGGCAAAAGCATAAAGAAATGATTTAGAAAAGTGTAAAACAAAATTGTACTTTAATTGGTTGTTTCCTGTTTTTTAACTCATTTTCAAAGTCGGGGAACTCTTCGAATCTGAGTCGTTGACCAAAATAAGGCTTGCTCCAAAGACGTGACAAGCCCTTATCAAAGTACAGATACGGTACAGATTCGTGATCGTATCTTAATCACTATCAAAGTGAAAGAAAACATCACAAAACACACATTAACAATACAGATAAAGGCAAACTGATACCTTGCTTAAGAAAATATTTCTAGATAAATCCAAGAACTATCACAGAAGTTTCATGTTTGAAGAGCTATGGCGCAAGGTTTTTCAACAAAATAATCGATCCCAAAACATTTGAAGTTTCCCTCATTTCATACCCATGCAGAGGTAGGTTTGCTCCCCTGCTCCAGCGGCCCAGCAAGTTTGCAAGTTCTGCTAAAATGAGAGAAACGTCTCTGCACATAGCTATTGCATAAATTAATTTGCATACTAGCTCAACCAATGCGCATTGGTTGAGCTAGTATGCAAATTAATTTATGCAGAAGCCATGTGCAGAGACTATTCTCTCATTTTAGCAGAATGTGCAAACTCTCTGGGCCGCTGGAGCAGGGGGAGCGAACCTATGGAGCGAACCTACCTCTGCATGGGTATGAAATGGGGGAAACTTCATACGTTTTGGGATCGATTATTTTGTTGAAAAACCTTGCGCCATAATCTCTTCAAACATGAAACTTCTGTGATAGTTCTTGGATTTAGCTAGGAATATTTTCTAAAGCAAGGTATCAGTTTGCCTTTATCTGTATTGTTATTGTGTGTTTTGTGATGTTTTCTTTCATTTTGATGGTGATTAATAATACGATCACAAATCTTTACTTTGACAAGCGTTACGTCTCGAAGCCTTGCTTGGTCCAGTGATAACTCCTTGCTTGGTCAATGGACTTGAATTTTGGGTAGCCCTCATTGAGAGTAAAGCTGCCACCGTGGTTTAATTGTGCCGGGTTTGTGTCACGGCATGAACCTGTTTGTGGGTTGTATGTATACGCAAGTTAGGCTGTTGATTTTAACATCAAAATTAATTTGTAAAAATATGTCGTAGCATTTAGACTTACAAAACAGTAAATGAATTCTCTTTGATCATATAAACAGGACCTTAGCCCCCTAGATTATTGTCAGTTTTGGTGATATATGACTCTTCATTTGTTTTGGGCTTTTTTAAGCCCAGCATCGTGTATTACCCGCAACCCCGACTTATGCTTATTCCGCACGCGCGCTAGCGCGCTAGCCCTCGTCGAGTTAGTTTAGTTTTGTTTCTTCTTGCTTTCTCGATCTCTCGCTCATTGGCTGTGTTTAGAGCTGTTTCTTCCCGTTTCTTTACGACCGCTTTCACAACACCGCTGTGAAGCTTGTGTAAACTGAAATTTGAGATAGCGACTTGTTGAATTGAATCGAGACTGATTTTATATAATATATATATATTTTTTTTTTTTTTTTTTTTTTTTTTTTTGTGAGGCCACAGCCGGTTACGATCGGCGTTACAGCCGGAAAAAATAGCCGGAAACCGGCTATTAACAAGAACCCTGCATGTACATGTACATGTATTGTAGATCAGGCACATGCAAATTATAGATAATCAAAATAAAAACCACGAAAATTACAAATATTTTGAAGTATACAAATATACATAAAAGGCTGTATAAATGGAAAAGAATATGAATAATCATTATCATGTTAGTATTATGATTACTAAATATGTGTACTGTTGATAATATCATCATCATTACTCCAATGCATCTTGAGTGAAATAAAGTCTCTTCATTTTTAATGTCATACCACCACAAGGGAGTGATATTTCTGAGGCAAGTTTCATAGGAAGAACCCACTGTTTATGAACTAAGGGATCAAATATTCAAAGCCATGTCCATTTTGAAGCACATAAAAATTCTTTGTTCTTAACCTTGACCCTCACTCACAGTGTATTGTAAGATACTGATCTCTGCACATTAATAACCTGTTCAGACTACAGCAAAGTTATACAGAAAAGAAACGTCGTGTAAAAGAATAATCATATAGCAAAAGGGGAGTACACACTTGAAAAAAAGTATCGTATAAAGAAGGGGAGGTCAGCATATGCAAAGTATCAGGTTACATACGTCATGGGCAGCGCTGGAGCATACAAAATTACAGCTGATCAGATTGGTCTACGAGGGTGGACACAAGATAAAGCCCCTCCCAGATTTTGTATGATACGATGTTCAGTCTGCATGTGGATGCTGATTCTTTATTGAATTTTTGCTATACCATGTTTCGTTATACGTTCAGACTAGAAAAAAATTAATTACATGTATTTATCGTAACGCTATATGGTTTTTGTATAGATACATACACATGTAGCTATACGATTAATCTTGGTAGTCTGACCAAAGGCTAAGATTGGTTGTGGCTTGCTGTCTACCAATCTCAATTTCCATTGAATGTCAATTTCTATCACATGAAATGAATACTGGTAATCAGTATGAAAATATTTGTGTAGTTTCTTTTCTATTACAATGGTGTAAAACATTATTTGTGAATTCTAAAGGTAGCATAGCAAAGAATATTGTACAATGTACATGTACATGTATATGTACGCTATCCTTCATCAATTATTTTTCATTCTTTTCACGTGACTATCTGCTAGCAATTACTTGACCAAATAAATTTGATAGTAAAAATTCTCTTTATTTCCATTACCTTTAAATATCAAACATGTTGAAGGTCACAATAACATTGCCAACTATGGACCACGTGATCACAGTTTTGGCTTCATGCCAACGGCCATCAAAAGCTTAATCACAGTATGTGTCTACATGTAGTTCAAGACCAACAAGGCATTCAGCTGTATCCAGTTCTGATTTACATACATGCAGTAGGTAGCAAGGAATTCCCCAACATGCTTTCTTTTGTTTTTTTATCTTGCTGCGATACATGAACAAGCACGGACACTGAACAATGTACAAAGCAGACATGTACATGTACAAACACGTACATGTATGTATGGTCCTCTACAACACTGTGGATGGATAAGACATTTTACAGATTTTTTGTTTTAAACTTTAGAAGTATTCTTTACACAATCACTGGCAAGACAGAGAGCTGTACCAATAAGCCAGTTTTTGGTTATGGTACAAATGACCCCGATTTGTATGAACACGCACATTGTTTTGGTGGAAGCGCTACATGTACTTGTTTAACATGTAAAATCATACTGGTGCACACATTGTGGACCGTACAAAATGACAGCATATAAAGAGCGATTGTACTTGGTACAAATGACCTTTCTCTGCACATGCGCAAATTGTAATGACGAACTGGCTTATTTAACCCTTTCAGGACAGGAATTATTTAAGGGCTAAATTGATCACATTTTGTTCTTCAAATTGGCAACAATAATATTTTTCTTTTAGTGCTGCAGGGTTCTAATAAGGTGTAATGTCTTTGAAAACAATATACATGGTTAGATATTTTGTCGATTAGTTGAAAAAATTGCCAATTTTGATGAAAAACAATGATTTTGAACCTGTCAATGTGTTGCCAATTTAGGGATTTTAAAGCTTATTCTCATTTTTAAAATTCCTGGCATCAAACGCAATATGGTCATGCAATAAAAATGGACATAGTGTGTGCAGAAATTTTTGCTCTTTCTACTCGTGCATCTGGTATATTTTTTAGAGCTCTGAATCAAAAGTTATTTAGTTAAACCACAAAATGTGGTCAATTGTCTCGAAAGGGTTAATGCAATGGGTACTTCTTTTAGTCCCCCTTTCTACATGTACATGTACTTCATTTAGTGACTTGTTACATCATGTTTAAGTTTTCAGTTACATGTACAAATCCAATTAAACAATTCAACATCTGGGTTTGTTTTGTTTTGTCATTTGTTGATTTATTTGTTTTTACCCCAAGCTACATGTAGTGCTGTACTGTAGAAATTAATTACCAAAATACTGTGCTAGTAATAACTTACACTGTAATGGTGAGAAAAGCAAATGAAAAGATTACTAAGAGCCTATGCTCCGAGGCCTGTTGAAAATGGGTTCATCCTCTTTCGGCTTTCATCCAGGCCTAAAATTCACTTACATACATGTAGACAAGGCATTTAATAAAGAGTTGTCTCTCTCCACCCAGGTGCAGTAAATGGGTACCAAGTAAGAGGAAATGTTTAATATACATGGCAGCTGGGCTAATTAAATTATAGGTACTTAAAGATAAAGTTGAGTTCTGGGCCCTTTTGCATAAAAAGTTGCGATTAAACGCAACTCAAAAAAATTAAACGCAAGTCCCAAATACTCGATCCTGATTGGTTGAAAATCGAGTTGCGTTGAATTTTTTGAGTTGCGTTTAATCGCAACCTTTTATGCAAGAGGGCCCTGGTCATGCAATTGCATTAGTGAAAGAAACTGTCCCAAAACAATAGGCCTGATTACTAATGTATTCACAGCCATGCCCACAAGCGTACTCGGGCAAACTCTGATCCCCGACATCTGCTACGCTCAGCATTGCTGTACAAAGTGAATGGGCGAATCGAGTTACTATTGGATTTACAGGGACATTGGTCGTTTCATTGTTAGTTTGTTCATATTCTAATCCACCACAAGTAAAGAAAAGTCAAAAGAGATATTCTGAGTAATATCAACTAATAGATAAAGCGCATAATTCTAAAAACTCAAAGTGAACCAAAAAGAAAGATTTATTGGCACTTTTCAGGCTTACGTTGCATATATTGCAAGTGTACATACAAGTACATCTACATGTGTGTGTGTAGTAATTCGAACTACATGTACCAAACAACAGATGATCAGGCAGAACTAGGTGTATTTCCACTTCTCAATAACCCGATTTCCTAATTCAAACTCGCAGAACTACATGTACATGTACAAGAGAAGAGTACATAGCATACAGAAAGAATAATATTTGGCCTTAAGAATATCACAGAAGTATTTAAAGAATAAGAGGTAAAAATTGTCCACTTGATCAGCCAAACATCTGTCACGCAGGGACTGCCGGCGAGAGTGCCTACGCCATTGCTACAGCGCTTCTATGCCGGAGCCCTCCCGGTTGCGAGATCGAGAGTAATGGCCTGCCTCACTTTAAAACACACAATAATCATTGTCTCTCTAATTCTGCTCTCTTTACAGGATTATTTGGCATTTTAACCATTAAAATTCACTTTGTAAAGTTTGTATACAAATTATTTTTCAACTTTCCCAGAATTCAACCTTCTCTTTAACCCTTTCAGGACAGGAATTATTTAAGAGCTAAATTGATCACATTTTGTTCTTCAAATTGGCAACAATATTTTTCTTTTAGTGCTACATGGTTCTAATAAGGTGTAATGTCTTTTAAAACAATATACAAGGTTTAAAAAGATTGTCGGTAAGTTGAAAAAGTTGCCAATTTTGATAAAAAACAATGATTTTGAACCTCTCAATGTGTTGCCAGTTTAAGGATTTTAAAACTTATTCTCCTTTTTAAAATTCCTGGGATCAAACGCAATATGGTCATGTGACAAAAATGGATATAGTGTGTGCAGAATTTTTTGCTCTTTCTACTCCTGCTTCTGGTATATTTTTTAGAGCTCTGAATCAAAAGTTATTTGGCCAAACCACAAAATGTGGTCAGTTGTCTCGAAAGGGTTAAAGGGAAGTTTGGGTTCTGGGAAAGGTGAAAAATACATGTAATTTGTGAGCTTTCTCATTCCTTTTATGTCAGTTTGGAAGAACACCATAGTACAAATGTCCCCTGAAAAGGATTGCTCTTCAAACGCCCTCATATTCGAAATATGGCGAGAAATAGGTTAAGTGTTCAGGCCTAACATTCATGCCACATGTGTGTGCAGTCCCATGTATACCCATTTCTGTGTGCAGTACATGTGCTTTTCTAAGAGACTGAATCAGCTTATCATTTTGATGACCTCACAGTATACACCAATTCTTATGCAGACAGTTTCTTTCACAATGTAGCATGGCCAGAACTCACCTTTATCTTTAAGCCAGGTTTAATTTAGGCCGCTTTCAAGAATGCAGGCCATTGTTCGTACTCTTACCTGAGAAGATGAGATCGGCCATGACGGCCATCTTTCTGTGCTGCACATTGCTCCAGTTGTCAAACATTGCATCGATGGCAAGGAAAACCATGCATGCTAAGAAGGCTATCACTCCAACAAAGATCCCGAAACCACATGCACCGCTGTCTCCTCCATACGGACAAGCCACTACGCCACCCACAAAACTGTAATCTTTTTCGGCTGATATACAAGCAAACACAATGATCGCAAATATCTGGAATAGAAAAGAAAAGGAAAGAAAAGTTGGTAACATTGTCGTCAGGATAAAACTTTCAATTTCTCTAGTAATCAAATTCTGAATCAATCTTTTAAAAAAAGGCTTACAATATTAAATACGGGTTTCAAGTGTTGAAAAAACCTCTTGTTTACATGTATTTTCTATATTGTCCATGCTTCATCACCACAACAGAGCTGCCAAGTTCTATTTTGCAATTTCAGTATCCTTAACCCCCAAAATCAGTATTTTGGCAAAAAAATCAGTATTTTTCCGCGTGGCAAATAAATGCATGTATATCAGCAGAGTTCGATCACTGATTACATTTCAGTCCCACACGTAGACAATCATGTTGTAGCATAAGCAAAGCACACAGTAAACATACTTGGCATACGAACGGATATCCGATACGTACGTCTACCCGTTAGCGCACGGAGTGCGCACCAGCCATGCCACAGACTAATACATGATTGACACGGCGCATGCACCGGCCATAGACTATATGTACATAACTGATTTGTACATTTCCGTATTTCAACATGAAAAACCGTACTCCCGTATTTTAACTTGATTTCCGTACGAAATATGGGAAATCCGTACTACTTGGCAGCTCTGCCACAATGTATGTTTTAGTAGTTTAATGTTCTCTTACATTTACATGTACATGCAGTTCTTGACAAACATACATCATACTGTCAACATTACAGAGTACCAATCACCTGAAAAAATAATTTGTGTACAGCTAGAAAGTATAAAACCAACCTCAAAGAACTTTATCAGGCTTTCTATAGGTCAACAATTAAAGAGTATGAAGGAAATAAAGGATAACATGAAGGTGCGCGGGCGCAAGCCCTTATCTTGGCGAGCGCGTGCGGGTGCGTCGAGTATTCTACTCAAGAGTCACTTTTATGCTTATAGAGAGTGTAATTGAACCAGCAATATCTCTTTATAGAAGTAATATTTGAAGCCCATATTTTGAATATAGTTATTTGACATGGAACCTAACATACAGAGCAAAATATATTTTGGTGATTGGTACCCTTTAAACTTAAACTACATGTCATTAGTAAGAATCTTTTGAAACTTCAATTCATTCTTCTGTGCTCTGTGGCAGCAGACAACACATCTTTCGTTCGAACTATTTTGGTCCTCATTGAGTCAGTCACCCAACTTGTCTCATTAGATAATCATGAATCCCTCCTGATACCCTGCTTTCCAGGCCCTGTGTACTCTGATTTCCCCTTTGGCGGAGGAGGGATTTTGACCTCATTATGCGTGTTGTAAAGGGGATTGTACAAATAAAACCACTCATATGACAAGTACATGGTGCAACCACCATCTTCCTTCGGCCCAGAAGGGCAACGGAGCAGCTGTGCGGCGTACACCCAGGCCAGCAAGCTTCCCCATCAATCATGATATATTAACATGAGCTGTATGCCTATTCGTGCAAGCATGCCTTGCACAGTGGCTGTATTGTAACATGTACATGTATGTACATGTAGATCTACATGTACATGTATATAGTATCCACTCCATTTCATTTATTGCTTGCTCCCTTTCAATCAAACTCTTTATGTTTGTTTGGGCAAATTCAATTATATCCGCTACCATCACGAGTAAACACACTGTACTAATAATTGATTATCAGCTGCTCATGCAATGCACTTTCACACAGCATTTTTTTATTTCAAACATTATCACATAAAAGAACACTTTGGCGGATATACAGTGTACATGTACATAAATGAAAATGAAACCATCCATGCCAATGAGTGCTTTGCTTTCCATCTGATTTAAATCATATGAAGTGAAATATTTAGGTGTATCTACACAGTTAAACAAATGCTGGAACGGAGCTTTTTAAATACACATGTTTGTACATTGTAGGCATACATACAGAATGACGAAGGACAATAAATACAACCTAAACCAAAGAGTTACAAGGCTACATGTAACTCCTTGCTAATCCTTGCTAAAATCCATATAGAATTACATGCATACATGTACACGATATGAAATGACTCTCAAGTTATGCTAATTGTCTCTTATCATGATCCATTTGGATACAAATTAGTTATGAATTTATAAGTTAATTTAATGAATCAAAGTCCACATTTATCTTTTTTATCCACCTCTCTCCCCCCCCCCCCTAGAGAGTGTCTATACCTACATGTACATGTATACATGTACACACATACACAAATTATACAAACACTCTGAATCTTTAGTCCCATAAATGGCTTTTCATGGGATTACCTTTAATTAGCTATACACCTCCTGCAGATATACATGTACACATCTCAGTACTAGTACTGAGACAGAATGTGATGATGATGATGGGAACCGGTACAGGCACCTAACAATCAATAAGAGATGTGCGGATACCAGTTTCCTAAGATGCCATGGGCACCCAATCAATATGCAGCTTGCTAGCCACTGCATACATGTATATCAAATATAGTGGCTCTAGAAAGAGCAATGGTCGGGGATAGTACACCACTAAAATAACACTGCTCCAGCTCCGTTTCTGAATATATTTTTTTTCAACAGGGCAAAATACAGCGATCGGCCATTGAGCTGACCTGACCAATTTTCATAAAAGGGAATCCATTAAGATTTTTCAACTTGCAAGTTGTCTACATGTGAAAACAAATACACTACATGTAAAATAAAGTAAAAGATATATTGCAATGGAATAATTGATGGTATATATAATACATGTGTAGATATGTACAATGTACATGTACATGTACATGTATACTCTTAATACTACAAAGAGAAACTTTAAAAAAGAAAATATGAGTAACAAGTCTATAAATATACCGGTAAACACATTTTTCTTGTCAAATAAGTTATATTGACATGTATTACCAATACCAAAACATGTGCTCAACTCACATAATCTACAAAAATATTAAATTTGGGATACTAAATTTTCATTCAATTTAACCTGCAATGTAATAAAGAACATCATCAGGGTAAATTGGAGGAAATAGATATAAAATTCCCAGTGCACTTCAAAATGACTAGCTACATACAAAAGCATTTTTTTTTTTAGTGCTTAGTGTACATACATGTATGTACATGTACATTTTTAAGTGAGTCGATAAAAACACTATTAAAGAAGCTTGTTAAAATTTCTTGGATTTTGCTGACATTTTCTAGTTTTGCACTGAGCTAACAATAAAAAAAAAAAAAGGTACATGTAGTACAGCAAATGCATACATTTATATGTATTGTAAGTTATTCCTTCAATGAGTTTGAACTTACAACAAGCCAGTTCTGAATTAGTAGATGGCACAAATTCCCCCAATTTGAAAGTGCACAGAGCCTTATTCATGAACATCAACGGTTTTATTTCTTACAAAAATCAGAATAATCCGATAGCATACATGTATACATGTTGTATACTATGACAGATATTTTTAAATGATAAACTGTCTACTTCTCATGGAATTAAGATGACAAAATCAAAGCTGGACACAGGACCTATAATTCTAGGCAAATATGTTGTAACTTTCTAAACAAATTGTTTTCATAATATTGAGAATCAAGTGAAAAACTGAATTTTTACTGTGGGAGTTCTTTGGGGATTTGCTAAATTGAAATTCAAGCACATGTAAAATTTTACTACTCACTGTATTAGATCAGTGGGGTTTTTTTTCACCAGGGGTGGTATTCTGAAAATTGTTGTAACTTTTGTTGTATCTTCCAGAGATAACACAGCGCTAATATAGTTGAAAGTGGGTATTCTGAAAATTATTTTAGCGCCTTAGCGGGATATTAGATTGCCTCTATATTATCTTTGACACGCCCATTTTTTGACACTTTACCAATCAAGATGAATTTTATATAGGTAGGTTTAACCAATAGGAGCACCCCTTATGTCAAAACATGAGAATGCGCTTTTCACATATCAATTTCGGGCGTTTTATTATATGCGCCGTGCGCTATTGGACAGCAATTATCAACAAAATGGCTCACCCTATGGGCTCACCCTCTTCTGCTCGAACCAAGTCACATATAGATGTAAAATCATCGAATCCCACCAGTAATTTCTTTAAAATGGCTCCTATGTGAGATATTGAATCACACACAGTCTCCATCTTGCTTTTCGAGCATGTACTGTCCGATTTTAAGCTAGAAAATTGCCGACATCATGAGATACAACAGCTTATAGCTGTTGTAATAGCTATTGTAAGTTTTGTTGTAATTACTATGGAAGATAATATACAACAAAAGATATAATAATTTTCAGAATAGCAATTATCTCATGATATTATCTTCAGCATGCATATAAATTAGGAGCATGCACAGAGTAAACAAAGATGAAACAAAAGTTACAACAAAAGTTACAATTTTCAGAATACCAATTTTGTTATAATGGTATTAAAGATAAAACAATATCAGAGATAAAACTGTTTTCAGAATACTCCCCCAGATCTCTTTCACAACTTTCACAACTTTCTTAAGCTGAATTGCTCTCCAACCTCTTCATTTTATATTTTAAAATTCCTTGTTTTAATTTACTGCAAAACTTTCCTCAGATTTTCCACGCATAGCACCAGTCAAGTTTTACATTCAGCCGATCAACACATACTTTTGCTCTCTCGTAACATCAGGGATTTAGTGCTTTCATTTTATCCCTTTTCAACATTCAATTGTAGACTGTGTCTACTTACATCTTTAATTCATTGAAAGAGTATTTTATCGGCATCTTTGTTCATTTATTTTGGCGACAACTTAATTTTTGAACGAGGTTCGACAATCTTTGTTTTGGTGTTGTTTTCCTGCCAACGTGTGAAACTTTTTTCACGGAACCCTGACCTTGCGGTCGCAGTTCCCCACTGCACTGCACCACGCCACATGGCCATCAACAAACAGTTGAACCCTCATGTGGCCTCCACGACATCTTAATTTGGTCTTCACGACACCATCGTCGAAGTACTTCCTCGTCACGCTCGTCTTTATCATCCGACGTCGCAGCCTTTCAATCGACGTCGCCGTCACGAACTAGGATGAGCCTGTACGTCCAAAGAATCACACAACCAACATCGCACACGCGATCTCCGCTACCGACGAAGATGAACTCCAATTCACTTTCCGAACTTCATAAACTACATACAACTGAGGTAGATCTACCAGTTATTAATCCCCTTTAGTTTTAGTATTAATACTGTCATGTCATATTGCCGACTTACGTATTTTAAACCTTCACTTATAAATTGTTTCATAAAGGCAAGATTTTATGACTGATAAATTGCATTTGTATACACTGCCTCATAAAAAGCCTAATTTTTGTGTTTGTACACACTCACTGCCTCATAAAAAGGCCTATACATATTTTGCATTGATACACCCCGCCTCATTAAAGGGGCTACATGTATATTTTGTATATTTACACAGCCTCAATAAAAGGTCTGTATCTTTATTCGACTTTAACTAGCCTGTTAGTCATTTTTAGGTTCAAAACCAGAACAATATTTCTTGTATTTTAGGGCAGTCTCCTGCATGACAAGTAGACTACCACTTACAATTATCAGTATTTATTTGATTGTAAATTTGTTGTTACCTGTCTAAATATACCATTGATCATACCATTTAAATGATCTGAAATTTTCCTTGTCTGATTTCACATTCAAATTGATTGGGAAAGTGTTTGGGTGATGTTGATTGATCGATCCTGTGATTGATTGTTTATAAAGTTGTTTCCGGTGTTGTTCTGCTAAGGGTGTGTTGGCATTATACATGTACTTACCATCACCGACACCAAACATTGGCCAATCTAATCCCCAACACAAACTCAACAGATTCAAAGGTCAGATTGTCAGATACAACCATATTGTGCCATGTTGCTATTTTTTTTTTGCATTTAAAGATTATCTCTTTCTATCTTGAAATATTCTTGACCTTTTTTATGGAGGGCTTGGCTTGTATTCTGGACCACTTTTCAACAGGCCTTATAAATAAATGTAATAAACTTGGCTAACTAGAAATCTCAACCACATAAAAAAAAATATGTGTACACCTGTACAGCTAGAATGTATAAAGTTAATTTCAAACACTTTACCTGACCTTCTGAGGAGAATGTTTAATGGCTAAGAAGTATGAAGAAAATAAAGGAAACCGTAAACCCCCCCCCCCCCCTCACGCGGAACCCAACTTCTACTTCGGTTCCGCGTAGGCAATATTTTGTGCAAGACTGTACAGGTGCGTCGATTAGTCTATTCTCAAGTCGCTGTAATGTTTATTTGGAGAGTTTTAAACTTGCAATATCTCTTTATAGAAAGAACATTTGGAGCTCATACTTTGAATATTGTATGGTGACATGGAACCCCTAACATACAGAGCAAAATGTTTTTTGGGTGATATGCAACTGTGTTTCCTTATGGATGTACTGTACACAAATCAAGAAATAATCTTTTATCTCTTGAGTCTTAAATTCATGTATTCATACTTTTAACTCTCTTCATTTGTGCTTTAATCGTGCTAATATCTCACACTCGTATACATGCACTGCGATGGTGCGAGATATTAACACAAATAAACTTAGCATGCCGCATCGGAACCACTCAGCGGTGCACTGCCTTGTACTCCGTTCATCTACAGTGCACATTCCGTGCCGATCTCGTCATTGTAATCCCACAGCAAAAGCTACACATGAACGGTAAGAAAATCCATATTAATGTCGCCATAAATTGTATTTTATTCATGTTTCTCATGATCCGATCGTTGAAGTGGTTGGTTGAGCTGAAAGAGGAAGATTTTAGCAAACTCTGAAGGTGGTTTGAAAGGTTCATCGTAGATCTACGTGGAAATGGATGAATCTTGCCCACTTATTTTTCTGTTTACTTGTCTCTCAGTACAGGAGATTGCCTCCCTTGTGTGGCTTGATGTTCAATGTCAAATTTTTAATAAACATCAAGCCCGTATGGCGAGATATTCATGCTCATTCCATTTCATTCTCAGTCATCGGTCATTCAATCATTGACATTGTCATTGGTTCACCCTTCACCCTCAGAGTAGTTTTATATTTCAAGATAACAATTAAATTTAATTTATAGACTAGATCTAGATCTATGTATTTTACGGGGTCGGGCTAACTCGGCACTAGGGCGAACTCAGCACTGCGCGGTGACTATGTTTCCAGAGTTGACAAAGTCCACGCCACGCACCACCGTACCCTTTTTTAGCCTTAAATTTCATGTTTTGTATAATTTTACATCTTGAAATTTTCAACATTACTTCTTTGCTAATCATTTTACACACTGATATCAAATAATTTTGAATTCAAGAGTTTTGAAATGTGTAATTAATGCGAAATTCAACACAACTAGTGTTTGCGACCAATTTAACTCTCAGTCTGGGCTCACTCTAAGCCTGGGTGTCGGGCCGGTCAACCCGTACGGTACCCGGCGGGTTGGGGTTTTTGCCGGGATTGGGATGGGTCCGGGTTGCTGAGTGAAATGTCTGAACCCGGTAAAAATAACCCAGTAAATAATTGGTGCTGTAAAGTCGTTATGAGTATTAATCATGACTTTTTAATAAAAACTTGATAGTGGTAAATAATGGTGGAACCCGTTGCCGATGTTTATTTTTGCCAGAAAAGACCTACGGATGTTTCAGTCGGTGCCAGTTTCATACAAGAAAATGAAGAAATAAGAATTTCCAAGCTGAGCGAGAAGTACTGTACATGTACGTACAAACGTTAAACACGCTTGTATGAATTGCAGGTTTGTCACTTGTGTGTGTGTAATGTGACCATTTTGACGCTTGATTATGCGAGGTTATTGGAGATAACCTATCCTATTTTACACATGTTTACATATGCAACTAACTATGCATACTAATGACACAGGCAAGCATTATGGTGGTTGATCCAGTGTCCGAACACTTTTCAGAAAATCAACGATAGCAAATAAAATATGAAACGAATATCTGTCAAACTATACATATTGAATGCTCAAAGTCCTACAAAAAAAGAAGTTGATGAAATTTTAAAAAGACAACGTAGATTTAATACGATATTCCCTTCCGAGTGAACCCCTTCCCAACGACGCGGCGTTTTGGTCCCTTGAAAAAGGTAGATCTACCGTAATTCCGAACGTGTGAAACCTAGACTCTATGGGAAAAAGACACAACCTTGGTATCAATAGTGTGGTTTTCATACGCGTAATCCCACGCGTATGAAAACCCATTTTAGGCGCTTAACTTTACACGTTCGGTAATACAATCTGTTCGGAATTACAATACTTGACTATACAACGTAACAGAGCCTAATCAGTGGGTCGTCATCATCATCATGAGACACGATTTCATCACACCACTCACAACACTGCACTGTGTCTGTGCAATAGTCCCTGACATTTTCTAGAATTTTAGAAAACGAATCTTACCCAGCTGATGAATCTCAATATTACAGATGGTTTCTTGATATAATCCAAAACATCAAAGGGCTTCCCAGCCATCCCAGCTCCATAGGCACCTCCTTCCATTTTGTTATCTTCAGAATTTCGCCGCTGAATTTCAAAATTTGTAAGATTTTCTTCGCCTTAGCTTTAATTCGCCAATGGAAAACCCACCGTTCGCTGCTAGATGATATGGAGCTAATGCAAAATATATGGCAGGTGTGTGTGTGTGTGTAGTGTGTAGATTGGGCACGCACGTACGCATGAAATCTGAGCTATAATATCTCACTCGACAACATACTACATGTAGATCAGGAATTGGTGGAGATGGGATAGTCACGCAATCTATTTTGGTTGTGCAAACGCGCGCATTCGTGTGAGGCGCGCGGATCGCGGAGAGAGAGAGAGAGAGAGAGAGAGAGAGAGAGAGAGCGCGCGCGCGTTCGCGTCAAGGTCAGGGGAGTCCCCTTTCTCTCCCCCGCAATCTTCTGCAGGTTTCCACCAATTTGATCTTGGCATTCATGGCTACTTGCGTTTTGAAACAACATGATTCTGTTTTGAGTTAAGAAATTGAGCAAAACATGCATTAATGCAAAGAGAACAGATAAGAAATTTAGAATCAGCAGTATTGCTGGTTTCAGGGGTTAAAAACAAAACAAAACAATTGGGCATATAAGATGTCCCTCAATATGTTACTAATATTAACAGTTTTCACTTGCAAATGATGTCCCATTACTAGATCTGCAGACTTATGAAAAATAAAATTGAATAAAACAGTTTTAAAGCCATGGAAAGATTGTTCATTTAATTATATTATTGATGATGCTTTATATAGATCTGTCACAGCAGTCACATCACTTTTGATCGGTATAGGCTTCTTGATAATTGTTATAGGGAAATTAATAAAATGACAGAAGAATGACCGGTAAAGTATTGAATATTTTCTCCCAATTTACTGCTATCTAATCTGGCTGTGTAACATGGTATGTCCCCCCCCCCCCCCCCCCCATACAAAACTTTTTAATTGAGAAATAAATCAGTCACTGTTGAAGACTGTATACAGATCAGGATAATGTCATTAAAATTTTCCATTCACCCACTTGGTCATAATACACTTAAGCAGTTACTGATCCATTAATTAATATAAATGATGTAACTATTCAGTCAGTATGCCATACATGATATATATAAAAAAAAATAAGAATGAAAAGTCTGTATACGATGAAATGATTCGAATTTTCGGCCATAGGCCTTCATCAGGAAATGATGAAATTTATTAGTTAGGTACACAAAAGAGTGTGAAGCGCAAAAAACAATGCAAAAGCTCCATGGATACCAGCACAACCATGGTAGAGATCAGAAAGGAGGGGAGAGAGAGAGAGAGAGAAAAAAAAAGATAGAGGCATAATAAAATGTCATAAAAGAAGAGAAAAAGAAAAAAGAGGAGAAGCGCAAAAGGGGAGAAAGCTCCATGGAAACTCGCGCAACCATGGTAAAAAAAGCTGAGAGAGGAGAGTGAGAGAGAGAATGACGTAAAACACGTCACAAAGAAACAAAGGAAAACAAAAGAAAATAAAAAAGCGAGAAGCGCAAGATGCTCAAAAATCCAAGGATACTGGCGTAACCAAGGAGTAAGAGAATGAATATATATATATATATATATATATATATATATATATATATATATATATATATAAACCTCATTGTTGTGTGTCTCCCTAATACATAATCCAGTGGAATATATATATATATATATATATATAGTAAATTAGAAATATAGCCATACTTTGTCTTTTCATCATTCATCAACTAATTTACAATATATTTCAACATTTTCAAGTGAATTTTTTTTTTAATGTTAATAGTACAGTAATATTTTATGAAAGGCCATGAAAATTACTTAGCTTCAAATACAAGCTTCTCAGAAATGATTTTACTTTTGCCATTTGTTTTAAAGCGTGCTTTGTGAAAGCATGGAAGACATGTAGGACTGTATTATGATCTACAAATTTACTTTTTTAACAAAAGTATTTCACTGTTTTTTTGTGTAAGATTTCAAAGTTATCATTACTAAAAAATAAATAAAAAATGTTGCTTATAAATCGCTAATATAATATCATCTCTTGAGAGCCAAAAGGGCATAAACTAATTAACTTTTACGATTAACACCCTTCTGGACCTCAACAGATTATTTTCATTCACATCATGTACAAATATACAAATACACACACATACAAATTCTCCAGTCATACATCCAGTCTGATAAAAATTCATGCATCTATTCATCCACTCTTTCATTCATTTATTCACCCCCTCACTCATTCACTAAGAAATTCATGTTATAGTATCTCAGATGCATGTCCACTCTTCCCAAATACTTACACATTTCGGAGCAACTTAGGATAAGCAGCTAGAATAAAAATGAAATCCAGGGGTGGTATTCTGAGCACCATTTTATCTCTAAAATATTTCATTTTATCTTTTCAAAAATTGATATTCTGAGACCATTTTTTATTTCAGTTTTTGTCTCATATTTTATCCGTCTCATACCTCTTTAAATGCTTACGTCCATCATATTTTGTGGGAATGATAAAAAAAAAATTAAAAGGGTAGGATATATTTTATCTCTAGGACACACGGAGAGTGCTATTCATGCGATCAAAATAAACTAAAAGATACTGAGTACTGACTATATTTCTCGAGCAACATTCTCATATAATTATTGAATCCTATTTCAACAGTCTTGCCAACTAATAACACACTTGCAATGATGCTTGTAATAGTGTTCTAAAACCTCTGAAGTACCTCAGTCATTTTCAAGGAAATCCTTGCAAGAGCACATAATTTGTGCTTTGAGGCACATGTAGTGATAATTGTAAAAATAGCGCATTCGCACTCTCTTGCCCCAGAGACTGGCAGAGAGCAATGCTATTGGCTGAGCATGATGAAAGTGAAATCTAACGACATTTCTTGTTGGTAATCGCATCATAAATAGGCGTGTCTTTAATAGATGAGATAAAATCTCACTAAAATGGTTCTCAGAATACCGATTTAAAAATGATTTTAAGGGTATTTTATCTCACCGACTTAAAATCTCAGATTTTATGCCAGATAAAATGCACCTCAGAATACACCCCCAGAACTTTATAATAGAATGATGTACGTTTATGCACACCAAAATCAGTTTTCCCTGTTGTAAATGGTGTACTAATTTTTGTGAGGTAAAACAGTGCAGGCCCAAAATGAATGAGAAGATGCCTAAACAGCCAGTGTCAGATTACTGCAAAAGTAACAAGAGCCCATAGTTGGTATACTGATCTTTAATAATAACTTTGAGTTCTTGAAGTGGTTTGATCACCATATTTCCATTGTCTTCTTCCTGAAGATGTGAAAGGATGAACATGCTGACCAGGGGAGCGTTTCATCAAGCATTTTGTCAGTGATTGTTTACTGACAAATTTGCTCTCAGCCATTCAGGTGCAAGGATTTCAGTAGCTTATAACAGTTGTCGGTAAAAATCACTGACAAAACACTCGATGAAATGCTCCCCAGATGCTGACAACCCTTTAAACAATCTTTCCAGGACTTACAAGTTTTCTCAACATGCAAACAGCTGAAACCTCACTCAGAAAAATAATATTGTACACACAAGTTGTTTCTTTTGAGGATAGAAATATTTTATTCTTCTACAAGGAGGACAGAAAATCATCAACTTAAAATAAAATCCATACTAAATATCGAAATATCAGATATTCCAATATGTAAAAATGAAAATCATTCAATTTTAATGAATTGAAAGTCAAATTGATAAAATAATTAAGAGTAAAATCACGAGTCCCAACTCTTCTACAAAACATTCAATAACTAATGGGTATTCTTTTTTCTCCTTACACTCCCTATTTCTCAGATTTAGAAGAAAAAAAAGAAAAAGAAATGTAAATCTTACTTTTTTTCTTCCTTCTGATAAAATTTTGGTACAATGCAATTTATGTGATAACAGTTTACAACCCACCAGTAATTTTGGAGAGCACAGAAATCACATATTTCAGATATTTTAGTACTTAGTAAAAGAAACAATTTAACTTTAACATTAAATTCAGAAACAAAAAGCATTTTCATTTTCAATCAATTCATTTGTATTTACTACACATTATTTATGAAGGAGGATGATCAAAACTCCATTTGCTATATCAAATATATTCATTGTGTATATCTTTGGAGAGGTTTTACACAGGAAGATTTGTACTCAGATTTGATAACAGGACCTAACAAAAGAACAGCATATTTCTAGCATAGGCAGTAATATAATTCTAATGAAATTTGGGGCTTGATAGCAAGATACATGTAGTTCAGAATGTATGACTTTTGTACATATGCATAACTTTTTAGACTCTAATTATTTAGTTTAACTAATCTTTAAAGGGCAATCCGACCTTGGTAATAAGTTGATTTGTGTGAAAGCAAAAAAACAAAAACAGGACGGTGGAAGTTCAAAAAAATTTGGACAAGGAATAAGAAAGTTTTGGATGTTTGAAAAATGATATCACTACATCTATGCAAATCTCAAATTGGCAAATTTGGTGAGTCGATTGTGACATACTTGTGGACAACTCTCCCGTCTGTCGTACACAAAGAGTATATCATTAATTTGCGGTTTTCTCCGAAGCTTCTTTACTCTCATATTAGAGATAGCATATTGTTATAGGTACTCATGAATGAAAAAGAGCCTACTGAGTAATACATTTTGAAAAAAAATGGCATTTTAGTCCTTTTGTGTGTTGGAGCAAACAGGGGAGTTGTCTGCAACTACATGTACATCAAAGGGATATTACCTATTCGGCCAATTTGAAATTCCCATATGTATAGTGGTTACAACTTTTAAAAATTCATAACTTCCTTACTGCTTGTCCGATTTCATTCAAACTTTCACCAATCTGCTTCTCTGACTTTTCATCTTTCTTTCAGAGCAACTTCTCATTAAGGTTGGATTCCCCTTTAAAGGGGAATCCTCAAAATATAAATGTGCTTATATTCAAAGATGTAATCTATTCCTTCTTGTTGTCCTACGTAGTTTTGTATTAAAATATAAGAGATGGGTATAAATCAAGATTTTCTCAACAAAATTCATCGTCTGCTAGCGATACCAGGGGGCTGCCATTTTCTTGATGTGTACATGAAGATATTTTTAATCTGAATGCAAACTTGTCTTTCTTCCCGATACAAAATCCCATTTCAGATTTTAAATATTTAAAAGATATATATACATGGCATATATTCTAAAAACGAAAGTGTGTTTTATATTTCTTTGTAAATTACTATTTTACTAAATATAAATCTATTTTCTTGATACTTTATAATGTAAGGGTAGAAACATATATTGGCTAAAGCTTATATCAACACCCTAGGTTTAAACCAAATGTGAAATCACACATTTCATAATATTTCAAGAAAATCTATAAAGTAGAGGAAAATGAATACATTAACAAAACTCCTGTCCAACTTAACGTCACACATGCAAAAACTAGCATCTATGAATGAAAAAAAAAATCATGCATAGCACAAGTACTGTTGAATAACTTTTATAGATATCCTAAAATGAAATTATTTTCTATTTGTTCAAACTTTTGTTTATCCTATCCTATCACTAATTGTCCTACTTTGCTTTAACTCCTTGATAATTATTAGGTTTGAAAATGGAATATATATTATAAACTGAAACTGTGTTCTTCAAGACGTTGAAGTGTCTTTAATTAATCAGTAACTTAATGGCGGTTATTACATGTATCAGAATAAACTGTAGCTATGAAAGTGATAATCATATTGCAATATTTACAATGAAAATGCTGACCTCTATTTTTCCTAAGTACCTTAAAGGTAGATTTATTAATCTGCTATTTCCTGAATGATTGCATGGGCATTTATATCAACAACAATTTTCATGGGCTCCATCTAAAATATACTGTATTTGATTCTCAATCCTGATTTTTTTTTTTTTTGAAAAATATACTTGAAAATAAGAGATAAGAGCCCCTATGACTTTGAGTCCTATCTGAGGGACTTCATAAGTGGGAAAATGTAAGGGCAGAACCGCACTGACTTGGTTTCAGAACCAGTACCTCCTAGTTAACAGATAGCTGCTCTACCAATGAGCCATTATGCCTCAATATCAAATGTGAAATTGTCTTTCTCCCCTCCACCTCCCTCCCCCCCCCCCCCCCCCCACCCCAACTTTGACATGGGAAGCGAAGGAAGCAGGCAGGTACATAAAATACAAGTTTTTCTCAATATTCTACAGAAAATTTGTGAATACAAAATCACAGCAGACACACTAATAACAGAGAGTTGATTAGAAATAATACATCACACCTTTTTCATAGCAAAAATAGCAATCCTATTATTACATATCTTTTCTTCATATCGTATTTGATATAACTATGTCATATATTTCTGTAGTGTAATGATTCAATAATATCGTACATACAAAATCCATTAAAATTAGTGCATTCATTTTAAAGCTCATTGTCATGCACTTATGAAACAATCTATTGTTCGTAAATCTCCAGGTTACATGCAAAACAGGATTCGCTGTCACACAATCATATATGTCTATTCATAACTGAATAACAAATCACATTTCAGGATAAGTACACATTCTGCCTCATAGGTACTTTTGATAATGAAATAATCATTCATTACTTGAAAAAATACAATAATATCTCTACAATCGTTCAAAAAAATATCAGAATAAAGGTCACTTTAGCCTTTATATTTAAGACACATTCTTAATTAACTGAAATATGCAATTTCAGCAACATGAAGCCCATTACAATATGTAAGGCAAAGCTAATACATGCCACTCATATAATCTTGCAGATTGTCACTTTGAACATAGAGGCAAAAATAGTTTGTGATTCATTCTTTCAAAGAAGAAGGATGCCTGTTTGAGAACTCCTTGTAATGTCAGAGTTTTATATTCCATTTGTTTCTCTTGGCTTTCTGGATGAACGTTTGAAATATATTCCAAACCTTCACATACATTTTGAAAATCATATTTAAATATGTATATACATGTGTCATGTAGTCTTAAATCACTACACTTCAACTGTGAAATACTACATTGTTTTAAAGTCGAATGACATAAGCAGAATGACATAAGCAACAGGTTTGCATATCTTTTTTCGCACAAAGTAGGTTGGGTTTAGATTTGAATGATGGAACTAAGTGGCACTTACCATAATAAAGCAATCAAATTCTATTTCTATTGTGTCAAATTTCAGGAAACACCATTTGTGGAACGATTTGACATTTGACAACGATTTAGGCATAGGAAGATCTTTTACGAAGAAAGTCTCTGCTGCCTCTGCAGTAAACTTTAATAAAAATAGAAATACTGCCTTATTAAAAGAGTACAACCTTTGATGATCAACTTCATATAGAGTAGGTCCATATGGGATTAAACTACAATTCTTCAGCTTGAAGGAAATGTATACATAATTAAATGATTAACTAATTAATATATCACAAATCTGCAACTTTGAGCTACATTGTAACAAACCATCACCCTATTGCCCGAACCCATGTTAGGAATGTCGTACCCCTATCTACATCTACATAATTATATGATGTGAGCATGGGCAATTCTGGCTAACTGGCAAAGAGATCACTAGAGGCATGAACTATACTTGATTGGCAACAAGGGAATTTTGCAGGCAAGATACTAAAGAAGAAACTCACAAGAATAGGCAAAAGGTATTAAGAATGTAAATGTAATATATATAAGTGATATAAGTACTTTAAAGCTAAAAGGTCTTCTTGGTGTAACTTGGTAGGGTCTGACATGGGTGATACAACATGTACCTGTACTATATAGATTGTTAGAAAATGGAAGGCCCAATTTGTCCTATATAAAAAAAATAATCCTGAAAAGGCCTCAACTAAGGAAATGAAAAGGCCTTAAGAAAGGTAAATACAGGAAACTTGAAATCAATCACTAGGTTGTTTTTTTTCCTTAGCAGCAGGAACAGAACATTTATTCAATTGGCCTTTGCAGAGCCCACAGAGTGGGACAGCTTAGGTTAGCTCTAGTCTATGCTGTCGGTTACGTATTATGGATTAAGGTATGACGCTCATATCCCCTTTAGTCGATTAACAACAAACTGGCACTGTCTTGATCCACATGCAGCTAGCGAGTACGAGTCGACCTCTATTCTAGTCACAATTTGTAGGGCCTACCCTTTTGACATGTTGTCAAAACTTTCAAACTAGATCTGCAAATTGAACCAAAAATGGCAAAAGATGATGCAGCTAGCTAGCTAGCTGCGGCGTATGTCACAGGAGCAGGATACTCTGTGTGTGTGTGTGTGTGGGGGGGGGGGTATATGTTACTGTGGCAACTTGGTACACAGCTAGCTGGTTGGTCCTAAATGGCAGTATAAATGGATTCGGGGCAGTTTAAATTGGGGCGGTCCAGGAGCGCCCTAAATTTTGGCCGCAGTATAAGTGGGATACATGATAGCTCTTTCTCTATTGAGATTAAATAGCATATCACTAGAATACACTTTGCTTATGTAAGCAACTAAAAAAAAATTGTTAAGTTCTGGCATCTGCTTGTCATACAACAATGTACTTTCAAAATTTTAATTCATTTTCTTCTAAAATATTAAAGTGATTTGGTAACTTTGTAGAGGCTTGATAAAATAAATTTTCATTTTCTTAGTTTTTGATGAAGGAATAGATTTTTGTTCTCACAGGTTTTGTGTAAAAACATATGAGCAATAATTATATCTAAGGTGCATGTATGATTGAATATTTCCTTTAGAGAAAATGGAAATTAATGATTTTTGCGGTACAGCGCAAATGGGAGAGGAGCTCGCAAGATACGTCACGGAGTTGCCAATTTGTGTCTGATTGATTACAACTTCAAAAATTCATAACTTTCTTATTTCTTATTGGATTTTGCTCAAACCTTCACTGATCTGTTTCTTTAATTTTTCTGCTTCTTTTAAAACCAACTTGTAATCAGGGTGGACTATCCCTTTAAGTCTTAACTCTCAATGATTGTGCTGCGTTTTAGGCTCATGGGTAATATTCATGCAAGTGTCAAATAGACTGTGAAAACAATCGATCATTCATCTGATTTTGCATAAAATCCATTCCATTATTTCCACTTGAACTAAAAGGGCTGTGTACTTTTCCCTTACATATCAAATATTTCTGTGAAAGTATGACTTCATCTTTATACATCATAATACAACCATCAATTGAATAGAACTGCTAGTACTGTCAACTGGAGAACTTTGGCAATGCTTGCAAAGCTTTTGTAGAAAATAATACATTGAGAAAATCTGCTGCACACATCACAAATTAATCAGCAAACTTCAACTCATAAAATCTGTCCTCTTTGTGTGAGCACATTATGCCGTGGCTGAACAAATAAGTAATATTCCATATCTATCAAAAGTACAAAGAAAAAAAATGTAAATTTCATCCATATTTGCTATCAATAATGATAGTTTACCATCATACATATATAATTTTGCTTTATTTGTCTGTCAAATTGTCCTAATATAAAATTTTTAAAATATGAGTCGGTAATTCTGGTAGCTGAAATAGTACTTGTAGTACTGTTTATCACACTCGTGAGAGAATTATTTGAAAAAGAATTATCTTTAGCACATAATAATGCCCCCCCCCCCCCACGATGCTGATAATGAAGAATTCCCCTGGCTTTAAACTCTGAATACAAACTAGTAACTTGAATTAGATGTCGAATACAAACTGTTAACCAAATTTTGTACCTAAAACCGAAATGACAACAATATTCTAAAAGAAAGAGTACTTCATTTTTGCACACTTTGGCTCTTCTTTCTCAAAATCTAAAATGTGAATCAAAGTTCATTAGAAAATATATGGCAGCATTAAAATAAAAAATGAGAATACCAAACTGTCTTTTCATCAGAGAATTATTTTTGATAAATGAAAGAATCCAAATATTTTATGAATACATACAGAAATAAGTAAATGCAGGGTAACAAAAAATTTCTAAGAATTGAACAATTGACATTTCGTATTTCATTTCACACATGTACCAGGCGAAAAACAATTTTCAACATTAAAAAATATGAGTCGGTAATTCTGTTAGCTGAAATAGTACTTGTAGTACTGTTTATCATACTCGTGAGAGAATTATTTGAAAAAGAATTATCTTTAGCACATAATAATGCCCCCCCCCCCCCCACGGTGCTGATAATGAAGAATTCCCCTGGCTTTAAACTCTGAATACAAACTAGTAACTTGAATTAGATGTCGAATACAAACTGTTAACCAAATTTTGTACCTAAAACCGAAATGACAACAATATTCTAAAAGAAAGAGTACTTCATTTTTGCACACTTTGGCTCTTCTTTCTCAAAATCTAAAATGTGAATCAAAGTTCATTAGAAAATATATGGCAGCATTAAAGTAAAAATGGAGAATACCAAACTGTCTTTTCATCAGAGAATTATTTTTGATAAATGAAAGAATCCAAATATTTTATGAATACATACAGAAATAAGTTAATGCAGGGTAACAATAAATTTCTAAGAATTGAACAATTGACATTTCGTATTCCATTTCACACATGTACCAGGCGAAAAACAATTTTCAACATTATTAGTTCCAATCCCATATGTGTATTTTGTAGTTTTCATACCACCATTTTCTAATCATTTTTCATGCTCTTGTATTTCTCTCAATACACTGTGTACACAAACCCTACATAATAATAAAACTATATTAATTTTGTCTCTGATTGTCAATTAATGATAGAAATATTTATGAATACAAAACTGCAAACTATACAATATTTAGCTTTTCATCATATAAGTGGTTAACTTCTAAGAAGGCATTTAATCAATTATATTGAATAATTCGGTTATATAAATCTCTTTTCCACATTTCATTGTCTATAACATATTCTCATGCATAATATTCATTTTGGTTTACAAAGAAAGACACTGAACACAAGCAAATCTTATAATTCTTTACTGACATCTTCAAACGAGCCAAACTCGACCGAGCCTGAACTGTGTGACTCAATGACCACTGCATCCTCACTGTCGTTGGTGACCTGTACCTCTATGGTGCCGAAGCCCGCTGTTAGACCACCAGCTAGTCCAGATCCTTGATCTAGACCAGACACAGGGATGTCCAGATCCAGGAGATTTGCTCCTGGATCTGAAGCAGGAGGCATCGTGGGGATGTCATCACCCTTTGCTATCTCGCTGGAGCCGTTGGTTATCGTGGCAACGTGATCTTTTGATGCTGCATCGCCTGCATCCTCCGTGTCCTCCTCTTTTTGGATCTTGATCGACTTCTTCTTCTTCCCGGAGGTGACGGTTAGCATGGTCATGCCAAAGGGTTTCTTGGCAGTGGTACTAACCTCTGCATAGCCTTGAGGCATTTTTTCATGGTTGGCCATGGCGGGAGAATCAGTAGACTCTTTTTCATGCTCTACATGATAATAAGATAACATGAAAGTGAGTGGTAAATATGTACAATGGATGATTTGTTCTCCACAAATAACAATAGAACGAAGTTGGTATCAAACTAGTACATGTACCTGTGTGTTGGATTCATTCACTAACTTTGAATATGAACATTCCACATGTAATATAAAGTTGCATACTGTATAGATCTGTGACTTATTATTAGATATGACAATGGATTACTGCATATTATCACACAAAGTGAAGGAAAATCATACAAAGAGACAGAAAAAAACAGGCTTAAAACAAATAATGTCGGGTGAGATGAGGAGAAAGACATACAAACAGAGAGACCTATATTATACATAGAAAGAGAGAGAGGAGGGAGAGAGAGAGGGCTGAGAGGGGAAAAGAGAGAGAGAGATGCTGCATTCAAGCACAAATTAATACAATGTAAGAGTCAGACATTAGTTTGTCTTCTTTAACATTTCTTCGGCATTTAAAGAAAAGGTTGAGTTCTGGGAGAGGTGAAAAAAAAATTGTGAGCTTTCTGATTATTTTATGTCACTTTGGAAGACTATCATAGTAGAAATGTCACCTGAAAAGGATTGCTTCTTCATATGCCCTCATATTGGAAATATGACAAGAACAAGCTGAAATGTTCACGCCGATCATTCATGCCACATGTTGTGTGCAGTCCCATATACCCATTTCTGTGTGCAGTGCATGTGCTTTTCAGTGAGATTTCTTCTTAAAACCTCACAGTATTCACCAATTCTTATGCAGACATGATCAACTTTTCCCATATTGCTCTGAGACAGTTTCTGTCACGATGCAATCGCATGACCAGAACTCAACTTTATCTTAAAGCCTTGTGTGTGGAAACATGTCACCATGCGAACAAAGAGTCATACCTTTTAATGTTATAGCACCAAAGCTTTGAAGGTCTTTCTTGTCTTCTCCACTCTGGGCCAGCTGTTCAAAGGTAGGATCCCCAACAGAAGGGCTCTCCACATTAGCACCAAAGCTAACAGAAGCTGTTGAGCTATCAAACGGTTGGGAGAAATCACCCAGCAAGTCCGAAGATGTTAAGTTTTGTCCAACAGGTGTCGGTGTCTCTCTGACAGATGACATGTCACCTTCTGACGGTGTCCCAAATGAAAGCATGGAACTCTCAAACTCCCCAAACCCATTGTACCCATGCTCTTGACTGTCTTCCATGGACCTATCACCAGCGGACTCCACGGCTGACACGAATCCACCAGGCTCTGATGACGAAGTGCCACTACTGAAGGGATTGCTGGACATAGTGTTGAAAGACTCTGTAAATGTGACCGTGCTATCATTGCCCTCAAGGAGATTGCTAACAGCGGTATTGTACCCTCCAGTGGATACAGTGGTATCCACTGCAACTTGCATATTGGGTTCTTGAGATGATGGGAAAGGAGTACTGGCTTCAATAGGATTGACATCATCTGATGAGAAAAAGTCAGGGGTTTTGGGGGTGACTTCTACCTCTGGTGCACTACTGTCCAGTCCAAAGGACTGACTGGCAGACTGTCTATCTCCTTGAGGTGTGGGTGTGGCAAAGGCATCCTCAAAGCTAAGTTCACAAGAGGTGTCCCCTCCTGCAGGAGGTGCCGTATTTGCCTGTGGGGTCGCAACACTAGGTATATTTTCCGAAACAGCTTCAAGTTCCTGTACACCGAGAGTTGCTTCTTGTTCTGTCTCACCAAAAGAGATTTCCAAAGGCTGATCCTTTTCGAGTCCTTTGGAAAGATCTTCTATCAGCTGATCCTCATGTCCAGTCTGGCCAAGCGATGGCACGGTCACATCCACACTGACCACCTGCTGTGCCGGGGTTAGAGAGGGCTCCTGACCCTCACTGACCGCTGACAAGGGATCCCCTTTAGCCATACCGATGGAGAGAGGATCGCCATTACTGATCTCAACCGATAGATCCTGTTGCTGTGCATCCTGGGACACCTCACTACATTCCGAAGAACTCTGACTGGCCAGGTTCGGCTTGAGGGAATTCCATTTTGTCTCAAAGTCTGCCATCTGCACCCTATCTATGTTCTTCTTGAGGTGGTTCAGGAGCTCATGAACTTCTTTGACGGTTGGTCTCGTGTCGCTGTCCATCCAACAGAACATCATGATCTCAAACCTACAAGCAAGGAACACACAGTAATAACAATAACTACATTTATATTTTGCTAATATCCATCCCAGGTGGTGCTCACGGCAACTAAAAAGTATGACCATTACCCTGTACTTTTGTAAGGTATCAATGTACAAATGTTCATTTCGATCGAATTATTTTTTACATATTAGGCTATGCAAAATCCACTGCAATGGAAAGCACTTACAATCCCAGTTTCTTAAACTTGATCTGGCCAAACATTTCTAAATCAGAGAAAGATAAATATCGTTACTGAGTCAAGACTTTGTTGGAAGATGAGGCTCCTTTTTAGTCCAACCTCCCTCCTCGTTTTTTGTATTATTTTTCAAGTAAAGAATGACCCTTTCATGATTCCATATCAGTTTATGTTACAATCAGATTGGGTCATAAGACCTACGATTTTACCAACCATAACAAACGAAATGAGATTATCCCCTTCCACGAGTATGGAAGGGGATATGTTCTACCTAAGTTTAGCCTAAACACAATCTTTTCTTTCTACCTGAAACAAAAAATAGGTACTCAAGTTGCACAATTTTTTTACCAAGAAATATATTTAGAGCCAAATTAAACAATGAAACAAAGCTTTATTTACTCTTGAAATTTCCTCTTTGAACACTTTTCTATAACTAATAGCAAAGATGGAGTGATATCATAACGAAGTAGGGAGTCTCTTTCTTCTGGGTACAGGCATGAAAGGTGGGTACACGTCACTGGGATAAAGCCTTGGAATGAAGCTAAATTCACAATGCCCAAACGCTGAACAATCACTCACCATCTGTCGGCATACTTGATGTCCAGCTTGGGTTTGTCAAGCTTGATATTCTGATCCATGACGACCTGCTTCAAGACTTGCTCATCGCTGAGGTCAGGATAGGGTCGGTCTGCGGAGGTTGAGAGCTCCAGCATTATCACACCAAAGGACCTATTACAGGATTCAAAGTTGGGATGAAGATCTCACGATTACAGAAAAGGGGACACTGAGTCATATTTTGAACTTTTCTGATGGCTGAGACAATGAGAATAATTTTTTTTTTCATGTAATGTCAGCATACTTGGACTCTGGTGAATTGGATTACTGTCTAAAAAGGAACAAGTTGTTTTTGAGAAGTGTTTCCACACTGTGTTGGATTGGAAAAGAAGATAATTTAATATTCAATGTCACTTCCTGTATATAAGAGATTTCCAAATAGATATTTTTTAATATTTTATACCATAAATTAACACTTGGTTGAACTCCACATGTTATTAATTAGGAGTTATAGTGAAAATATCCTTTTCCAGCAATCATAGATATTTCCCTAGCTTCCTCAATAGTCTACCTACAGACTTACCAGATATTGGACTCCTTGGTGATTTTCTTGGGTTTGATGTCTTGACCCCTAATCTCAATGACCTCTGGCCCTAGCCATCTAATAGGCACAGCATGACATTCATCTTTTGTGATGTAATAATCCTCCTAGAAACCAAGCAGGGAAAAGAACAAAAAGAGCAATCAACAATCAAAGTTATACAACCGTGGATAAACCTTTGGACACTTAATTATCAAAGCAAGAGATATACAAATGTAGAATCACTCAACAAAATCTTGACAAGTGAGTAACCAACAGCTGAGAAGGCATCTTAATGAAACCTATGGTCTGTCTTTCCCTAAGCGTTTTAATAAAGGAACACATTTGGCTAAACAACATTCATTTTCCCCCTATTTATTTATGTTGTTTTATTTAAACAGGGTAGCATTGTCAGTTACAAAAAAATGCTTTCCACAACAGTCCTGTAGGCCTACATTTATATGACCAATAAGTTTTAAGACTGAAATTGCAGAAATTGCTCCCTAACGTGGAGCGAGCTGACAGGGACTGGCAATCAAAGTAAGGATTAGTTTGATGGTGAATGGTTAATACTTACAGGGTATTTTTCCAATGCTAGTCCATAATCACCTATCTTGACGGATGTATCTGAACAAACTTGGCAGTTCCTTGCTGCCAAATCACTAGAGTAAGGAAGAAAGTAGCATGTAATAACATAAAGGGACATGAAATCTTTCCATACAGAAAGATTTGCACAAAGTCAAAGATATATATCCTGTACCAATTTAGTGCAATTATATCAGCTGAAAATATTTATCATAAGCATCACCTTCAGCTCTATGTGGACATGAAAAAAGCAAATTAAACATATACAAAATATTCCGAACAACTATATTTTCAAGAAATCTGACAATTTTTTCTTATTCTTTGCCTCAAGGCGTACAGATACATGTTTTGCAAAGGTACTGTTTGCTGTATTTTAGATACCCTAAGCAAAAAGGAATCCGCATAAAAGGCCATGGTTCACCTTTAGGAGCTACTTACATATGAATGAAGTCAGCTTGATGCAGCCAGAGTAACCCCGAGATGATATCATGAGCCATACGTAGCTGGACATCCTTCTGGGCCATCTCTGTCACCATGCTTCGGTTTTTGCGTAGGTAGTTCTTCAGGTCTCCCTATAAATGAAAGGAATATCCACAGAATGAGAGTAAGCTCAAGTTACACGATGCTCTTTTAAACTGGGCCCTAACTGAGTCCAACTGGAGTCAGACTACCACTTAGATTACACTTGGCCGCACCTGTGCATTAATGTGAAGCCAGCTGAGAAATCTGTCCGATGTTTGTTTTATGTATCGATAGTGCAGAGTGTTATTTTATTTAACTGTATTGTATGGTTTGCAGGCTGTAGAAAGAAAGACCTGGGAAGACTGGAAAAAAACAGCTAACCAAGCGGGAAAAATTACCGGAGTAAAGAGAGACCTAAAGACAGAATGTGATAAGAGAATTCTCCAAAAGGCTTAAGAAATTATGACAAATCCGAATCATCCTTCATTTTCATTCTATGAGTTTCTTAGATCAGGAAGAAGGCTATTAACCCTTTCAGGACAACTGACCACATTTTGTGGTTTGGCTCGATAACTTTTGATTCAGAGCTCTAAAAAATATACCAGATGCATGAGTAGAAAGAGCAAAAATTTCTACACACACTATGTCCATTTTTGTTGCATGACCATACTGCGTTTGATGCCAGGAATTTTAAAAATGACAATAAGCTTTAAAATCCTTAAATTGGCAATACATTGAGAGGTTCAAAATCATTGTTTTTCATCAAAATTGGCAATTTTTTCAACTTTTTGACGAATTTCTAACCATGTATATTTTTATAAAGACATTACACCTTTTTAGAAGCAATTAGCAATGAAAGAAAAATATTATTGTTGCCAATTTAAAGAACAAAATGAGATCAATTTAGCCCTTAAATAATTCCTGTCCTGAAAGGGTTAAGGTCACTAAAATGTAGGACACAGCGGTTCACAAACACCTTCATTCCATACTCAATCAGGGCATTTAACCAAGCATAATAATGTTTCAGGGAATAATAAAAACTATACCCATACGTTGATCAAATGTACATCGCGTTATTGCTATGTTTTGTTATGAAAATAGAAGGTTATAACCAGACATTATAATTATGTTTCAAAGAATATATTTAGAGGAGTAATTTCTATTTGATTATACATATATTTCAATTTCTATGAATAGCAATATGATAATTCGAATATTCCAGAAAAGAGCTTCCCTTTAATATTTCATATTAAAGGGAAGCAAACCATTATAACCATAACCAAATGATATATGTAATGCTATTTCATGAATTTAATATGCCATTATGTCACCAATTTCATATTTATTATTGTTCTGTTATGTGAATGTTATATGTAAGCCATTTACTGTGAGCAAAACAAATATCCATGTTGAATACATTGGACCAATAAATACTATACTTCTATACTATACTATGTACACATCAAACCAAGCTGGCCAGGAAATACAAAAAAAATGGACAATATGTGCTAACAGCTTGTCAAACATCTCGCTAAAATTGCTCAAAAATAACACAACATGGTTTATTCTACTGGAAAATCGTTAACCTTTCTTACACAAATAATATTGGCATAAATATTCAAAACTGAATGATAAGCACTGTTACAACTAACCTAATAACAACTATCAACTTACATATGGGGCATATTCCAAGACGAGTAGAAGAGGTATGCTTTCAATGCATTGACCAAGCAGCATCAACACATTAGGATGATTGACTTCCCTGGAAAGAAAGAATGATAGAAGCAAATAAGAAAATAAGATTTTTTTATTATTTTCAAAGAGAAAATGAGAAGCAGAGTAAATATGGAAAGATGTTTAGTGAGTGAAAGAGAGAGAGACAGATAATCTTGAAAGAATGATTGAGAGACAAATACAGAAAAAGAACAGAGAAACACAGAGAAGGTAGGAGAGAGAGAGAGAGAGAGGGGCGGACAGACAGAAGAGACAGAAAAACAGAGTCCAAGTGTGATAAGCAGTTCAGTATACAAATATTTCAGATTTGTTTTCTGATAATAAATTCGTAAGAACCATCATAGAAACGTGGGTGGACTGTCACGTCTTGTGATGTAAAACCCCCTCCCCACATGAAGAAATGCCATCATTATCATATCATCAAGCACTTCTTGTCATTTTGCAAGCAGGTTCTTTCATCATTCTAGTATCAAAGTGACTACATTTTGTGTCCACATTAAACCCTAAAGCCCACCGCACACTATACAATCGGTCTACGATCCAATTTTGAAATAAAATGTTATAGCAATTAGATATAAAAAGTTAAACACATAAAATATGCATGACTGAGGTTCTGAATAGCTACATAGATAGTAAAATCGAAATTACGGCCTATTACGAGCCTTCTAGTTGGAGGAAAGCTCAAATCAGCTCCGAATTGTAGTGACGTCAGAGCAGTCCTGCAACTGTCTACGATTTGAAACTGATTTGGCCCTTATTCCGGATATAAGGCTGACATCGTACCAAATTCCTATGGTGATTATTCATATGATTGTTAAGAACCTGAATCAGGTAGCTTTCACTTGTTAAAATGCCCATATTTAATGCTATTGCGATTTATTTCCAAAATCGGAACGTAGTCGATCGTATAGTGTGCGGTGGGCTTTAGTCAACAACTCTTTTACCTGTATGGTTGTACTTCTTGTAAGAAAAGGAGTTGTTCCTCTGGACTAGATGTGTCTCTGAGTTGTTTGATCACAACGCGTGTCTTACGCATCCCTGGGTGTAACCTATGAGCTTCACCTTGTAATACCTGAAATAATTGGAGAGAAACGTTAGACTGATCAACTACAGTGTAGACAATTACAAATCAAATTACTGAAACATGTTGGACAGATCTTACATTTCATCCTCAACCTTTACAGTACTGGGCTATTTGAACTTTTTATATCCAATATAGAAAACACTATAATGGTAAGTCCTTTTTGGTGTTTGGTGGGTTTTTTAGGGGGGAGCAGTCGAAAATCATTCCTCTCCCCCATGGGCCGTAAGAGTAAGCATTGGTTTACAAGCCCACTGTTAGGTATCATTCTACCCTAAAGAAACCACATACAGGAGGAAATTTTTTTTTTTTTAAACTAGGGAAGAAAAGAGAAGCATCTATATGACTTCTAACCTTTCCAAACCAGCCATTGCCAAGCTCATCCACATAGTTGAGTTGATCTCTTGGAAACACAAATCTGGGTGATTTCAGGTGTTTGAGTTCTCCATCCTTGTTTGCTGCATCACTGGACAGGGCTGTAGTCCCCTGCAGTAACATTGACGATACAATTCAATCCATCACTCATCACTTTTTTTTTTTCTTTTTTCTTTTCTTTTTTTTTTTTTTTTTTTGGGGGGGGGGAAGGGGGGGGTCTCCTCAACAGGGTTCAAAGGTGCTTCTACAATACTTGCTTCAGTAACAATTGCTCTGCAGGCAAAGTCCTACACCAATCGAATTCCTAACTTCAACTCAAGTCCAAACACTATAGTGACTATACCTAATCCTAAACCCTTAAAGGGACCAAAAAGTCGCCAGTCGTGGTGTTTGGAGCTTGGCCCGGCTCGGGTAATATTCAGGAATCGCCGTACATCTTCGGTAAACGAGCGCGCAATTGCAGTGATACGCATTCGACCAAAGAAAGACGAACTGAACAACCCAACTGACAAACTACCCCACCCTCGACGGCAATTTTTTTCGCTGCTCCAAGATTGTTGTTAAGCACGGCCTTGCAATAGGGACAAGCGAATGAAATTGAACGTACATGGATATCGAGCGATGGCTCCCTTTAACCTATCCTAAAACCTAATCGCCACCCTAACACTATCCTATACCTCTGACGTAATAAATTTCTGAGTTGCTGCCACAGCAAATGTCTGGTCACCATTCTATTAATATCAACCGATCACATGTCAATCAAAATACTTGTCCTCAACTGGATTCAAAGTACTACCTGCAGGAATGCTGTCCTTCATCAGATTATACTTAAAGAGAAGGAGAGGTAAAAAACGATTTGTGAGCTTTCTCATTCTTTTTATGTAACTGTAAACGTGGAATATTTCGCAAGGTGGAAATTTTCGCACACTTCGCGCAGCACAAAATTTGCGCGAAAATGAAAACATGCAAATATTCTTGTTTATGTATCTTTCTGCCAATGTGCCTAGCACGTTGGCGAAATTAAAAACATGTGAAATTCACCATACTCGGCCGAGCACGAAATATTAATCGCGTGAAAATTTCCACTTTCAGAGTAGTTTGGAAGATTATCATAGTAGAAATGTCACCTGCAAAGGATTGCTCTTCAAATGCCCTCACATTTAAATGTGACAAAAAACAGCTGAAATGTTTGGGCTGAACATTTGTGTGCAGTCCCATATATGTACACATTTCTGTGTGCAGTGAATGTGACTCTCAGCATGATAACATCAATTTCTTATCATTTTGGTGATTCCAAATCTTTGCAGCATACATGTACATTAATTCTTATGTACTACATAATCAACCTTTCCAAAGCGATTTGAGACAGTTTCTTTAACAATTCAATCTCATGACCAGAACTCAAATTGCATAAAACTTACCATTAACGGTAACTTTGCTGTTAGTGGTAACTCCCATGGAAACCTTGATTTTGATGTTACCATGGTATTTACCACTGCTGGCAGAGTCACCATTAATGGTAAGTTTTATGCAACGGGGCCCAAAACTCAACTTTAACTTTAAAGGGGGTACCCAATGCTGAAACAATGTTAGTTCATTTAAAAGATCATGATTTTATTAGAAGAAAATCATCTGCCTTAATTTTTTTTTTTAATTCGTGTTGCCAGAAAATCCCCGAAATATGGTAAGATTTCAGGATATTTTGGCCCCTCAGCTGTGTCCCAATTTCAGCTAGGTAACCACAATGACGTCAAAGTGGTTACCTTGTCGCGCAATTATAGCAAAATGCGCGCAAGGTGTAATGCATTTTGTACAGTCTAGCGCGCAACACATCTGCAATACGCGAACCTGGGTAACCACTTTGACGTCATTTTGGTTACCTAGCTGAAATTGGGACACAGCTGAGGGGCCAAAATATCCTGAAGTCTTACCATATTTCGGGGATTTTTCTGGCAACACGAATTTTTAAAAACTTAAGGCGGATGATTTTCTGCTAATAAAATCATGATCTTTTAAATGAACTAACATTGTTTCAGCATTGGGTACCCCCTTTAAATAGCATTTCAGAGAGAGTTGCATGTTACCACTAAGTGGCAGTCCTTGGGATATGTACACATATGCACATTTATTGTAATTTATATAATTTGCTTTCTTTTCCCTTTAATCTGAAGAGCACTGAGTAAACAAGGCATAATAATTGTGCACTGAGTCATCCTCTTTTCTTTCTCTGTTTCAATTCATCCCTTTTTCATATACATGTACTTCCAGATGTTTACTCTTGGGTCTTGTTTCCTTGTTCAAATCAAACAATTCTCGATTGATAGACTGATTTCCCTGTACAGGAGGTAAGAAACACTACTAGTATCGAGAGTAGATGTTCAATACTGTACAATGAAGCTGCATTCTACAACACAGAAACCAAGATCAAAGTGTAATACATATTCAAGATGGATGAAATAATTTCCACCATCTCAACTCTGTCAACGCCTCAGCTCAACAACCACAATTTCAAAGAGGTTCCTACAATTTTTTCAAAAAGTGCTACCCAGGAGTTCTACATGTAATGGTTGCACATAGGATATTTAGATCAGTATCAAAATTGGCCAGGATCTCATTTAGTTAAAAGGAGACAAAAAATTAACGACAGATTATAATCATCAGTATCTTGCCATTTATCACCTAAAATCAAGGAAATTCAAACAAATTAAAAGGAGGGTGGGGGAGGGGCTTACCAAAATTACACATTGGCTTATACATGTAGGTACGTGTATTTTCATTTTAAGTCATTCATCTCATTGTGGTAGATAGAATATACATGTATGGTGGATAGAATACAAAATCACATGTTACCTGCGGTAATCCATGGCTAGTCTGCATTCTGGATGAAAGGTCAGGCAAGGCCTCAATATTGACTGTCTCCGAGAGCCCACCCGGTGGGAAGGAAGGTGTGCTCTGTGCAGGTGGGCTGAAGTCTGCAAACCCATCATTGGAGTGACTCTGATTGGTGTTATGGCCATCATCATACTCTACAGACTCCTCATATTTCTTTGAAAAAAACATTAAAAATCAGGGAAGGAAAAAAAAAATGGTAATTTCAAAGAAAAAGCATTCCTCACTTCGTTTTTCTGGTGTTTACATGTAGACATGAAATGGTACAAGTAAATATGCGGTCACTTGACGACTTTTCCCAAAACATTATTTGAGCAAGCTTTACGCACTAAATATCATGTACAAAAATTGTAAAGAGACAAAACTCATCTTATTTGCAGACACTATATTAAACAGTATTTGCTCAGATTTAGTTGGAAAAACATGTCCATTATACTGTAATTGATTTTTAGCTAAGTATGAGTCAATGGTCCCCTGCTTAAAGGGATACGTCATTGAGTTTATTCAGTGATCATGAATGTGTAATTCTATTATTATTTTCAGAAGTTCACTTTGTAAGGCTGAGATTTTTTTCTCAGTTTTGCTATGCTTACTAGGTACATGTAATTTTTCAAATATGTGAACATGATTTTTTTTTTTTTTTTGATGCTTGATAGAAGGCCTCTGATAATGATCATGGCATATTTAAATTAATATGATTCAGCAATTAGCATAATGATGCATACAATAATTCCCACCACAACTTGGTGAAATACTGAAGAAACCACAATAGTACTGGGTTTGGTACTTTGTGGAAAAAAAAAAATTTGGAAATCATTGCACAAAACATCTTTAGACGTGGGCAGTGTATGTGAAATGCTATTATGCCAGATGCACACTAGTAAAGATCTGAATTACTGAATCATATTTATGCAAATATGATAGCGCATAGCAGGGGGCTTCCTTGTCTGGTGGCCCATGACAAGGAAATCTGCCAGTCTGGTAATAAGCATTATGATCAAGTTCTGTACTCTAAGGAAATGTAAGGAAAATGTAGAGCTTAGTAAAAGGTTATTTTAAAAAGGCATCAATGCATTGCCTTGACATTTTAAGCTACTGTAATACGATAGTAAGTTGCCTGGACAAAATTCAACATTTTTTATTAAGGTTAACCCCTTCAGAACTGTACATATGCTACTGAAATGTGAAACAACACTTCTGGACAAAGAAAAGCTTGACTTCTTTTCATCAAATTCAAAATGGGTTCGTGAATTTTGAAATCAGATAGCACAGAACAATTATCAAGAAAAACACTGAAAAATGAGTACAATAATTGAAATCTTGTCTGACAAAATGTACTTTACTTGTAAACTAAGCTTCATACTGTATGGGATTAAGGGATTATGTTCTTGGTGATACCATGAAAATCTGATAAGCCCTATATATGAATACACTGACAGTGTACATCAAAATAAATTTAATTTCTTCACAAAGGCAAAGGCGATTGGGGCTTGTGTCATATTCCGTAGGGTCACCGACTATGAGAAGCAAAAGCTGACATGAAACTGAAAGCAATATCAATAATTTCCACACCTACATGTAAATGCTATCACTATCAGTCAGTTTTTAAATGCCCAGTGAATTACATACCTGAATGTTTACTAAGAGACAACAAAGAAAAAAATTACATTTACATGTAAGACTAACCTTTGCTTCTAAAGTTTATCTTAAATCCGTTTATTCAGTAACCTCATCATTCATTGACTGAAAGCCACATACGGTAAGCCATGTAGGCTTGGCATATTAGACTTTGTACTGACAATATTAGGAAAATAAAAGGCCTACATGTGTTTATTTTTAGTCCTGTACTCACTTTACTTCTCAACTTCTCAAATAATTATTTTAAGTAGATGTACAATGTAAAAATATTCACTATTTACAGGGAATTAAACCCTTAAAAATTTTCCCCCCAAAAAATATTTCTAAATAGGAGCTCCATTATTCTTGCTAAGCTTGAATATTCATCCAATACTGTAAACGTGGAATATTTCACAGTGTGGAAATTTTCACACATTTCGCGCGGCATGAAAGTTGCACAAAAATAAAAACACGCGAATAGTTTTGTATATATGTATTCTTTTGTCCATGAGCCTAGCGTGTCGGCGAAATTAAAAACACATGAAATTCACCTTACTCGGCCGAGCGCGAGAAATTAATCGCGTGAAAATTTCCACTTTTACAGTAGCTATAATGTGAATACCAGCTAAACATACATTTAGTAGGAATCTACTTCAGGGAAAACATCTCCCACATTTAAGGTCTTTTAAAGATTCTTGCTGTCAAATTGCACACACGTGAGGGGCTTGGGGAGGGGTCACAGGGGTGGCATTCAAGCAGTGTCCCTGTCCTACAAGAACATATTTTAGTTCTCAGATTTTTTTCATTGACACCAACTTTTAACATTCACATGAATAGCTGATTAATTAGCTAAGAACCATTTTTTCCATTTTACATTGTTGCAACCAAATGTAGGTATTACCTCCCCCTAACCGTGGACCTACTCTGTGCTGTAACTACCGGTAGCCATAAAATAACATAGAAATGAGAAAAAACAGAAAGTAATCCAAAAGTTTTCCACTCAAAGAGGCAGTTGTGTTCTATTGCCGGTTGTTTTACGACCATCATATGGTCATAAAACCTTGCAGTGTATTGAGCCTCTGATCTGTTTAACCATCCACCCACATAATATTAATGGAATGCAATGTCAATATTGGTTTGTCACATTGGGAAAATATGATTCAATCTGTACTGACTCAACAGGCAGTGTACTGATACATGTGTAGTATTTTCCAATATGAACCATATGTTTCTATTAGAACTTAAAAGATCTGTATCAAATGGACGACATAATGACTTTTAGACTTGCTAGAGTGTACCTAACTTTGCATATTCTCTACATTTCTTTTATCAGCACAGCATTAAAAAAATACTAAAAAATGGCCAAGTACATACAATGTAATCCTAACTGACAAGTCCTTGATTTGGTTAAATCTTCAATAATAATACATATTGCATTACATGTATTTCATTGAACAAAAGAATGAACTCTGGCATACATTTTGCTGTCCAGGGTGGGTCATGGGAGGGTCACGAGTGATTCATATTACTTAGATATGTAAGAGCATAAAAACAAATAAATGAATAATGATTTGTACATTTCCAATATATACAAATCATTCAATACCGATTTCACTACAAGGCAAAATCTGTGGTATGAGAAGTCGATTTCCTTCTCTCAAAACCTGTTAGATTGAAGAATTATTCAAATCTAAGATGCATGTAAGGAATCCTTCCATTCCTACTACAGTACATACATGTACATTCCCATTGGTGTAATTTTTTTCAACCTCTCTACATTCAAAACAAGAATATAATTATTCATAACATTCCACTTAGCAGAACCCATCAGTAACTGAAATCCGAAGCCTTAATAACTTTTCAGTAGAGAGCAGCATGCTTAGGCAAAAAAAAAAACATTGTTGTGTTGGTGTAACCCGCCCTAGCCTAAAAATATCCCGAGTCCCTGACCCTATGTTTTTTTTTTTTTATTTATTGCTATCGATATCGCGTATGATCGTGCTGCTTTCGCAATCGAATTTGCTGTGCAGAAAACCCGGAAGTGTTGTGGACAGAACAGCTATGTTTCGAGCGGTTTCGGCGAGAATTTAACCTCTTCGGTTTTTTTGTGAGCACGCCCAATGCCACTTGTTTGGGCGATATCCTAGCCTGTAATGCTGCATATCTCGCTCAATGAAACCCATGCACAGCGCATGCATGCTCTATCTAGCTAGCTAGCTAGCTAAACTCAGAGCTATCCATACAGAGAGTCCTGCAATGACACTGGAGGTCGCTTCTGATTGGTCAGTCATTTCATGGAGCTTCAAAAAGTTCCCTCTCATAGAGAATGTACGTGAAAGGGAACTATTGGGAGCTCCATGATCCACCATGTTTTAAACAAAGACCGCGTACGCGCATGCTTATTATGCGCGTGTCACAACTCTCTCTATCAACGCGCTCTGGCTAAACTGACATCTTGGTCTGTTGTTTAACCTGTTGGAGAATGGAGATAATGCCTGAGATATCTCAGGCTGGGGTCTATGGGAAACCTGTTATAGCAAAAAGAACCCATCTTCAATGCGTTAATGTGTGCATGTATTTGAATGTACATGTATGTTTGTATGTATGCATGAATGTATGTATGTGCAGAGGGTTGTATTACGTATGTATGTATGTGTAGAAATGGTGGCATATATATTGCAGATTGGAAGGAAAAGAAGGAAAAAAACCCGCCCTATCTACCCTATTTTTCAATGACCCGTTACTCCAATACAACAATTTTTTTTAATTTTTTTTTGCGGGGCCTTATTGGTTTAATTTCTAATTAAAGTTCATGCCCCTAGAGCATTCATTTAGAAAATCCACACATTATGCTATTTACAAGTACACTGTAACTCTGGTATTATTACAAATATTGCCCATTTAGGCAGAAATCTCCCTCTCTCTTTCTCATAATACAGATATTAGGCTCGAGCCGCTCTAACACTCTAATAATTAGCAAAGCACTTCCAATTTTATACCATTATGTAATATGTACATGTATACATACATCTATCAGAAGCTACATTCAAATAGGTTTGAATTTAAAACATTACACATTTCTAGGTTGAAACGAATTAACAAACAATTGGGAAAGAAAAGTGAATGGGTTGTACTGAATGTACTCTTAAAACTGCTAATACTCCATACAATGCATTTTACAATACACATGAAACTGCACACCAGGCTTTCATATGGATGAAAACATATTGAGTTTGTTTTTTTAACATTAGAAAAGTATTACAAGGTACGAAGTGCATGGAGTCTGAGTCTAATGTTGATCACATATTTGCAATACTATAAAAAAAAAAAAAAGTGTTTGTGATCTTGTTAGTTGTGTATAAATAAGTCAGCATGTAATTAGTAAATGGTACACGCACTTTTGTTTTGGTGGACGTACTACTTGTTTAACCCTTTCAAGACAATTGACCACATTTTGTGGTTTTGCTCAATAACTTTTGATTCAGAGCTCTAAAAAATATACATGTACCAGATGTATGAGTAGAAAGAGCAAAAATTTCTGCACACACTGTGTCCTTTTTTGTTGCATGACCATATTGCGTTCGATGCCAGGAATTTTTAAAATGAGAATAAGCTTTAAAATCCTTAAATTGGCAACACACTGAAAGGTTCAAAACTATGTTTTTTTAATAATAATTTGCAATTTTTTCAACTTTTCGACAAAATTTCTAACGATGTATAGTGTTTTCAAAGACATTACACCTACATGTAATTAGAACCATGTAGAACTAACAGAAAAATTTCATTGTTGCCAATTTAAGAACAAAATGTGAACAAATTAGCCATGAAATAATTCCTGTCCTGAAAGGGTAAACAAGTAAAATCATACTGGTGTGCGCATCGTGGTGCGTACAAAATGACAACGTATAAAGCTCAATTGTACTCACTACAAATGACCTTTATCTGCACATGCACAAAATGTAATTACGACCCGACTTATTACTTACATACATGACATCATAGTGTTACCAATTTATAATGCGCCAAGAGCAAGGATCAGCGTGATCATTGTCATTGAAAAAATCATATTATTAGAAAGGCTTTAGTTCTTAAACCTTCACCAAATACTACATATTTCAGACTATAATTGGTCAACCATAGACTTCATGTACACGTACTCTAATATTTTAAAGAGGATTAATGGTATAAATAAAATATGATTTGTACCAAGTTTCAATATTCTATTAAACAGTGCAATATTGCATACCTGAATAATAATGCATTTTTCATATCTTTTATGCTCATCAAATCATAAAATAATTGGCAATAAAAAGCAGTTACCGTATACAGCATATAATAATCATAACCTCCAGACAAAAGAACACCTTGGTATGAAAGGGCTTTCTGGACTCCCTGTAGTTTCTATTTATCATCATCACAGCTAATACAGAAAATAACCTTGACATGTTTCAGTTTCCTCATAACATCTTCAAAATTAAAAAAAAAATGATGGCTCACATAAACTGGCCAAAGAATGGTGTGATATTCATTTCAAAGAATTAAAGTAACCTTCAAAACTATGGAGGATGGGGGGGGGGGGGGGGGGGGACATTGATCCACAGATGAGAATTTTTAGAACATAAATGTACCATGTGTTTAACATTTTGAGACCACTTTCACCAAGTTTAAACAGGTTTACTAAGCAAGTTTGATTTTGACTATTTCTCATTATGAGCAGATTCTTTGATTGCACAAAACAGATCAATTTGGGGGAAATAATATACAAATTGACATTTCAGGCTCTGCATGCTTGATTCAGTGATGAATCAGTGATGCTTTGTGAACAATCAACAGCATCATAATAGAGATAGAAAGAATATGAACATTAGGTCTCTCAGTAGGATTTACTCAATGTCGCAGACAACATGGTGGAGTCATAAAGGTACCATTTAACCACTTTGTTTGGGGGTTACTTTTGTACCCCTGTGCAAAATGAAATTCTTTTTACTGAAAATCAAATTCGGCATATTGATTTTTTTTTCTACAAATCACTGATCATTTGTCTTCATATTTTCAAGGAAGCTCTTTGTTATCCTTTAAGAGAAATCAATTAACAAATCAATTACTATAACTACCATTTCAAAGTGTTGAATATTCAGAGGGCAGGGCAGGAAAATCTGCCTATCAATCAGTGAAAAAGAAATATATTCACTGGAGCTCTTTTGGAATGTGCTGTACAGAAAATGAGATTCTCTTTTTTTTCTCTCTCATTTTTAGGTAATATTTTGTTTGTTTTCTACCAGAGTTTGCTTTTTAGACTAGCAGAACTATTTTATAGCTTTCCTGAATTGTTCATCGCTCCCATATACTTTTTTTTTTCACTGCTAAAAATGCATTTTATTACATACCAGAATACTAGTCTTGCCACAGCAGCAGGCACATCCAACCACAGCTAGGACCAAGCATAGGAGAGATGCTAGTGACAGGGACACAGAAGTAAAGAAGCTGAAAGGTTCCCCATCCTCTGATCCTACAAAGAAAACAAAAGTCATGATAATTAATGCTTTTATGAATGTCCATATACATAGCGCAGCTACTACAAACATATATTCAGACTTCTGGCAGAAAATAGTCTACACATGGTTCAAATTGACAGAAATATGGCTATACCGAATCCCATGGGGGTGATTTGAGAGGACCAAAGCAATTTGCAAGTAGAAAATACATGTATGCATTGCCACTTGAATTGGTCCATATTGAATAAAATATAGCATCATGACATCCCAGGGAGGTGGTTTGGGAGGACCAAAACAACTTTGGAGATTGAAAGTAGGCATTGACTGATTTATTACCCTTGTCGGTACCCTTGTTGAGAGAATCTACACATGGTTTTTATTTTCTGAAATTCTTCACCCTTGGTATCAGCACCAAGGGTTTAATGTACTGGCGAGAAGGCTGCATATATTCACTACAGGGCTTTACAAAGTATATTATTACCCTAGCTTTATCTAGCTGATCTACCCCGAGAAGGCACTCCAACATTCAAGGGACCATTTACTTCACGGGGGTGGAGCAGGGAAATGCAACTATAATTTCCCTGGGTGGAGAGGGACAAATGTAGAATAATGTCTTTACAAAGGATGTTGCTGCCATGGCAGGGTCACAAGTACGTCGGTCAATGCTGTAAACAGGGCTCCACAGCAACTATTTTCACAGGAGGTCTTGAAGATTGAAGATTTTAAGGTCTGTTATCATGGGGTCTCTGTTAAACTTCAAAAATCTAGGGGGTCCAGAGTCAAAATTTGGAGGCCCATGTGCATCAGACCCCTGTTAGCATCGAGCCCTACACATGTACTGTAGGGGACCAATCTCCATAATGACCCATTCACACATTGTACAAGGTAGTGTCTAAAAGAATCATAAGGTTTTGAGGGTATTATGCCTGGGGAGCATTTCATCAAGCATTTTGTCAGTGATTTTTACTGACAAACTTGCTCTCAGCCAGTCAGATGCAAGGATTTCAGTAGCTTATAACAGTTGTCGGTAAAAATCACTGACAAAATGCTTCATGAAACGCTCCCCTGTTTACACTGAGATGAAGAGAACATACTTGCAAACCTATCAAAAGTACATGTACTTCCTTACGGTTTCCTATAAAAAAAAATTAAACTTTTTTTTTTTAGGGATACCCAAGAGCACCAATAAGGTTAAGAAATATGTCATTGGCAATGCATAATTTCTATCTGAAATTTTTTGTCAATACAAACAACCCCTCAGCCTGGGATGCTGTAGGACCACATATCCCTCTATTAAGACAAATTAAAGTTAAACCAATTCCTGCCCAAAAAGCCTGCGTTTTGAAGGGAAAAAAAATAATGAATCTCTTTATAGAACCAGGTAGGCAGGTACATACGTACATGTACAGCCCTCTACAATAATTAACGATCTTACCTGTGATTGGGACAGCTAGAGATCCACTGATGAATGCACAGACCAGTACTGTACTAACAGTTAGTCTGGACATCCTGCTGAAAAGGGGACAAATCTGGAGGAAAAAAAAGGAAAAAAGGTAATATCAAGCATAGAATGAAAAAATGCTTCATCAACAAGTACAAAAGTTGCATGAGACACAGCAAAGAAAACGCATACTGTACATGGGAGCTGAGAGCAACCAGTCATTCTCCAAAAGAGTTCTTTACAAAATATAATATGGAAAATACAGAGACTGCCCTAAGGAAAAAAAAAAGGTGCCCTTTTTCGCTGGTCCTGAAAGCATCGATCTTGCAGTTTGTGCAGATGACAGTAATCATACCAAGCAGCTGAAAAGGGCATAGAGACTACACAATAAATTTTTCACTTCTGAAGTTCTGAGAAACACAGGTTGACATGATAACAAAATTACCAAATTGAAGAGAAAAAAAAGTGGGAGGGAACGAGAACAAGTAATCAATTTTACGGACATATAGGCTTTTTACACTTGATTTTTTTTCAACCCCGTACTATCCTTAACCCCAGACTATTTTTTTTTTGCTGTTCTCATTTGCAGTCTTAGTCCCGTACTATCTCCCTAGCCAGAGCGCTTACACCTTTTGACATTTAGCTCAGCTTTGGTCGGGCTAACCCTGCTTTTTTGAAGTTTTTCCTAGGGCTAAAATAATCCTGTACCATCATGGAGTTAGCCCACTTTAGGAAAATGCAATGTGAACAAGAAGTGGGCGTAGCTTAGTCCCATACTATCGGTGGGGCTAAATCCTCGTTTAGCCCAACAGATAGTACGGGACTAAGCAAAATTTTACAAGTGTAAAAATCTTTTTTCAACCCCGTACTATCCTTTTTCAACCCCGTACTATCCTTAACCCCAGACTATTTTTTTTTTGCTGTTCTCATTTGCAGTCTTAGTCCCGTACTATCTCCCTAGCCAGAGCGCTTACACCTTTTGACATTTAGCTCAGCTTTGGTCGGGCTAACCCTGCTTTTTTGAAGTTTTTTCTAGGGCTAAAATAATCCTGTACCATCATGGAGTTAGCCCACTTTAGGAAAATGCAATGTGAACAGGAAGTGGGCTAAGCTTAGTCCCATACTATCGGTGGGGCTAAATCCTCGTTTAGCCCAACAGATAGTACGGGACTAAGCAAAATTTTACAAGTGTAAAAAACCTCATACATATATGGCCCCGAGTATTGGGTTTTACACTGCAGCATCTCAACATCATTTCTCCTATAATGAGCCATAATGCAACACCCTAATGTTGATGTCACTTCAACCAAATTTACATACATGTACTTTCATAAAGATTCTAGTTTGTTATGAGAGGGAAGACGGTCATATTCAGTACTAAAGAGTGTTTGTCAATTCGAGGGCTGTGTCAATTTCGGCGGCGGTCGCTACCTCTAATTTAAAGAGGTGAAAATACCAATATAAGTAAAATTTTGAGAAAATACTTCCTTCTACATTTTAGGATGAGAGAATATTTGATTTCATGCCAGATTCTTCAAAGGATATTTATCATCTTGATCAAGTGAAATTTTTAGGCTGTTTATGGCCAGTGATCTTGCTCCTTTCAAGAACACACATGTGCCAGAGATCACACACTTGCTATGGGAGGCAATTCTTCATGGTAGGAAGGTAAGGGGTGTGTGGTTATCTACAATGACCTAGCATAAGTGTGAGTGGACCTAGACCTAGCTATGACTCAAGTGCAAAGTTATTTATTAATAACCTTGCATGTGAGTGCCATTATTATTACGTGACATTTGTGACAGCACTGGTGACTGGTGCCCCCTCCTGGTCCTGATCCAATACCTTATGTCTGAATCTACAGCATGACGTCTTACATGTCTTGGCTATAGTTGAGGAAACCACTCGTGCGTTTGCATACACACGCTTGAGTGCAGTGTCGACTACATGTACATGACTGTATGTGAGTAGCCTGGAAGGCTCTTCGAAGAGTAACAAAAAAAAGAAAAAGCTGATGCTACTCTACAGAAGAGTAGCCCCGTTTTTTGTTGTTTTTTTTTTTACTCTTCAAAGAGCCTTCCAGGCTATATGTGAGGGGAATTGGGAAAGAGGACACCATTGTGCGTGACGCAATGAAGCGCTTCTGTGACTGTGCAGATTGAGTGAATGGTGGTTTCAATTTCCTCAACTACGATAATGCCCATGTTTCTAATTTAGGTTTACAGCAATCAGAAACACAATGACATTCAACACTTCCATACACATCAACATCTGAATCAAGGGCATTCACAATATGCACATTCGACAAAACGTCACATCACATGTGCAGTCGGTGTAATGTTTCTACCCCAGCGCAACGGGCTAAAATTGACGGCGTCACACTGTTGTTTGCAACGGCTGCTGCTGCTGCTGGTAGGCGTACACCATAGCATATATAGGCGTACACCACTGCGCTACCAACTGACCCACATACATCAACAAAGAGAACGGCTTTTTGAGAATCAAAACAAACCCCAAAGACCAAATAATTTTAAAATGACTTACAAATACACTAGAGAATTAGAAGTGACACCATAAATGACAGACTTCACTCAGAAAGAACAGAAAATCATGCCATGTTCTTCGCTCCAAACTGCGAGGACCACTGATGCACTCTCATCACGTCACTGCCAAAATATCAACGTTGAATATTCATGAGTTGTAATTGATCTACTTTACAGGGGCGGATCGGGGCGGATCGAGAATCAAATAAGGAAGAGAAAAGGCTGGGGAGAGAATTTCTTCCCCCATAAAATCATGATATCTACCCCCCCCCCCCCCCCCCCGCCCTCCCCAAATAAGAAAAAATTATAGGGGGAGAAAGTGGTTTAGAAGCTAGGGATGGGTCAGGGCCGGGGTGGGGCAATAAAACCGATTTTCATGCCTTAGCTTACATGAGTCTCTCTCTCTCTCTCTCTCTCTCTCTCTCTCTCTCTCTCTCTCTCTCTCTCTTTCTTTCTTTTTTTCTCTCTCTCTCTCTTTCTTTCTCTCTCTCTCTCTCTCTCCCTCTCTCTCTCTCTCTCTCTCTCTTTCTTTCTTTTTTTTTCTCTCTCTCTCTCTTTCTTTCTCTCTCTCTCTCTCTCTCTCTCTCTCTCTCTCTCTCTCTTTCTCTCTCTCTCTCTCTCTCTCGCTCCCCCTTCCCAGCCTCGAAAGGGCAGATGCGGGGCCCTTTGGCAGGGCCACCCTGGATCCAAAATTGTATCTGCATATAATCAGCTGCCATTAGGAGAATAAAAATCATAAAAGAAAAAACGAAACTATTAAAAGAAAACCAAGCTCTGAGGAAAGGGATAGGTATGGTATGACTGAACGATCAATGATTTGAAATCAACCAAATCTACAATGTAATAAATCGGGGCTTGGAATCACTACATTGTACATTATAAGTCAAGTGCAGCTAGTGGAGTACGTACTACGACATGATGATTCGGTTCCACAGCAGATGTAACTATTGTACTGGCTTAATATTGGAGAAGCCACTTTCAATGTCAGTTTTGTTTGTTTTGTTCTCAGTTTCTTTTTTTTTCTTCTTCTTCTTCTTCTTCTTTCTTTCTTCCTTTTTTTTTTTTTTTTTTTACAGAACTATATGGCGCCATATAAATCATCATTATCATCATCACAAAAATTGCTCCCCAAACACGAACAACCCTAGACTCGACTAAAGCTAACCCTAAAGTTAATCCAAAGGCCAACCCAGAAAAAAATCGTGAATAGGGTCACATAAGATAGAGTCTGAATTTCCGATCTTAGTAGTTACTAAAAAACGATTCGATTAGATTGGCTGATAGGATGACACATTAAACGAATTCCAATATTATCTAGGAAAGAGCCTCTTGCCGCCCCCCCCCCCCTCCACCCGCACACCCTCCACTCGGAATCAACGCCCCTATTTACAAACAAATACTCATGCAGGGCGTGCGCGTGGAGTACGAAATGCGAGTATACGTAAGTGGAGGGCGCTAAACACTACTTCAAACACTTCCCCAATTGATTTGTGTATACAATCATGTACACTCTAAAATCATATGGGCTATAGTACGTTTGTCTAAATTATGCCCTTTTGCTAGGACCTTTTATTACCATAAATACAAATTTAGGAAATTACCATATGAGCAAACTAAAATCTTTACAAATATGATATATCCACAAATTTATGTAATTGTGATAGGTTCATGTTTCACTGAGGAGATAAGTTAAGCAATTATTTATATTCAGTACAATAGTGATTCATGCAGGAAAACCATTGGAACCGCATGTATGGGAAGTATACTGGCTTTTTGCGAAATGCACAGCCCTACCAATGCAGCATCCCTATCTTTGTCCTACAAATCTGAATCGTAAATTCAGTATTTTGTTGCCAACCTCTGCGGATGTGGCTGGCTTGTAAAGGAGTTCATTGATAAAAAAAAAAAAAAGAATTTCTTCATACACATACATAGCTACAGGGGCACGGAGGCAAGTCCCCCCCCCCCCCCCCATTCGAATGGCTAAAGAGGCAGAAAGAAAGGAAGAGTGAGTGAAAAGGGGGGTTGAAGTATAGATTACACGATTACACTTTAGTCGTTTTTTTCGGTTAATTCCGAAGGTTCGTTACTTCGAGGTTCACATTATTCCGAAAATGAAAAAAGGTTCGTAGTTCCGAAAATGAAATAGGATTCATAATTCTGGAAATGAAAAAGGGGTTCATAATTCCAAAGGTTCGTAACTCCGAAAAGTTTAGTAGGGCTCTATTGCATTTTCGGAATTGTGAACCTTCGGAATTATGAACCTTCTGAATTAAACCCTTCAGAAAAACGATTACCCAACGAGCACGACCTCCTCTCTTCTCCCCCAAATCGCATTTCATCATGCTCGTAAAATCCATGCCCACCCCCTGAAACGTTTATCCACTTGTCAGTATACTCAACTGGGATAGGCTAAAAATAATCCTATAGATAATTGTCAAGTGGTAGCTGTCATGGGTTGATAATAGCCAGGGGCTCGTCCCTCTCGTCACGGGAAAATATACCTCTAATTCATTTTTTTTTAATCGCTTTTTTATGCCCTTAAAGTTACGTTCTTTATATTTTTTCTAGTGCCCACCTTCATATTTGAATGCTTTGAATACAGCCTTTTCACGGAAATGACATGAACCCCCCCCCCCCCCCGAGAAATCTCTCCTTTTCTCTCTCTCTCTCTCTTCCTTCCTTTCCCTTCCTCTCTCTCTCTCTTCCTCTCTCTTTCTCTCTCCCTCTCTCCCTCTCTCTCTCTCTCTCTCTCTTCACTCACTTTATGGCACCGATCGGACCCTATACACATCGCCTTTACTTTCATCATCTTGTTTAGAAAAATACATGTAGATTCAAGTCCACACTTGTCAAATTATAGAGCACCTGCATGATGTCTGATGAAACAAACGAATTTATTACGTAAGGTGACATCAGGGGAATCCCCATGAATGTAATGATTAAGAATGGGTTAATTGAAATCTCCATCAGTATTGACAAATTTATGACCCCTTTCCATCCCTCAAATATTAATATTTAACTTGGTTAATTTACGATATCGAACGAATTGTTTTTCTTCTCATTTATGAGCCATTTTGGTAGGTTTTTCTTTGAAAATGTTTTGATTTGGAACCCAAAGAAAAGTTCATTTTCACAACAACCAAACCCCCTCCCATGAAAAAGGAGAAACATCATGTTGCTCCTGCCCTTGCCACGCAGAACTCTATTATCTTGCTCACAGGTAAATCTAAAAATATGCATCATATCATGAATTTTGTCTATAAAAAATACTGATTTTCATTCCGTTGAATACAAATTCTAGCGGGGAACTCCTCGTGATGAATTAAGCAATAAGCAATTAAGTCTGTAAAACCCAATTACACACAATATAGATTGAGTGGTTGAAGTGGCAGGAAACTACTAATTTGGAAGCAAACCAAAAAAAAGACTTCACAGAATTACGACATCTTGCAATGGTTTATTCATGGGAAAGATTGATATTAGAGTTGTAACACTCAACATAAAGTAGCAGGAATCACTGATACAGATCAGTGGGCAGGGGTAAAAAGCCCCCCCCCCCCTCCCCTCCCCTCGAAAAAAAATATATGGATGTCAGAGATTCTCTCTCTTGAACGGGGAGCTGCTGCCTTTGATCTACCCCTCCAAATTTGTATCTGCATAATTTTAGTCAGCTGCCAAAAATATGAGAATAAAAAAAGCATTAAAGAAAAAAAAACACGAAAATTTAGAGAGAAAACTCAGCTCTGCGGAAAGGTATATAATTATTATAGGCCTATACTGACTGAACGAAACGAAACATTCAGTAAATATACCGTAAATGTACATTTATTTCATGTATTTGAAATCAAAAAGATCTACTACTGACATTCGGGACTTGGAATGACTATATCCAGGGGCGGCGCTACAGGGGGGGGGGGCAGAGGGGGCGACCGCCCCCCTATGATTTTTCAAATAGTGAAAAAAGAAAAAAAAAAGAAAAAAGAAGAAAAGGAGGAAGAAAAGGGAAGAAAAGGGAAGAAAGAAGAAAGCGGAGTATTAAAAAGAGAGGTCCTAAACATATAACTCTATATTACCCCTGTTATTTAATGGAGAAAAAATATGACGTCATCTTTAGGTCGTCTTGCCCCTCCTATCAAAATACCCTGGCGCCGCCCCTGACTACATCCCTTAACAAAAAGTGCATTACTAGTTCTACGACATGATGATTCGGCTCCTCATGCAGCAGATGTAAGAAGATGGAAACCGGCTTTGAATGTTCTTGGTTTGTTTGTCTGTTTGTTTGTTTGTTTGTTCGTTTGTTTGTTTGTTGTTATTTTTTAAACAGAAAAATGACGCCATATAAATAATCATCATCAGCATCACGAAAATTGGTCCCCATAGGCCTACGGGAACAATCCTACACCTGACTAAATCTAATCATTATATATACCCAATCACGATCAATAATAATGTCGGGTCATGATAGAGTCTGAATTTTGGTATATACTTACAGCCAGGGGGGGGGGGGGGGGGGATGACTCTAATTATTTAGTGGCGTCTGACAAATCCTTTCCAATTAAATTCTTTGTCAGTTTTTTGTTAGTTTGTTTATTTGGTGTTTTTTTTAAATGTTTTTGTGTTTGTTTGTTTTTTAAATCATGTCAGAATATTCGATTCGATTGGGTGGGCTAATAGGATGATTGATTGATTGATTATATTGATTGATTTTATTTTTCCAGGCATCAAGTACAAAATAACATACCACATTTTATTGAACACACTCACATGCTCCACGCAGCGGCTGCTGAGTATTTATTTGTAAATAGGGTTGCTGATTCCGACAGTATATTGGAATTCATTTTATGTGTCATAAAACAACAACCCTATTGCAGCGCGGAGCATGGGAGTGTATTCAATAAAATGCGAGAAAGCGGAGGGCGCTAGACGCCACTTTAAACATTTCCCCACTGATTTAGCCCTTAGGTAGGTTCTAAAAGCATAATAACATTTGTATGAGTGTCGTATTTCTTCCTTTTGCTAAGCGCTTTTATTACTAAATATAAAATTAGAAAATTACCATAATTATGAACTAAATTGGTTCATGTTACAAAGAAGATTTTATCTTCAGTACAGGAATACCACTACAGTATTGCATAATTCGACGTATATTGGCTTATTGCGAAATGCACAACCCTACCCATGTCCTACAAAATCTGGAGCGTAAATTTTGTTGGCAACCTCTGCTGATGTGGCTTGTAAAGAACTTCATTTATAACATTTTTTCTTTATACGCTGGCGTAGCTACGGGGACACGAATGCACGTGCCCCTATTCGAAGGGTTAAATCGGCCGAAATCGGCCGAAATCGGTAGCCTAGCTATAAAGCCGGGGTAATATTGGAGCGCCTTGAGCACCATTCATGGTGGATATGAGCGCTGTATAAATATCCATTATTATTATTATTATTATTATTATCAAAGAGCCAGAAAAAAGGAGGAAGAGTGAGAAAAGAATTTGAAAGAAGATGATACGCCTCCAGTACCCTCCCCCAAATCGGTGGCCCTATTAACTTGCATTTCATCAAGCTCGTAAGACCTAGAAGAAAAAATTATCCACTTGTCAGTATACCCCACTGCATAAAATTATGTTCTTCATATTGTTTTTTCTATTTTATTTTATGGACCACTCTTTTCCTACTATCAGGACCCAGTGCCGACCTTCCTATATGAATATAGCCATTTTTCACAATGACATGTACACCCCCCCCCCCTTAAGGATAAATCTCTCATTTTCTCTCTCTCTCTCTCTCTCTCTCTCTCTCTCTCTCTCTCTCTCTATCTCTCTCTCTTTTATGGCACCGATCGGACCCTATACACTTCGCCATCATGCACTTTCATCATCTTGTTCAGAACTACATATAGATTCAAGTCCATACTTGTTTTGTCAATTATACGTGATATCTAATGAAACAAAGAATTGCGTATAAAATTACTTCAGGGGAATCGCCAAAAAGGTACTTATCAAAAATGGATTAACTGAAACTCCGATTCATTATACTGACAAATTTAAGATCCCTCTCTATCCCTCCAAAAAAAATATTTAACTTGATGAAGTTACGATACCAAATAATTTTCTTTTCTTCTAATTTTATGAGGCATTATGTCGTCATTTTCTTTAGAATGTTTTGATCTGGAACCCGACTTTGCTTAACTACAAAGAAAGTGTCATTTTCTACACAACCCCCCCCCCCCCTCCACCTCCACCCCCTCATGAAAAAGGAGAAACATTCCCTTGTTCCTGCATGCCTTTGTCACGCAGAACTCTAATTATGTTGCTCACAGGTAAATCTGAAATCATGAATTCATAATATCTTACAAAATACTGACTATCATTCCGTTGAATAACGTAATAGCGGGGAACTCCTCGTGGTAAATAAAGCAATAGATGAAGTGGTTCATGTGGCAGGAAACAATCAAATTAAACAAGAACATGCAATACGACATACACAGTGGTGCAAGGATGGATCATTTAAGATGATTTAGGATTATACTGCAGTGTATTTGGTAATGAAACCCTAACGTATAGCAAAGTAGGGGTGGCAGGAACCACTTATACAGAAAAAAAAATGGATATCGGGGATTCGATATTGTGGATATTAGGCCTATTATTCACACAGATAACGCCTGGTTAAACATTTTCCGTGTAAATTATTTCTGTGTATAATCGCATTATATAGTTCGCCGGGATTTTTTTTTTTTTTTTCAATTTGTTTTTCCCCCACAGTGGTGCGTTTTATTGAAATATAGCACAGTTTACATTTTCATAATGTGCAAAAACAGCTAATGAGTGAAATTCTTTTTTTTTTTTAATAACATACAATAACTGATCACAAATATTGTGATAGTGTAACACATGTATGGCAATACACAAACATAATTAAAAGATTGGAAGAGGACCAGAGCTTAAGATGCAAAACTGTTCGCCGGGAATTCGGTAATTTGATTAGAGAAGATGCGTTTGAAATAACCAGGCCGCCATGGGGTAAAAAATACCAGATTTGTGTTGGCTACCAGTCAACCCGGAACTCTGCAGTTTAAAACTTGTTGTGTTAAAGATTTACCAGGATTTTTTTTTCAGTGTTCCTTTTTCAGTGTTCCTTTTCAAGAAAAAGGAATTTACAAAGACTAATGGGGATATATATATACGTACAACTCGCTATTATTGCAGTGCCGACATTTGTTCATTATTTTGTTTGATTTGTTTGTTTGTTTGTTTTGTGTTTTTTTTGTGTGTGTGTTTTTTTTTTGTTTTTTTTTGTTTGTTTGTTTGTTTGTTTGTTTTTTTGTTGCTGCTTGTCAGAGATTTTTCAAAATTTATTCAAACATGTGCCCTTGGATCTGACACTATATACTATTTCATAGTCTGTAAAGACGTATTCACTTCTCGTCAGTTCAGATACGATTTTTGTTCTGATTGCGGTCAATGATCTAGTTCTAAAAATAGAATATCAATAGGCCTACAAATTATTATTGTTGCACAATAATTTTGACAAAAATAGACATGGCGTCATTGTTTTCATTTGCTATCATTCTAGCATTTGACATTTTGACTCTATGACACACGACGTGTTCTAATTGTCTGTATAAATGTGTGACTCGGACCTGGGCCGCAATCCCATGCATCAAATCATTTCCTTTTACTACAAACATGACGTCATTAAAGTTTACCGTGCAGGCCTACTGCCCTGGTAACGATAGGTAAACAAGTTCCCTATTGCACAAGACATTGTCATTAATCATCTTCTGGAATAAATCGTAGGATAAGGGCAATAAATATAGAGAAAAGCATGCATGCATTGCATGCTTGTTTTGAAATCATCGTTTCTTTTTGCTTTGTTTTGGTTTGTTTTGGGTTGTTGTTGTTTTTTTTTTAATCTGGTGCTAAGATTTCTCCTTGGTGATTTCCTACACTAACCGAATTTCTCATTTCAACCTTGCACAAAACACCATACCTGACCCTAAATCTACGTCCAACTCTAAAGCTAACCGCAAAACCCAGTAGAAATCTTAACCCTAACCATGCTAACCCTACGTGATCGATCTTTGACGAAATTAATGTCAACCTGCCTTTCCTAGAGAATCACGCTGTTTGTTACCGACTCTCCAATAACGGTGCAACCCCTACTGAAAGGAAGGTCCAGAATTAGAATTGGAAACCAACCTTGGTTAAAGGATGAACGGGGAGCGGGTGATGACGCTATTAAAGATAAATATCATTTTAACCACGAGGTAGTAAAAAAATAGACTTATCGATGAAAATAATGGTTCCTTCTCCGACATTCTGCGGTTCTGGCAACAATTGCTCCGGGCTTCATTTCAGTCAAAGATAATAAGGGTAAAATAGGGAGAGGATTGCAATAGGGTTTTCACCCCCAAAAGAGGTTATCGGGTTCCAAAAATTGCTCGACACCCCAGCGACTTTTGGATGGCTGGCGAAAAGCAATAATTGTTGGCACTGATAACCTAACACCCCCCCCCCCCTTTTTTGTTTGTTTGTTTGTTTTTTTGTTGTTTTTTGTTGTTTTTTGTTTGTTTTTTTGGTGTTTTTTTTTTTGCCCCTCTTGACGCCAAGATTCAGATAAGCCACTGGCCAGGGCTACCTTGTTGGGTCAAATGTGAATTATGAGTTTGGTTAGTGCAGTGAAATGATGCAAAGCAATTTTCGCCAGAGCATGTGTTGTACAACCAAAAATATTTCTGCTTCCCCACCCAACGACATATAAACAAATTATTTATCTTTTAGTTCATTGTTCATGGAGGCATCTACTCTCTAGTCATACAATATGCCTCGGACATTGCCCGTTTTAGATAAGTCTGAGAGAGTGATTATTGAGGGTAGGAGGCTTCGTCACTCTGTATTCAAATACAAATGGATAAGACGATGTCATGTCTTCAAAAAGAAACTTGAAATTCTTTTTTTTTTCACAGGATAAATCTTGAATTCTGAAATTTCATAACACTTTTTAGATTGTAAATCAAAGAAAAAATGTATAATCAGTTAACACAACTGTGAAAGATATTGATTACAATATAATGAGTTCTGAAGGATTCGATGAGAACTATATACCCTCATGGATTATCAATGATGACAAGCGCAGTAAAGAAATAACTGATAAAAACAACAACAATAACACCGGGGCAACAACCCCAGATGACTACCCTTCTAAGACAATTATGGACAAATGGGAGGGAAAAAGAAAGAGACAGACAGAGACAGACATAGAGACAAAGAAAAAGGAGAGTGAAAGAGAACGTGAAGAGAAGACGATAGCACAACACTATTTCATCCGGCACCATTGAAAGGCTTTTCAAAAAATTGATTCTCTGAATCTTGTGGAACCACTTTGAAGATGGAAAAGGGTCCAGAGTGACAGCTCAAGAACAGCCTAAGGCAGTGGCGTAATGAGCCAAACATTTTAAGGGGGCCGATCATTAGCACATGGGGCACAATTTCTGAACTTCCGAGCGAGCGAAGCGAGCTAGCAAAAAATCGACCTTTTTTAATGAAAATGTAATTTTGTCATACCGATCTAGCCCTATATGCGGTATAGATAATTTCAGTTTTTTTTGTTTTTTTTTTTGGGGGGGGGGGGGTGTTTTTTTGGCGTGCGGGGGGGGGGGGGCTGCAGTCCCAAAGCCCCCCCCCCCCCCCCACTAGTACGCCATTTTTTTTTTAAAGGCAAAGGCCCGTAGGCTCATCATCATATGGGCCTGGTAGATAGGTATATGATCATCAACAAGTTACTCATTCCCAACCTAGTCATTTTGTTTATAATGTTTCTCGTGACTGTCATGTAAAATTGGCATTGAAAGAAAAATAATGGAAAGTGACAAGGCAGTCCTACAGGAAATTTGAAGAAAATAATATAATAATCATGTGTTAATACATGTACTTTCCCAGTCATGTGAATATATATATTTGTTTTAATTGATTTTTAAGAAAATGTATGGATTAAAGTGATTTTCCTTTATCGAAAAGGAGGAGGCATATAGCGTATACATGCAGTAAAAGGGAGTGGCACCTGTATTGTGCTTTTTGTGTGTGTGTGTGTGTGTGGGGGGGGGGGGGTTACGGTGTTGTTGGCAAAGTAATAAAACAAAGTTTTAATGCAGACAACCAACATCTGTAAGTTACTGACAAAAACTGTGAAAGAAACATTACTTTCAACTTCTTAAATTTTAAAAATTCGAGCTCCCTTCACTCGCTCTAATTTAACGACAAGAAGATGCAATCTAATTTTCCACACCTGTCGTTCCATTAGGATGAATTTACTTGTTCATATACAAAGGATCGGAGTTAGTGAGAGTTTACCCTAAAATTGTAAGCAGGGGCGGCGCTACAGGGGGGGCAGAGGGGGCGACCGCCCCCCCATGATTTTTCAAGTAGTGAAAAAAGAAAAAAAAAGAAGAAAAAAGAAGAAAAGGAGGAAGAAAAGGGAAGAAAGGGGAAGAAAGAAGAAAGAGGAGTATTAAAAAGAGAGGTCTTAAACATATAACTCTATATTACCCCTGTTATTTAATGGAGAAAAAATATGACGTCATCTTTAGGTCGTCTTGCCCCTCCTATCAAAATACCCTGGCGCCGCCCCTGATTGTAAGCATTGTCCCTCCAAAAATCGAAAAAATTGATGATTGCTAATATTGATGATGAGTTCATTTGAAGAAGAACCATCGCCACTTTTATTAAATCAGTGGTAAAGATTCTACTTATATCTAATACCACGAATTTAATAAAAGTGGCGATGGTTCTTATATTCAAGATAGTAATCTCTTTAAAGGTCTCATGACTCATGACAAACAAACTAGTCATACCTCAATGTCTGAAGTTGCCAACTTTTACTTCATCAGTAATATGACATTGGTAGAAAACTGAAAGTATTATTGTGATTTTGCTTGTATAGTTTTCAGTAACGGAAGCACTTCACTTTATAAAAAAAAAATCCATACTGACCTGGATAATTTCGTTGTTGTATATCGATTCACAGCGATGTCAGTATAATCGAAGAAAATGTCATATTATGAAATAATGATTTGAACAGTTAACTGATTTGATTATTAACTTCATATGGCATATAATACAACACAGAGATACACCCAAAAAATGTATAAAGTACTAAAAAAAAGTGTAAGAACCTACAAACATTTCAGAAATCACTCAATATTACCCAACAGCAAACAATAATTATTCGAAATTAGCTTTTCAGCGGCGTATCCAACAAAGAGTGGAACCGGCGTTCGCCCCGATTTTTGAAGGCCCAGATAGAAAGAAAACAATCAGTGCAACTGAAGTGGTTCTGTGTCACCCCAGGCTGCTCAGATACATCCCCCTTTTTTAGAAACTCTGGAAACGCCACTTATCGTGTCTTGTTTTTTTTTTTTTTACCATAAAGTATACCTACTGGAACATTGCAGAAAGTGGTAGAGATTGAAAGTGGATGCCAAAGCCTGAAAAAAATTAAAGTTGATAATGTAATTCAATGACATCTTTAGGATTTTGATTCGGGGTTTGTTGAAGCCTGAATCTATCATTAGAAAGAAAAAAAAAATGTTTTGCCTCTATATAGAATACCTTCTTCATCATGACTACATATTCCATTCGTATAGGGTATACAATACAATAATGCTTTTGGAATGCATTTTATTATGCATAAGAACATAAAAAGAAGATCAAGAGAAACGTGGAGTTATTATATATGCTTTGCAAAGAAAGTAACATATCCTTACGGATAAGACAGTGATCAAGAATCTTCTTTCTAGTTCATCAAACTTTCCCTATTATGATGTGATCACGCAATTAGAGAAGGGGCTGTTTATGATGTAATCCTTATTTCAACATAATTGCTATAAACTTAATCATCAATTACACTAACCATCCCCTTATGCGTACAAACCACAGAAATAATAATGATTTCGGCAAAAACAGAGCAAACGACGCCAACGTAAAATACACGTCGACGCTCCGATTGGTTACATAATTGGGGAATCCCCATTAAGGCGGCTCATTATTATTATTTCAAAACACCAAACAACATTCAAACTCTCAGCCAACCATTTGCAAGTTGGCACATGTGTCACTGTAATGCATTATTCAGAATGACCAATCAGAGACGAGCATCGATGATACAGGTGTGCGTCACACACGGCGAGGTTTCTGCAGTCACTGGTTATTTTGAGCAAGAGCGCGAAAACACGTTGGCGGAGGTTTGGTATAAATCTGCAACCACGTCGAATTTTTCTTCAGTCCACTGCCAGCTTTTGTAAAAAACCAACCTACAAATCAGATTTGTTGGAAATAATTCGCTTCAGTATTGAATTCCTGTTGATCAATATTCACTTTGTCTTCTTGGATCAAGTAATACCCGCAGACTCAAAGGAAAACAAATTGATCGATTATAGTTTATCTGCTCCTGTTATACTGGTAAGTTTAAATCATATTCCTTTGTCTCAAACTACACTTCTCAGATTGGATACCTCAAGTAGACAACGTGATATAATGCTTTATTATAAAGTATTTTCCATGAGCTATGTTGTTTTTATTTTCCTTTAATTCTCTTTGCATATACTTCTACTATAATAAACAGAAATGAATTTCGTGTATATCGATGATTCAAGATGTTATTTCAAGTGTATTTTATTTTTGGTTTTAAAAAAAGTTGTAATTTATTGGTAACAGTAAGTAACTACTCACAAAATATTCGACTATTCACAAAATATATAGATTTTGTTCTTATCTAAAGTCCTTTTTGAAATTAATACGCTTATAAATGCTTGTTTGCTCTCAGTATAGTAAAGGAAATGGGCAGTAGTTTTAAAGATTCACACTAATTATTGCTATCACATTATGCAATTGAATGATCTTCACAGAAGAAAAATATTGCTCTGTATAAGCAAATAAAAATAATAACGACAGTGGTCAGTGTTCATTAAATTATTGCACAAATGTCCATCGCCACTACTTTCGTTTGCGTTTGCTTTTTGATTTGATCTCTGATTGGTTCCTTTTTGTAATATACATTCAACATTATGTATGTTTAAAGAACAATAAATCGTTAAATTAGGTATTTCCTAATGATCTTCGCCAAAATCTGGAAGGACGGAAGTTACTTTCAAGGAAAACAAAAGTCCGAAAATTGAGCGGGAAAACGCAAGAATCGCGGTATACATGCAGGAAACCAGTGTAATGTTATCTGCCTACCACGCATGAAGATAGGCAGAGTGTTTAATAGAGGGGAGGTGTATAGCGTTCGTGCGAGAGTTTACAGGAGTGTACTTGATAGGAATTTCACTTATCTAGCCATGAAAGGGGTGGAAAGAAGAATTTTGATCAAACATTCATTATCATGGAGTTCGTTTGATAAGATTTGCTCTATAATGCAATGTAGACAGTTCGCAAAAAGTATTTTGCATTGTTTTTTCTTTCTTTTCTCAATATTTTTGGAGGGATCAATTTAATTGCCATTTTCCATATACTAGTTTACTGCAGCTGAATAAGAGTAATAGACCAGTTATATCATATTGTATTTCGAGTAATCAGTAATAACAATTAATAACGATCAATATAATGACACCTTCCCCAACTGCCATGATCACACAGTTTTCTCCTTATACCACTCCGATGGCTACGCCCCTATAAATTCGTTCCAAAGTAGTTTAGTTCGTTGGCCCGCGGTTGGCCAGACATGGTGGGGGTACTGGTTGAGATGGAGAGGAAACTGGCCCAGGAAGCGAAACACTCCACAAGCCATACATCCGTCCAAAGGATGCACCCCTAATAGGTCTACCACTGCGGCTCAACCTGCCCTTAATTGTGCATTTTAAAAATTTTTATCAAAGAGGAGGGCGGCAAGGAGGAAAATAGAGACTAACGATGTTCATTTTAAGTGAAAGTGATGACTATATGTCTGTCTAGACAAGCTCGCCTTGTTCGGTCAAGTTCTTGAACTTACATGAAATCTATCTACCTCATAAAACTTGAATGAGTGTGTGTGTGGGGGGGGGGGGGGGGTCGCAACCGTATATTGCCATCATTCCAATCATGTTGGTGGAAGTTATTGTATGGTTTGCACGTGAGAATGCATCAAGGAGAATTACCATCCTGTGATATAAACGGCGAAAACCCAATGCCAATATCAGAGAGACCATAATGAGTTTCAGGTGCAATATTATCGTGCTAATATCAGCTATATATAACGTGAATCATGAACATGATGTTGGACATGCGTAGCAAACAATGCATTGTTTGTCAGCTGATCAGGAGGAAAATACATATAATAGAAACTTATTCTCATCTTTTAGTGTCCTCGTTTTTTAATAGGTCGGTTTATAAATATCCGTCATCCAAAAGAAACAAAATGAAATAAAGAACATTGAATGAAAATTGTTGAAAACAAATTAATCAAATTTAAAAGTGAAGCGAAAATAAAATGTAACAATATCCGCCCGACGGAAAGAAAATATATCAAATTACATTTTCATGTTAAACTGCCCTTCTAAGGAAAATTATGGTTTATGCCCATGGTGCATTGAATTTAGTTACGTAGTGACTTCATCTCTCGCTAGCTTCTCAAGAAGAATGAAAAAGTATTTCACTTCATCTTACAAATAATATGGTTTAAGACACTTCCCCACCCTATATTGTATCTATTCTCTCCGTTTCTTCTCTCTGCATCTTCGCGAATATTTCTCTTTTCCGTACAACTCTCATTTTGCACCTCCATTCTCCCCCTCTTTTTCCTCTTTCCCCTTCTTTTTCTTTTCTTTTTTTCCTCCCTCTGTTTCCCTCCAATCAAGCTCAGCGGTCTCTTTCTTTTTTTTTGTATGTAGTTATTTTCTTTTTATATATTTATTATGTAACAATGTATTATGTACATAGGGCACCCTCGCCCCAAGCTTTTGCTTTTAGAGGTATGTCCTCCAACTATGTATGTACCACATTAGTGTATATTTTGTCATATTTTTTGTTAAAAATACATGTACATTATTTTTTTGGTCATTTATTACTTTGCATATTGAAAAGTTGGAAATAAATGTCTTTAAATTGAATTGAATTGAATTGAAATTAAGCGATTTGCATCATGTGAATACCAGTGATACTATGGAGCATACATAACTAGTGAAAATATATAAAATATTATGAGAATAAAGCATATATTCAAGAAACGGAAATGAATGCATTAGTGAGGATATGATAAATGATGTGCAACATGAATCCTATAAAGAAAAATTGTGGATTACACAAACATGAAATAAAATATCGTACACAAAATCAAGATTATAGCCTTCGTTATTCCAATAATGTTTTAGTACAGAGTTACTCACTTTTCTTCTAAACATATATTGAATCATCGCACCAAACATCAATCTTGGTTTATAGCGACCCGCCCTCTTGTCACCAAGGGTGACAAATTCTATGCATTAGTCTCCACGAAGAAAGAATAGGATTTTAGTTGTAATCTCGGTGTCTCGCTATTTCTCATGATTTTTCACGCAATCGTAGTCATAATCGTAACATCAAACAGATGATACCACGATGATATGACGAGAAATTCAACCCAGATCTTCCTTAATTTTTTCCATCCTTTCTTGCAAAGGGAAACGACTGGAGTTTAAATATATATATATATATATATATATAAATGAAATGAGCCAAGACTCAGGACGTAGCTGAATACCACGGATTTATTGATGTCGTCAAGCTTTCGGCATTATGCCTTCTTCAGGAGCTATACAACGAAAAGTAACGAAAAAGGAACAAAATGATACTACTACTACATGCATAAAAGAGCTATACAATTCTGCTGACAATAATTAATATCCGATATGAATAATATATATATATATATATAAATTGATACAGTGATAATCAATGTAAAGTTTAATATAATTAAAATCATTACCTGTTAGGTTGTTTGTGGTTATGCTATGGACAGTGCTTGCTTGTGTGATGGATCACGTGACGTGATCCACCGCAAAAGCATGTAGTAGTAGTATCATTTTGTTCCTTTTTCGTTACTTTTCGTTGTATAGCTCCTGAAGAAGGCATAATGCCGAAAGCTTGACGACATCAATAAATCCGTGGTATTCAGCTACGTCCTGAGTCTTGGCTCATTTCATTTATTTAATTTATCCAACCAAGACGGCCCGTCATGTTGTGTTTTAGCCAAATCCTTACAATTATATATATATATATATATATATATATATATATATATATATATATATATATACATATATATATATATATATATATGTAAACATATTAACACTTACATCAATATTGGGTTGCTCATATGTAGCTTTTTGTTCAGGTCCTTAAAAATTCTTTAAAAATTCGTTTAAAAATAGAAAGTGGTAAATCTTAAATCCTTCCCTCGTCAGAAGGATGATATATGATGCAAAAAAATGATATATATAGTTTCATATTGAGGTCAGGAATTTCGATTCAACTAATTTTTAGCCTGCCTTGACACCCTTCCTTTAAACTTAAGATCACTCAAATTCAAAATGACTTTCTCCAGATAGTATTGGTAAAAATATAATACCCGTTATGATCATTCCTCGGAAAATTGAATCTTATAGTTGAAACTAAAAATATTTTTCAAAAAAGATATATTATACTGGTAATCATATACTAGTAAGTCCTTTTGCGAAGTACGACAGTTGAGTTTCGTCATCTATTTGTTTTTTTACCATATCTCAAGCACTCCAGTCAAAAGTTTTACTTGTAATTCACTTTTATTATTTAAAACAAACCTCAACCCAGGACGAGATCATAAATATACAAATTTTGGGATGTGTGATAAAATAATGATGTAGTCTGAAAGTTTGTTAGATTCATATAAAGGGGGAGTCGTCAAGTAAAATCAAAGCTGTGACGAATATTATTTGGTATTTCCCCGCCTAGTACAGCTGATTCACTAATTCCTCAGTGATGACATCATCATCATGATCTTTTATCTTATGTGACGAGATTAAAACTCTCTTCCTTTGATCTTTAAGTTGATATCACAAAGCGTACGTGATGCCAGGCAGGCGAACAGAAAGCACGCGAAAATTTCTGTCGATTGATGCAGGGAAGCACAGTAGGATGATGAACTTAATCTCGGTGTTGAAGTATCGATGAGTCTTTCGCACGGGCACTTATGCGAAAGAATGATGAAACATGTTACACGTTTTTGTGTTTCGTCGGAAGTCAAAGGCATTTAATTTTGTTATGATGAACGTTCCTTGAACATTATACACAGACTGTTGACTTCCTTGGGGTTATTGTTTTCCCAGTAAAGTTTAACAGAAGTATACGATAATACAATGTCGTATTGATCACGCGTATAACGAAGAGTTCTTTAAGAACACAATTACTTTAAATAACCATTCATTCGGATGCAAAAAATGTAAAAGCTTCCGCGAGCTAAAAATCGCTAATTTATCTCGTTTTACATTATCTTACTCATTCTTCAATAGGTTGCTACCATTTTTTGTCTCATAACATGTAATTCTTGTTTACAATAAGCATGGTTGATGATTATATTCCGATTTATTGTATTTAGATTGGTATGAAGTAAGCCTACACTTGAGATTGTCTGCATGTTTATTGGACTATTTGATATCAATTAAATAAAGTCAGCGCAACTGAATGTCATAGTATATTTCGTCATATTAAAATGTATGGAGAATAGGATAACAATATATTATTTTTTCTTTTTATTCTTATTTACTTACAGATAATGGATCTGACAACGACTGAAATCTTTACAACAGACACGATGGAAGAGATCCACACAACTTCACCAACTTTCGCTGAGAACGCCAGCGATGTACCCGACATATCACCAACTCCCACAGATGATGTGATGTGCTCCCGGGTTGTAACCATGACAACCATACCTATGCTTGGCCTGGCGATCGTCATCAACTGCATCACCCTGGCCATGGTGTCATGCGACCCCAAGAAACGCAACACAAGATCCAACATCTACGCTGCGTCTTTCTTTGTCGCCGAGATCTTCTACGCCCTCAACACGCTGATCGATCACTACCATCGCTACTTCCTCAGTTCGCCGGAGCAGTACGAAAACGTGATCGCCCACGGGTATATCTTCATGGAGTTCGCCTCTCGAGGAGCGATGGCGATATCACTCGGCGGCGTGCTGGTCGATCGCTACCGCGCCATCTTTAATGTGACGTCATATTGTCCGAGACAGAGCCTCTGCGTCAGTTGCTGCTACGCCCTGGCTGGCTGGCTTCTCGCTCTCCTTCTCGCTGTCCCCTTCCTGGCCGGGCTGACCGACTACTGGTATTCCACCTACGGCTCTCTGCGACCATTTGACGTTTATACCGGTGTTCATACCGCAATCGTCTACTTCCTACCCCTCCTCGTGTTCTCTCTCGCCTACAACATCCTCATGTGTCGTCTTCTTTCGTGCTCGAGCAGGCGATCGCTCGACAGCTTTGCCGCCAAGGGTAACGAAAGACAACGGGCCACTCGTCGACGCCTGGCGACCATCATGATCGTCACGGTCATCGCCTTCGTCGTCACTTGGCTCGTCTACCTCAGCGTTCGCGTCATCGAGGGGTACTTCGAACCCGCAGACTTTGAGCCAGTCAACATCGCCGCCCTGCGTTTGGCGGGAAATTATGTAGCCTATCTGGGACTATCCGTCTGCTCCGTTCTCGTGTGCGTTCTGTGTGGGGACTACAAGTCGCTCGACTCACATCGGGGCTGTTCGTGTTGTTCGGACAACCAGAACTTTGTGGCCAAGATTGAGCAGGCTTGGCCATCAGCTAAACCAAATCCATATTATGTGTAAAGACTCAAACAAGATCAGAAAAGCTGCCCAAATTAACTGTAAATATCTATAAATTGTACATAATAATTTATATGATTTAAAGAATGCCAATGCCTGCCTTATATGCAAATCTAGCCTTCATGATAGTTAAAAAGAAGAGAAGGAGAAGGCAATAACGAGAGGCGGAGACAGATGTATAAAAAAAGAGAGGAATAGAGAGAGAAAAATATGATGGTAGCTGGAATAGTACTAGTGTTTCGCCAAAATAATATTACAGAAAGTAATGACATGCATTAACAGCAGCAACAGTAGTAGTAATAGCAATATCATACATTGTACAGCAGAGTTATATGTAAAGGGGGGTTATCTATGTATTTTGTCCTTATGTTTTTGTCTTTCTGTTTTTGTTGTACAAACCTCGAGTTTCTTGGAGATGCACCAAACTCTGTAAAATGTTATATAAAAGCTGACCATGCTGCTGAAATGTGAAGTGAATATTACCCCTCTGGTCCCAAAATGATACTGAGAAAAGAAGATCTTTATGGAAAATTGTTCTTCTACATACATGAACATGAAGAACGAGAGAAATAACTTACTGATACGTAGATAATGCCTCAAAACCATGGTTCGTGAAAAAAGCCGACAGATGACTTTGTATAATAACGTTATCAAGCACTCTTGAAAGGTAAAGTAGCCAGATTTGTCGAACGGGGGAAGGGGGGGGGGGTGGCACAGACGGGGTGATGACACAGAAAATCACATAATTACATAGCTACACACACACACACACACACACACACACACACACGCACACACACACACCCTCACAAGAGCACGCGCCGACATATTTTTTTTAGTATTTTTTTGTTTCTTGATTCATTTTTTTCAAAATGAACATTTAAAATTATGCATTAATTACACGATACAATTCAAAATGGCAATAACACAATACAAATGATATAATTCCATAACATAACACCCATAAATAAACAATCATAGTGCAAATTAACCTAACAAGGTATTCACACACACACACACACCCACACACACCCCCACACACGCACGAACACACGCTCACACGCTCACACACCAACAAACGGGGTAGGGGTAGGGTCATTGACTTGTTTTTTTAGTGAATGAACAGGGTGAGGGCCATGGGGCATAACCCCCCCCCCCTTGTGCCCTCCTGGCTACGCCTATATGCAAAGTAGGTATTACAATTCAAACCACAGAACTACATTATGTCAACCTTGCTTTTTGCTATTTATTTCTTGATAATTATTTACATGTATGAATTCCCTTCAAGTAATAAGTTTTGTCAAATACATTACGTCACCGAATGCTTAAACGTTATATTTCATAACATTTCATTGTACGATGTTTATGTATTTGTGATACAATATTTACATATATAGGTATGGAATCGATGATTCTCCATATAGTTCTTCATTTATCGTTGGCATATTATACTCTTAAAATCATAAACTGTTAGAGGCATTGCAATCATTGAAATGTTTGTATATAGACATGATAGATGAATGGTTTACTATGACGTATCTCCTGTACGCCTTATCATAATCATTATATATTTGTCTCTTGGAAATTTAACTAATTTGTCTTGTTAGAAAGATTCACATTGCGCTTGAATATGAGTTATGTAAATTACGTTGCCGGTCAACAATGTGTAATATTTAAGACGTGTAAATAGTTGTACATATTATATGTCCAGTATTGTAAAGTGCAGTTGTATAATCTTCTAAAGATTAAAAGTGCGAAGAAGGAAAATTGGGTTGATTTGAGGTTTTATTGTGTGAATAATAAATAAACCAAAAGAGATATTCTATACTTTTCATAAATCAGGGGAGCGTTTCATCAAGCATTTTGTCAGTGATTTTTACCGACAAATTTGCTCTCAGCCAATCAGATGCAAGGATTTCAGTAGCTTATAACAGTTGTCGGTAAAAATCACTGACAAAACACTTGATGAAACGTTCCCCAGAATGGTGGGAAGAAAGAGAGTGGTAGGAGGAGAGCGGTGTGGGTGCAAGAGAGAGGGTGTGCGTGTGCACATGATGGAGAGAAGAGAGGAAAGAAGGGAGGAAGAAGATGGTAGAGAATAGATAAAAGAGAGCAGAGAAATTGAAAGAAAGAGGAAGAATGGAAAGAACTGGGGAGCGTTTCATGAAAGGACTTGTCAGATATTTTATCCGACAAATTTGCTCTCAGCCAATCAGATGCAAGGATTTCAGTAGCTTATAACAGTTGTCGGATAAAATATCCGACAACTTCCTTTCATGAAACGCTCCCCAGAGCACGATCGAGAAAAAGAAATGATCACGATCAAGAGCCGTTGTAAGAAGCCATGAATTTCTTGAAAGCCACATCCCTATCGAAATAATTAATTTTTTAAAACTCACTGGTTGCATGGGATGTCGACGGAATTAGACTTGTGACGGTTGTTTTACTACATGCCTCTCGTAATTAAAGGTACACACAACATGTATGATATATAATTTGCAAGGGATAGTAAGTGTTAGAAGAATGACAAATGAAAAGAGGTAGAAAGAGAGATGGGGAGAGGGGGAAGGGAGAGAGAGAGAGAGAGAGAGAGAGTGAGAGAGAGAGAGGAGGTTAGAGAACGAAAGAGCACACCAATCAAATGATACCCTCTTTACTGAAATCAAAATATAAAAAAAGGTCGGTTTCACTTTAGATATATCACCAGATACAAAAAGAGCCGAAATCGATTTTTAAAAATTCAATAAATGAAAGGTAATACAGCGGTTCGGTAGAAAATGCATGGCATAGAAAAAAAGGCATAGATATTTAGTTCAGTTTATTGTTTCATTTTTTGTAAGCCAAAATCTAATGTAACAAATTTTGAATTTGAAGTGCAATTAATAAAAATTAATTATTAAATTATGAAAGAAAATATACAGTCATTTATAAGTTGTGGAGTGTTTATTGCCTAGGATTATGGTAAAATAATGTGGGCCCTATAAGTATTCGTTTTATGTCTTTTCTAGCCCTATGTAAAAAGATAAAGTGACCTACATTTATAAGTCCTCCCGGAATTGACAACTCATCGAAATTCCTTTTAAACAAAGATTGATAGATATGAAAGTGCGGAAAGTGAATCCTGAAAATCGATTATAAACTACAATTCCACTCCTACGTGGTGTAGCAGAACCAGCTTACTTGGAATCGGGAATAGTATTGCAAACAAGAAAGAAAGAAAAGAAGAAAAAGAAAAGAATTATACAGACAGACAGACAGAAAGAAAGAAAGTTTAATCATATCAAATAAGTAAGTAAGTAAGAAAAGAAAGGAGGGAAAAAAACTATGATTTTGGAGTAATTGTAATGGGATGACTCTTCATGGGAGTATCCAGGATTGTTAAGAGGGATTCGGGGGGGGGGGCATTTGTCAAAATTTATTTTTCACAGTAACACGATTTCGGGAATCCTACCAGCCCTTTGGGGAAGAGGAGTGACACACACACACACACACACACACACACCCACACGCGCGCGCGCACCCCCCCCCCACACACACACACACACACACATACAAATTCCCAGAAATTCTCTTCGAGCTGGAATCTCACCTGCCCCTCTCTATAGTCCCGAAAAGGTTGGCATTCTTAAACCCTAAATTATAGGCATCCCTCTCTCTCTCTCTCTCTCTCTCTCTCTCTCTCTCTCATCTATTTTTCTTCTTCTTCTTCTTCTTGTGTGGGGGTATCGATCCCACTCTGCCTTTTGGTAATGTTAACAAAACAATTATATGAAATAAATGAGGATCAGATGAAAGACACGTTAAAGATATTGAGTACTCGACCACAGTGTAATAATTGAGTTGCATTCACAGTCATTGCATTAACATATACTGACACCAGAATATTGAAGAGATAGTTTAGAGCCCGATAAAGTAATATGATGACCCCTGTTAACAGTTCAAGCCCCTGGAACGATAATGTTCTGTGTGTCGAGATAAAATGATAAAAGAGCTTGAACACTTTGCCATCTGAACATGTTTGAGCAATTCAAATCTGAACTTAAAACAAGTGCAGCAAGAAGGCAAATGATTCCAGTGTTAAATCACCATTTGAACGCAACCAAGCAAGTGAATGCATGGAAGTCGCTGTATGAGAGATATACGTCTGTTGAGAACTTAAAAGGCGTTAACTCATTTCACTTTAGACCTTCTAGCTCTCAAACGCTGATAGTGCTGATCGGTCGCGTGGCCCATAATTCATCTGGTATCGTTGGCGTTGGCACTGGGAAAGAGAGATGGGGGGGGGGTGCTACAGGCCCCCCGAAAATTTCGAAGTTATTGATATTCAGGCAATCGCCATATTGTAATTTAGTCTAGTGAAAAAAAATAACTTTTTCAAATATAAGAAAGTTTCAATACATTTTGTTCTCTCGCTTTGCGAGATTACATTTTGTTCTCTCGCTTTTTTCGAGCTCGCTTTGCGAGCTCGAAAAAAGTAGAAAGTGGAAAGATTATTTGGACAAGACGCGTCAGCCCCCCTGGCAAAATTGTGCGTGTACCGCCTATGATCGTTGGAAGATAATTTTTACCGACAAGAATCAGTTTGCCTTTTAGTACTGCACAATTTCTCCAGCTATAAATCATGTTTTATCGAATTCGTCCCCTAAATATTTTGGGAGTGTTCTCATAAGATTTAAAATTCATAAATTCCGTCCCCTCTGCGAAAATGATTTTCTACTCCGCCCCTTTCGCGACATTGAATTTTGGATTGGGGACAGTATTAAAGGAACCGAGAAACTGATCAGATAGTTAAATGATCCGCATAACTGACACTTAACATGTCCATGACCCGGTCGTACACATACAGAAGTTTACAGGTGCCTGAAGTATTCCGGAAAAGTTTATTTCAATCGATGTGGAAAATAGGCCTATATCGTCCAAAAAAAGCAATGCCCAACCCGAATTTCAAAGGATGCACCTTGATAGTGGATTCCCAACAGGTACCTCAAACCACTGCATGACGTACTTAGGGGGACATAAACAGCAAATGCCCCCCCCCCCATCCATTGGAACCCTAGTGGCATACATCAAGTACACAACCAAAAAAATGTGTCCCTCACATTTTCGACCCAAAGGGCACCTGAATTTTTTTTCTTTTTTTTTTTTTACAGGAAATAAGCTCAAATGGGGGGGGGGGGGTGTTTGTTTGTTTGTTTGTTTTTTGGTTATTGTTTTTTGTTTTTGTTTATGCTTGTCAGAATTTTTTTGGACTTGTGCCCCCTCCCCTTTTACAAAATCCTGCTTGATCCGCCACTACCCCAAGCCAACGGCTTCAACTTCACAATGGCATGGTGATATAGGCCTACATTTGTGGATTTACACTGTAATTTATCATATCTAATTAAAATCTTTAGGTACAGTACCAGGAAATAAGCTCAAAAGCTTTCAGTGGCTATCTATAGGTTAGGTTTAACTTCATTCATTATGAACGTAGTCTTTGTTCTATACCCGAAAAGTTGTATGAAATGAAATAAAATCTTGTGACATGATAAATTATGAAGTTGCTATGGTGATAGAATATGAACATTTAAAATCCGATATTAAAGAAAACACGAAGTAGCAGGAGGGGATAAACGATTCCTTGGGAAGCAAGATATTAAAAGACATGCAGTAGAGGTAAATATTTCTTTAAAACAATCTGGAGTCTGTTGGTTTTTTATTCTGTATTGTTCTAAAAGGGTAAAGCAATGAATATACACAAAATAAGATTAGCTAATGGTCACGATCAGTCAGAGTAAATTTTTATTATATACATGTACATGTCGCTCATATAATACATTTTATATTCTAGGAGGACCAATTCTGGTAAAACAAAAATAGAAATAAGAAATAGAGAGGGGGTGCAACAACTAATCCAATTTTAAAAATGAAGTGTAATATTAGCCTAAATATTCTTGAATCAAGAAGGAAGCGCATAAAGGAACCATATAAACGCCGAGTGTGCTATTTTGTGATTTTACATTATAGACATACGATTAGTATTAAATCAAACCCATTTTATGAACTCGTGGTTCATAATTCCATCTGGATCTTGAAACAAAGGGCTTAAAGTTGCCTTATCCCTTGATATGCCAAGGTTGCAACTTAGGTTCACCTCAGTGCACCTATATACTTCTCCTTGTAACAAAGCTTTTTGGTATAGAAGTCCGGATATTGTTCAGGAAACAGATACTTCGGCTGAGATCCTTATAAGCTGACGAGTGGTGAAGGAAATATGCAACCCAGGATTGGTAGCTAGGATTCTTTCCTTTTTCATCCCCCCCCCCCCTTCTCTCTTTCTCTCTCTCTCTCTCTCCATTTTGAATATTGGGGGAAGGGGATGTTAATCCCCAGAAATAACTAATGAAATTTGTAATTTATTTATTCAGGTTGTGTTCCATTGATTTGAAATGTGTATTCAAAAGAATTGATCACGTGGAATATCATTAACTCGATCAATAGCTTATCGGAATAAAAAAGTCAACAAATTATCAAATCAACCCAATTAATGGCTGCTTAAATTATCAAATTGTATTTTGATAAATCAATTAATCGATCAATTAATTATCAATTGATTAGCAATTGACTCACTCAATTGGTAAATAATTTATTTGTTCATTCATTCAAAACTTCACCAATCAACCAATAAACAAATTGACCCATCATTCGATCAATCAATAAGTCACTAAAATACTCAATCACTTGCTCAGTCAATCCATCCATCCTCCCATCAGTCAGTTAATCCCTCCACCCATCATCAGTCAATCAATCTATCCATAAGTCAATCACTTGATCCTTCCATCCATCTATCTTCCAGTCAAAAATGCATTACATATATCAGGTTGCATGTTGTTTTTTCAAAAATTCATATTTCTAAAGGTTCGTTACCCCCAAGGTTCATATTTCCGAAAATGAAATAGGGTTCATAATTCCGAAAATATAATAGAACCCTAAATCATTGTTTGGAATTACGAGCCTTTGGAATATTGAACCCTTTTTCAATTTTGGAATTACAGACATTTGGATAAACGAACCTTCAAAATTATGAATCTTCCGAGTAATGCAATAAATGTTCGGAATTATGAACCCTATTTCATTTTTGGAATTATGAACCTTTGAAAAAATGAGCACCCCCCACATATCATGTATCAATCATTCAATCAATCAGACATCCATACCACAAAGCTATCAAATAACAAATCAGTCCATCAAATAAACCACCCATTCATCCATAAACAAATCAAACGAGTGAATAATTGGGAAATCAGCCAGTCATTTGACTCATTTCACTGCCCTGGGAACTTAATGACAAAATACATGTACATGTATAGGCCTACATACTTGTTCAAAATGAGACATCCAATAAGAATATCCGATCATAATGGGTTTAAAATAAATGTCATATTGCTTTAATCAAGAATATAATAGTCTTATACATATAACAGTATGCAATCTTCTTTTCCATAAATATATATGAATTTGTGCAAAATGCAATGCACTTAATATACTCTCAATAGACGCACACAGTCAAGCAAGTCTAACCGAAACCATAAGGCACATTATCATTGTCATCATCAAAAGCAACAGCAAAAACATTTTCGTTGTTGATATCAAAATTATTGAAAGACAAGAATACAAACAAAAATTGCATACAAATTGAACTTAAGATTGAAACTACTAAAAGCATATAATATATATATATATTTTTTTTTCTTTTTCTTTTTTAAAGCATATAATATAATTCATCAAATATACACTAGTATATGCTTCCAGTATTTTCTTTATCATTGGCATATCAATAGCATAAATTTTGTATTTTATTCACTGAATACAGTGCATTATCGTACAGTATTGGGTAAATTTGTGATCACTGTCCATTTTCAAGGACCTCCGATGAAAATTTATTTCATTAGCTGTTTCAATCAATGACTTGTTTGGACTTGTTGGGACAACAAAGTACTGTTGGTCATTTAGATATAGAAAAAAAAAAAGATCTGTCTTTACATAGTTATATTCATCTGGTCCATTAACTTGGCAAAATGCCAACAAAAGCATGTCATGGACGAGTAGAATTGCTAGACATGTTACACTATATGAATATCATCTATTCTAACACATTGTTTGGTTATCCAGATTTATCCAGATAAAGAATGAAGTTTACAAATATCTTGTATATTTGTAGCTACAGAAATTCAGTATGTTGGTGCATATTTGACAATACCTGCTATAAACAAATTTTCAGATGACATGCTTTTCTTTAATATTTTTGCCAGTAGGAAATATGTAGTTTGGTTCTTCTTTGTATCCCAGGAAATTGTGGATATACATGTGTACATGTCAAAATTAACAGATCATCTGTTTGGAGCCAGAAGGGCGTTAAGTCCCATCATTTGTACAAATTTAACGCCCTTCTGGCACAGACGAGATGTACTAAGAATTTTGCCAAAGCTGATATTTCGAGGTGACAAGCAACCAGCTACGACTTTAAAGCACTTGTTGGTTGTAAATGACACTTCGATACACTCAGCAAACCTGTGCGACACAATTACATCACCCTCTAGGTATGCCCACATTTTGGAAGCAACATTTGCAATATGCCCTTCTCTATTCTACTTGCTTTGAAATTAATTCAACAGTTAAACTTTGACATTTAATTGTGTGTAGTCTTAGAATCCTATCTATAACCAATTTCAAATAATTAAGCACTTTCTTTTGTTTTAAAACAAGGTCAGTGAATATTGCACAACAACATGTAAACAAACAGTAGACTTTTCTCTGTTCTCCCACAGTCATAACAAAGACAATCCATTGCTAATGATGAACTCATGATGACATCATTTATAAGTATATATATTTTATCATAATGGGGCTAAATATAGGCCACTTTGAGAGTATTTATAACTTGTTCAAACCTGTCAATTGAGCAGTCACTTTCTTGTCTGAGAATTTGGCAATGTGCCCATATTTCACAAAGTGTATTTTGACTTTTCTGTTCTCTATAATCAGAATTAAAAAACACAAAAGCAATGATAAATCAAATATTTTGCATGTAATTTCTTGTTTCGGGGGGGGGGGGGGGGGGTCTTCTGTTAGGTGCACATCTAACAGTAGTCTGACTCTGAACCAACATGTCACAGTATAGCAAATGTTCAAGAACAGACAGAACACAACTTGATGTGTCATGAAAGAAAGGGATATAAGATCATCATCATTACAAGGTCATCTGAAAGTGCATTTCCTCAAAAGAAAAACAAAAAGCTACATTTTATATGGAAAGTATTCTATGCAAGGGATAAGGTTTAACATTTACGTCAACCTCGGTGTAAATACGGACCTGCCAAAATTTATCCAAGCAATATCTTCAAGCGTAAACCACATCCATCATTTTATTTTACATTTTATTTTTATATATTTTTATTTTATATTTTGACCATAAATCTTTATAGCTACACCTGTTTATAGCATTAGGCAGAACATGACTAATTTTATGACAGAAAATATACTGCTAAATTTCAACGATTGGGAAAGGTGACAAATTGTATAAAAGAAAGAAGAAAGACTAAAAATTTCATTGAATTGGTGCTTGGCCTTGGTGTGAATATTCCTCTAGCTCTAACACTGCCCCACTTTACAATGAAAAAGGAAATGAGACTGTTCAATGACATCCACCCTGGATGGTCATCAAATAAACCAGTAAACATTTCAATTGAATCCATTGCTCTGTCCTGGTATGAATACTCCTATTGATATGACAATGCCCTACTTCACACTGCAAGAGGAAAACTTTAAATGGCAACAAGCCTGGGTCTATACATCATCACAAGAGATTAATAAAGTATCTACATCAAAAGAGTATTCCCACTGGTGACCACATGTGAACATTCCCATAGACAAAACACTGCCCCCTTTCACATCAAAAGAGAAAATGGAACTGTCGAATGACGACTAACTTGAATAAATGCATCGTAACAACAAATCAGAGAAACCTCTACACCAAAACAACATTCCCACTGGTGACCAAATGTGAACACTCTCACAGACATACCACTGCCCTCTTTCACACTTTCAAGAGGAAACGAAACCGTCAAATGACAACTACCCTGGATCAATACATCATCACAACAGATTAGTGAAGCCTCTAAGCCGATGAGGTCATTGGTAAATCAAGAACAACAATGACTGCACTGTGACGGCCTTGAGTTCCACAAAGTGCACACAAATAGAAATGATAAATTGTAATATGGTAGAGGATAAATTTATTTTTATAATACAGTCAAACCTGATTTAAAGAGCACCTGTATAGAGGGATCACCTGTTGATAAAGACCACATTTTTTTGTTTTCCCTTTAAGTGTACCAACCACCTGAAAAAGGAATTTGTATACCGCTAGAAGTATAAAATTAACCTCAAAGAACTTTATCTGAAATTTTATAGGTCAACAGTTTAGGAGTATGAAGGAAATAAAGGATAACATGAAGGTGCTCGCGCGGAACCGAACCTGCGAGTTGGGTTCCGCGCGAGCCCTTATCTTGGCAAGTGCGTACAGGTATGTTGAGTAGTCTACTCGCAAGTCGCTTTTATGCTTACAGGGGTATAATTAAACTTGTAATATCTCTTTATAGAAGTCATATTCGAAGCCCATATTTGGAATATAGTAGAATGACATGGAACCTCTAACATACAGAGTAAAATATTTTTGGGTGATTGGTACCCTTTAAACACTGTTTCAGATTGTAACATGCACTGAAGGAACCTGTATATAAAGAACACCTGCCTACAGAGACTGCTTTTCTTGTCTCCCTAGAGTAGTCTTCATACACAGCTTTCACTGTATTATAGAACTCCAATTTCACATTAAGCTGCCAATTATAGAACCATGGAATGTAGAAAAAAGTTAATGAAACATTCTGACATACTGCTTGGAATTCTTAGCAGATAAATAAGAGAATGTCGGTTTAATATAATTGTATGAAATAAATAAACTTTAGAAAATTCATTTAAAACAAACCTACAATATTTCATTGTTGATTGGGTAATTATTATTTGCTAAGTTGGTAGGTAAAAAGTAATACTAATGTTAACCTTGCATAACTCGAAATCGAATTTTGCATAAGTCAGACTATTTTTCGTAGTCCCAACAGATTCTACTTATACTAAGTTAACTGTATATAAATATAATGAACTTCGGTCAGTTTTATGTTTCATTCTTCCCAAACAATTTTTAAAAAGCATGGAAATGTGGCTGCATTCGCAGTATCGGAGATTAGAATTGCAATATGCAAATCACCAAGCAAAATGTAACAAAATGAATTATCGCATCTGGGTTGAGATACAGCGTGAGTTGGTTTTAGCTGTCCATAAGAGGGGTGAATCTGTATGTAACAACTGACTAATACCCGGGTGCGGGTGTTAAAGCTCTCTCTTCATCAGATATCATAGACGGGTAGACAGAACCAGAGTTGAGTATCAGGCCATGTGCAATGCGATAGAGAGCTGGATAGGATGCGTCTTCAGAGTCAATACCTGATAAGAGATCCAGGATTGCACCACCTGTGACCTATGATAAGAGAGAGAGAGAGAGAGAGAGAGAAAGAAAGAAAGAGAGGAAGAGAGAGGAGGGAAGAGAGAGAGAGATGGAAAGGTTTTATAAAGCTTCTATAAACTTTTGGTAAATTATTCATTCACAAGCAATGTACTGTAAAAGTACAGTTGATACTATCATACTGATGTAAGTGTACCAATAAATGTGATGTTTGAATGGGAATTCAGAAGAAGTCAAAGACAATTCATTGAAATGACTCTCATTTCTATAAACTACAAAGTTAATTTATCTGAGTCAAATTTGGGCCGGACCAACAAAAACACAACTTGATTTTTGGTAAATGTAACAAACCTAGCTTAAAATGTCTGCCACTATCGAATTTATACACAGGTCAAAAGGAGTTAAGTGTCAATTCACTTCAATAAAACCACAGATATCTCACAAACATGGTCTGTCTATCCAGCACCTCAAAATTGGCCTAGGGTATTTGTAATCCATTAATAGAGGATGACTTGATATCTAAATATCTAGAATTAAGAGATTATCATACTCTAATGATAAAAACAGATCAATGCTGATAATCAAATGCAATTCTACTGGATTGAAGTTTACCAGGCATACATATGTAAAAGCTTGTATCAGGGTGAGTTTCAAAACAGAAGAAACTTAGCTATGTGCAATGCAGTCTATAGTAAACAAATATACCATGCACTGAGAGGCTCTAGTTGAAATTATGGATTCCAAGGTGGCAGAAATAGCACTATTTTCTGAGGGGCGTAGCCCCAAAGAGAATAGTGCCTTTTCTGTCACCGAGGAATCCATAAATTCACTAGTGGCTCGAAACAGTGCATGATATATTTGTTGTATATCCCTCCAATGAATCTTGGAAAAATAATGATAAAAATGTACCGCGGTTTACATAGTGGTCTATGAGGCCAATACCGATAGCACTTTTCACACGTTATAGATGAAAAACCACTGATCGATCGCATATCTTTGACGACATTCATGGTATAGTGCACTATACCATGAATGACGTCACAGTATAGCACATTTTTCTTCATCGATAATTATCCATTAAACGAAGGATATAATACCATTTAATAAAGCCCCTGTCATTTTCTATCATCTTACAGGATATCTCTTGATTTTTAGTCATCCCTGAATAAAGATGTTAGGGAGCCAATTTTTGCTTTAACCTATTTCTAATTTGTACTCTACTAAATGCTATGGTCACAACTGACTGTGCGTGTTTTTGCACGTGTGTGCGACACAAGGATTTTCTGTGAAATCCGTCGCACGACCAGTTATGACTGTACTTTCATCATGGTTGGTGTGTATAAAATGTGAAAGATAAAGTGATGAAAACAGTGTAAGAGAATATGAGTGGGATTTGGAAGACAAAAAAAATGTACATACCTCTTGGATAATCTTTTCCTGTCGTATGAGCTGTATCTGGTACACCAGCTCATTCCACTTCAACAGGTCCGCTCGAGAGGAATATTGTAGGACGTTACCATCAGGAAGGGAAAGCCACTCATCTGAGAGACATGAACAGAAAAATAAAATGAAATCAGTTATTTGTTGAATTATACAATTCAAATTCTCTTTCTTTTTCCAGGAATGACAATAAAAGAAAAAGATCTTGTGGGGGGGGGGGGTAGTTGCTCTAGGGGAAGTCTCCCTTAGGGTAGCTGCCCGAGGAGTGATAGTCAAGGAAGAAATTCTGGTCTCTTGCTGCATAAAGTCTTAAAAGCTATGGAGAGAAAAGCAAGTACATTCACGAAGCCATATACACTCTGAGAATAATTATGAACAATGCCTTGCTAAATTCCTTGCTAGTTTCCTTCACAAACAGGCGTAAATGCTACGCTTTAGTCTACGCATATGTCAATTCGCAAAAAAAAAAGTATAACTTGTATGTGTATAATGACTCCCATAATGATATTCTACCTTTGAACTTGTCCACCTGATGCCATAGAAAAGGGGAGCTGTTTGTTGCCTTGGGGGTATTCCTTGATACAGTGACATCTGATCTATCATTCAGACCTATGAAGGATGGAAAACAATATCAATGTACATTAGCATGGACAGCACTAATACACCATACTGACAATGCTATAGTAATAAAATACCATTTGAGGCTTCTTTTACAGTATACTGTCACATGCTACATGTAGCTGACAGATGTTTCTGTTTGTGGGTATCATAATTTCAGGGCACATCTTAACAGAGTAGTAGATTTCTCCGTTGTCAGCTAAAATAAGGAGCTATACATGTGAAAAGTTACATGTAAGTTCTATTTACTACCTAGAAGACAAAGTAAATTTGATACTTTGTAACATGATTTTAAATTTGTATGCACTATGGCACAAAACCTTTCCACAGTAAGGCACTGTTTTCAATACAGAACTAAACCTGGTGAATCCTTAAACATAATGCCCACAAGATGGCACCAGACTTCTGGTTGCTACAGTTTATATAGCAAGAAAACTTTTGGGGCAGTTTCATTCAGTAAACAAAGAAAGCTAGGGCAATTAGTTGAAAAAAGGGGTTAAGGTCAACACACTCTAGACTATGACTAGATTTTGGAAGAAATCCTAATAGGATTAGATATGAAACTTTAAAAATGTAAACTTTCTTGAACAAAGTCCAAAGTAATCTAACAAATACTGTGGGGTATTTTTAGCCCTCCCATCAGAAAATAAGCCTAAGCCTAATAAACTGTAGTCACATTAGACCATTTAGATGACTGCCCACTGGCTTGGAGCTAAGTCAGCCTTTTATCCAACTAGAAGGTTACAATATCCCACTGTATGTAAATGTGAATTTTTGGACCTTAATAATGAAGAATTAGTAGATTTATCATTTTCATATTGAATCCTATTGCAATTCTCTTTGGTACAAAGTTAGTTCTAGGTCATTAGGTGTCCAGTTGCCTTTACAGCCTACATGGTGAAGATACTCACTGTCTTTCAGCTCATCAAACTGCCTTCTAATCTCTTCTTGTCTCTGTCGGATGACCTTTGACATAGTTTGCAGATAGTATACATCCTCCCAATGGGTTTTACCTGCAAATTGAAAAAAAGAAGCTAATAGCACACACCGGTAGATTTTAATGTACATGTACCTAGAGGTATGATAAATATCAATAAAATGCACTTTTACAAGATATGAAAAATAAAGCATGAGTGAAAATTTGAAAACATTTAAATGATAATTTCGTTCCATATGCTTACCATGTATTGCCTGAAGTTGTTTTCTCACATCCCTGGTGAGCTGAATTAAGTGTTTATACTCTGCTGTAAGCCTCTGCAGCTCAGCATCAAGAGGTAAGCTTGATGAAGGCTGATTTATCTAGGGTTAAGGAAAGCTCACATTTGGGAGGGTACAAGCTCATAAACAAGGATGACAAATTTGAGCCTCTCTGTCTCAACACCACTGCTTAAATCTTGAGAGCTACATGTCGGCCTCCTGCTCATCTTGGGGAGAGAGGGGATGAAAAAGATAATTCCAATTATATTCCACATACTAAGAATCTTGCTGTTAGATTGGTCAAAAGGTAATCACATGATAAAACGTAGTTTTCCCCTACCCAAGGAGAAAAGTTCGTAACCATGAAAGCATACTTATGTGTTTCGCTGATCTATTCAGTCCATTACAGAGTACCAATACGTTATCAATATTTTGGGCACGCATGAAATGAAAGTGCGTGACCTTTACAAAGAGTCAAATTGAAAAATGCGTGACCTCTACGAATAGTCAAAATGAAAAGTGTGTGACCTTCACGAATAGCTCCATAGGCGTACTAAAATAAGCGCGAATATCCAATCGCGCGCTTAAAATGATAATTGTGTGCACCCGGCCAGGTAGGGGTACGATTTAAGGTGGTTTTAACTTCTTTTGTGAATTCGGACCTAAATGTCTTTTTCGAAAAGTAGACAATGTCTTCCTTGTACCAGTTAAATGTTTCAGATGTGGAATATAAAGCAAATAATCACCTTTTGATTTCAGGCGATGAGACGTACTATCACTTCCTCAGCAATCTGAATGTATAACGCTATCTTTCCGAAGCGAGGCTGAGGAAAGATAGCTACATCCAGATCGCCTCGGAAGTGACAGTTTGTCCCATCACCTTCACCAACGGTAATTATTTGCTTACTATCCCACGATTAGTCAATTTTATCTGCAGATTACAGACATAAAGGATACATTGTCACCAAAGAGATCCAGAAAATGGTCTGAATGATGGCAGACATCACCACGAAGCAGAGATGTCACTTTATCTCTGAGCTTCGCATTGTTCTGGTATTGTTTCTTCAACTTAGTTGGTATTGTCAGACTTGATCTGTATCCAAAAAAAGAAGAGAAAGGTAAAGTAAAGTAAGATACATGTATGAGTAAATAGCATAATTGAACCTATTTTTCTATTGTAAGTGGACAGGTACATAGTATCTCAGTTCATTTGGTCAAATATTTGCAACATCAAATAAATAACATTTTCATTGTCTTATTGCACTTCTTAACTGAAGTACAAAATGTTTGGAGTCCAGGAAGCCAGGCTTTTAGCCAGGAGGGTGTCTGGGTGTTCACAAGATACCTATTTCTAGTGGAAAACACCCTAATTTTTGTTTACATCCACATGATTTAATAGATGCTCCCTTTTTGGAAACCAAACCAAACATTGGCTAAAAGTCTGCATGTAGCTTATTAATCTTCATGAAGAAAGGTACAGTAGATTGTACATGTATTTCTCAAACCAGATTCTTTTTATTTTTAATTGAACACTCTATATGTTATACAAAATTAACTCAGTAAATTCTTCTAAGACCTATATGTTGAAGTTGAACACTCACCCATCTCTCCTCAGCACAAAAGGGATCTTCTCTATCTGTGGTGTAGTATCAGCTTGTGTGGAAGAACAAGACTTTGTTTCTTGGTGGGTACTCCCTGATCTTGCTTCATGTGGTTTAGACACTTCTAACTGAGCTATGGATCGAGTTACTTGGTCAGTGTCAACACTATCGGTACTTCTTTGAGTTCTACTATGGTTCTGTTCATTCTTCACATCACTTTTCCCTGATTGAACACGAGGCACTTCATTAGATACCCCCTTTGCTGATAATGGTCGCTTGGTTTGACTTTGTGATGAGATCTGCCTTAAGCTGGTTTGATTTCCACTTAGCTGGGTTGTAGCCTTCTTTAACTTTTCTTTAGTCAATGCTTTTGTCTTAGCTGTTTGCATGTACCTACTTTGAGTGTCTCCAAATCGAGATGCTGGTTTTGAGACATGTCTTCCAATTTCTGCAGAGGACGTCTTGGGTTGTGTGTCTTTCCTCGATGCTGGTCTACCGAGACCTGCAGGACCTGCCACTGTTCTCTTAGATTTGGGCTGGTGGGAAGTCTTAATTGTTCCTGACGTTGGGCGTGACGTCTTTGAAGTTTGCTCCTTTTTCAAAGGTGGATCTTTCTTCAGAAGTCTGTCAAGGTCTCTTGCAGATATGACGGCCACATCAGATACGTTACCTCCTGAGTTGTTGGTATTGTGGTTGGTTGGTTCATCCTGGCTATTTCGAACATGCTGCTGATTTGATGCTACAGATGGCTCAGCAACCTCTGTAGGCTTGTGTGATTCACTTTTCAAAGAGTTTTCATCCTGGATACTGTTGCTGCTTTGTTTGATTTTCACCTTTGAAAAAGAAAGATAGGTAGACATGAAGAGCAGTAGTCACCTACAAATCACTGTCAGTATATTACTAACCTATTTTGGAAAAAAGACAAATATGTTTCATTAGATTATATCAATAATGTACCAAGGAATAACACCTGTTTGTTTTCGAGTGAACAAAAAGAACTATTTTGCTGAAGGTGTAAAAAAATGATAGTAAGTATACAGTGAGAAATCAGGGAACCTACATCATGACTTTAAGTCTTTGACTTGTCAGAGAGGAAAAACAATTTACCAATTTACACTTAGTTAGTTTCACACAATGGATATTCCTCAGTTATAATGTACTTATTGACAAATTAGAAAATTATAAAGTATTTAAATTGTTATGAGAGAACTTCATACAACTCACAGATACAAAGTCTGCACAAGGACTTCCTGGACTGACCTTGTTTTGGAATTGTCTGAGTTTCTGGGCTTGGGCCAGCACACTGTCCACCTCTGCCAACATGGACTGCTCTTCTATGGAGAACACATTGTCATTGTTGGGCTGACCATGAGCACTGGTGGGACCTCTACTGCCCTCTTGAGTTCCTGTAAGACTGGAAGATGCTGGGGAAGTCTTACCAGGCCAGGATTTGTTGAGTAGCTGGGTGATGTCACGGCAAGTTGACTCGTTCAGAAGCCTAACTTCATTGATGTGCTTCTGGATTTCACTCAAGTATTCCAGTGCCTGGGTAGAAAATAACCTTTCATTCTAGAACATTTTATATCATGATAGAATGGTATGTCTTGCTGAAAAGTGGCATGGACTAATGAAATTTTGTGTATCTTTCAAGCAGTACATTAAGAATGGTATACAATGGAAAACATCTATCTCCAAACTAACAATAAGATGTAAAAAAAAAAAAATGAATTTGAATCTGGCACCACCAAAAGAGGAACCCAGTATTACAATGTGATCAAACTTTCTTCAGAAATCCCCAGAAAAAATTTATCATAGTCAAAACATTGACCGAAGAAAGCTTGGTAGTTTTGGGGTCATTCTGAAAATATACCAACTTCCCTAGAAGGTCTAAACTTTAAAAATCTTCTTTTTCCAAGTCTGTTTTGTTGTTGAGTTTAGAATGTGATCAAAGTCAGTTTCGGAAAGTTTTAATAAAAGAAGAAATATGAGACAAAGAGATAAGTGAAAGTATGAGGAAAATCTGATTAAATTCTAAAATGAGAAAATTGTGAATTTTTAAAGTTGAAACCAAACAAACACAAATTGGCAACTCTGTGACATACCTTTCGAGCATTTTCCAATTTCCTCTGTACTAGAGAAATGTTTATTAGAGATCTATGCCACTCATAGCGACTTTACTATACTTCGTGTGTAGACTCTAGGCAGTCATCCACCTCAACACTTTCAAAACACCACTGCACAAAAGTTACCAACATTCATTCATAATCGGCATTTAATTTACAAAAAACGACACCAACATATACATGAAATACAATAAATTCAACTCACCGATGTTGGAAAAAGATAATTTCAAAAATGAAATCCGTAATTTACTGTCACTTCTGGCGAAACGGGGTATCGCAAGTCACGGTGTATATTTCCTGATCGCCGCGAGCGCTGACATCTCGCGCTAAAAAATTCGGTCGTTAAAAGTTTGGTTCCTATCGCGCACACATAAGTCCCGATTTTCCGTGTGTGCGATCGTAGAGATCGATGTGCACGCGATACCGAGTTTCGTTGTGGACAAAATTTTATTGGCCGATTTAGTCTAAAAACATTGGAAGCTGGAAAACAACATGCGATCGCGAAAAAATTGGCGGGGATTTCTTAGGTTTTGGACATGATTTTGACTTTGGATATTGCTGGAAATATCAGAAGTTCTTCCTAACGGCCATTTAAGGTAGGAAAGAGATTATAAAGCGCTGAATTTGAAAGGAAGTATTTTAAACATTTATCTTACTTTTCTCCCCATTCCTTAAAGGAAAAGTTCACCCTGAAGTTTACTCGAGTTTAAAAGATGCAGAAAAAATAAAGAAAAATATTGGCGAAAGTTTGATAAAAATCGGTCAAATAATAAAAGAGTTATGCGTACTTAAAGTTTTGGATTTGTGACGTCACATGCGAGCAGCTGCCCATTGGTAATATAATAAATATTCCATATATTCGCATTTTTTTTTACGTTCCAAGATAAATTAATATTGTTTCTTTTCAGAATCCAGTATTGAATAACATTTCTGACAATACATCAAATGCACAGACGGAAATATTCTAAATTTTCTGAGAAAATTATATTTTATGGAATATTTATCATATTACATAATGGAGGAGCTGCTCGCATGTGACGTCACAAAATAAAAACTTCAAAAGTCCATAACTCCATTATTCTTTAACGGATTTTGTCCAAACTTGCGCCAATATTTTTCTTTATTTTTTCTGCATTTTTTAAACCCAAGTAATCTTCGGGGTGAACTTTCCCTTTAAGTACATGCGATAGAAGGGGTCGGGCTAACTCGGCACTAGGGCGAACTCGGCACTACCGGAAAAGTGAGGCCGAGTTAGCCCGGAGGGTTTAAATCGATCATGAAATAACAACTTGTAAGTTTTTGTTGTGATTACTAGCTTAGAAAACGTTTTTTGACCATTCTTTTGATAGAATTGTATGAAGTACTTACTTTGAAGATAATCTCAATTTTCTTGAGCTATCATGATATAAAAGTGACATTTTAGACAGTTTAATCATACTACACAGCTCGCAATTCCCGTGCGTAGCATGCACTGTGTTTGGTACGGTATTCGGAGCGATGAGTCGATCGGACACACATTTTGCAAAACTGCAAATTACTGCAAAACTCAGTAAAAAAAAAATAAAGATCTATCTTGAATTCATGGAATTCATGAGTTCAGTTTCATCATGTTTCAGACATGATTAATATCTCCGGAATTTTGCAGCAATTCCTTCATCAAAATATGTTTCCAGATCTATACGAGTCCGACTCCGCGAGAACCAAACACAGTCACTGCTGTCAGTGAATGGCGCACGGCGATTGCGAATACGAGCTGTGATTTGTGATTAAACTGCCTAAAATGTCACTTAAATATGATTATTAGCTCAAGAAAATTGCAAGATTATCTTCAAAGTAAGTACTTCATACAATTCTATCAAAATAATGGTCAAAAAACGTATTCTTAGCTATATTAAGTATAATCAAAACGAAACCTTACAGATTGGTATTTCATGATCGATTCAACCTCACCGGGCTAACTCGGCCTCGCATTTCCGGTAGGGCCGACTTCGCCCTAGTGCCGAGTTAGCCCGGATTCCGATAGAAAATGACTAGTATTTTTGCATTCGTCCCGCGTAGTGGTCAATATGACCACTAAGTTACGTGGTGTGATCTATGCATGCCAACTAAAGTTAGATATATTTTTACACAACCCCCGTATGAAATCAATGTATTCCTTCACCAAGACAAAGAAAATGGGAATTCGTGAAATCTTCAGTATGCAAAGCAATTGGAGAGTACTCATAGCAACATTTCTATACTTCGTGTGTACACTCAGACCCACTTATACATGTACAAGCTTATCTGAAGATAACCTTGTACTCAGACTAGCTCTTTTATGGGTGAATAGGCTTCAATAGCTATTGTGTGTATCAGCAGGCCCTTTTCCAGGCTAGATCATTCATACAGGAGAGGAAAATAATTATTTAAAATTTCACTTTCAATTCTGAATCCCCTAATTTGTGGCACAGTAAGAGTGGAAGAGTCCATGATTCAGGTAATCTAGCAAATTTAAGAAAATTAAGTCTTGCTTAGAGCAATTTTGTTGTCTGTTTATGACTGCTGCAACAGTGAATGTTGGACACAGTCCCACATAGGCAAGGGCCCATGAGTGACTCAGACCATGTCACACACCCAAACACTTTCAAACACCACTGCACAAAAGTCATCAACATCAACATGTTTACAGCTACAGTTAGACCTCACGCATTGCAGGAGTGTTAAAGAGGTGCATTACGACACAGACACAGCATTGCCAATTTGTGTATGACTCCCAATCTCACGACTCCGAGTCTGAGACTGAGCCACTTGACTTATCAGCTTATACATGTCTAGATCTACAACTTTAAAAAACAACTTAATTTTCATCAGATTTTCCTTATAACTTCCACTCATCTGCTTCTCTCATTTATCTGATTTTATTAAAACCATCTTAACATCAGGGTGGACTTCCCCTTTAAAATGAGCTAGAATTTCAGCTTTTTATTCTTGGACACCACATCTAGGGAATAAGATAGATAACATAAATATCAGCATATGGGACAATGCACTGAAATAATACAGTGACTACAGCCTGTATATTTTGTTCATTATTTCATATTTCCGTATTCCGAATTTAATATACATTACCTGAGTAAAGGAAAATTGTGAAGATGCCATTGAATTGATGTGCGTTTCCTACCAAGGTTGAAAAAATTACGTAGCTTCAGAACAAAATAAGAAGATTTTGATTTTCGAAATTCGCACTTTCGCTAAAAATTTATGGTATCTCAGAGTATAAAAACAACTTGAAAAAGGACAGACATAATGCTAATAGCAGTTCAGTCGATAATAGCAGCTTGATCCATCTATTAATTTTGGGTCGACAAGAATACCATTTGGTAGATTCGAAATTTCAAGAAATAATGTATTTATATGTAATTTATTAGCAACCTATATAATTGGAAATTATTTAGAAACTCAAAAATACAGAAAGAACGATTAATTACCGCCATTAGGCAGCAGAAAGTGGCAAGACTATCCCTTGACGAAAAAGCCGACTTTATCGAGATGAATTCACTTACTAATATCCCCTTCGATTTCTCTTAAAATTTCTCAAGGTGACTTTTCCAGATCTGGACAATTCTAACAAGGCAAAACACCTTCCTGTTCAACTGGATAAAACAAATGCTTTGTTAGGATTTTAATCAAAACTTCATTTGAAATTCATAACAGCTATGCTGGCCTATTTTTATTCGTTAGGTGATTCTTTTAACCCTTTCGAGACAATTGACTACATTTTGTGGTTTGGCTCAATAACTTTTGATTCAGAGCTCTAAAAAATATACCAGATGCATGAGTAGAAAGAGCAAACATTTCTGAACACACTATGTCCATTTTTATGGCAGGGCCATGTATGTTGCGTTTGATGCCAGGAATTTTAAAAACGAGAATAAGGTTTAAAATTCTTAAATTGGCAACACATTGAGCATGGGCGTCCAGACCAAAAAAAAAAAAGGGATTTTTTTTTTGGGGGGGGGGGGGCGGGCGTCGCCGGGTGGGGGTGTCTTTTGAAAAGGGTGACATGTTCTTATTGTGTAGTGTCGAACAGCTCATATCTGCGCCACCAGCACCACTGCCTGACATTGGAGTCGGTAAGTCGTCTTTTTTTTTCCAAAAGGCACCCCCCCCCCCCCTTGAAAAAAGCTGGTGACGGCACTGTTGAGAGATTCAAAATCTTTGTTTTTTATCCCAATTGGCAATTTTTTCAACTTTTCGACAAAATTCGTATCTATGTATGTAGTTTCCAAAAACATTACATCTTCAAGTATTAGAACCATGTAACTTACTAGCACTAAAAGAAAAATATTGTTGTTGCCAATTTAAAGAACAAAGGATTAATTAATGCTTCTCTTTTATCTACATCCCCTTCTTTCTCCCATCCCTCTCTCTCTCTCTCTCTCTCTCTCTCTCTCTCTCTCTCTCTCTCTTTCTCTCTCACTCTTACCAGAAGTATATATTTCGCAGTTGATTTCCTACCTATGTCACCATTCAAGATGCATGTGACTTCTCCACCAAGCTTTCAATAAAGCGTACGATGATCCATCCATGTATCAACATTTAATGATTATACGATAAAATTTCAATCTATGATCCGTGTATACGATGGGGTTATAATAAAACTCAAATTAGCGATTTCATGCATTTCGGTAATGGTAAATAACCATATCTTTAAACTTTTTTCATATAAAAATGTAATTTTTTTTACTCAGCTATGTAGAATGAATGGTCATCATACACTCCCATGACAGCCGATTCATTTTTTTAAAATAGAGCTAGCAGCTATATTCAATAATTTTGAACCCGAAACTCGTTAATTTGACTATAGTTAAAGTCATCTTTAATATCGTAGATTTAAACTAATAGTAACATTCGAATGACTTATATGATATTCATATTAATATTGAATAGATTCTAGTAAATGTCCCTCTCACGAGTCTTTATATTCACATTACTATATTCTATCTATATTTTTAATAGATATCTTTGATACGGAAAACTTATCCACTGACGATATTTTGATCATGATCAAATAACATTGATTCGAATTCAAAACTACTGTGGAAATTTATCGGTATATGCGTAATGTCAATTAATATAGGAGGATAATTGAATCTATTTAAAAGTAATATTGATATCGTAATGATTATTGAAATAGATGCAAATTAAGAAATATCGCAGTTACAAACCCCATAATTCAACGAGATAATTTTCATAACAGTCAGTTTCTTCTCACAAGCATGTCCGCTAACATGACGTAAAGATATTTGCTTTGTGCCAATTCGAAACCCAAACTTGAAGTAACTAAGGATCGCCAAGTTACCTGCTGAACGGAACTTACTGAGAAAGTCCTTTGTCTCCTTTATCATTTTACAATGGGCAAATGCCTAAACTGACAGGATAATCTGCTCACAGCATAATAGAAGTGAAAAGGATGAGAAAAGGAATAAAAGAGACATCATCCTAATCACTTATTAGCGAGTAATTCATCGTGTCATTCTCAATAGTCTCTTACAGTGACTGACACTTCAACAAAATAATACTAGATCATTTCTGACTGTCACTTCCGTATAAACAGAAAAGAGGCATTCACTGGGGCACAAAAAGAAACGGACTACTGAAAGCACAATTGAGAACATCAAGTACTTTAGTAATGATTTAATGGACATGTCATGGCCATTGTCACTATAAAGGTGCATTGTGCATGTCATGGGGAGAATGATTAGGGACCTCTGACACTGTACAATAGCATTATCATACTGAGTATATGAACCAACAGCGATTCGACTGACTGTTATTTTTATCTATTTATTTTTTTGTTGTTGTTGTTGCAAAGGATCATTCGTATTCCACGGGTTTTCATCATTTTTATAAAAAATAATCTTCTTAAACAGTACATTTGGACATTCTTCAAAAAATTTACCATGTTATGATATAAGTTATGACAACAACACAGCACACTATATGATTGAGAGATTTAACCAATGCGTGCCGTGGTTAAATAAAGACATTGGAAGGGTCAGCTGTTTATTTTTCTCCAACAGGCCTAAAAGACAAAAAGCGGTCGCCTGGAACTTAAATAAATGTTCTTGATATATCATCATAGTTTCCAAAGTAAACATCAACAATGGTTGTGTCGCTGCTTGTATGTTGGTATAAAAAACATTTAAAATATTAATAATAAATATTTCATTTATAATAACAATTTATAATAATAAATAACATTTAAGATAATAATAATAAATATTTCATTCATAATAATAATTGTTGAAACAAAATAGTAATGGTTATATAATAAATAATTACTAGATGTAAAACAATAATCATATTAATGTAATTAATAGCTATAAGATTTAAACGAATAATAATTAGATTGAACGCAGGCATAATTTACTGAAAACAAATATTTTCAAATAACGGCAACATGGGATATTTTATAAGTAAGCTTTGGATAGCAGGGGGAAAAGTATTGTCCGTCCTCTGATTATTTTCGTTACCTCTTGCATAATTATTTGAAAATCATGATTCAGCAATTTTATTCTGTAAAATATTATCCTTTGATTAACATGTGACTTCTAAAAGTAGTAATGACCTTTGACAAAGTATCAGATAGAAATGCAAAGCATGTTTCGCTGTAAATGACTATCCGTCAAAATGTTTGTTTCAACTAACATCTAAAAGTTTAATCACAGAAGAAAACAAACTGACAAAGGAAAATGAACAAATTATTGTGCAATGACTTTTGCTTGGAACCAACCATGGCCGCATAAAAGCTACTACATTGGCTTACGAAACAATGAATCAAAAAGCCTGTCAATCTGTCATACTGCCAGGAAAATACAACTCTGCGTCATCACGATTCATCAGTTTGTCTTTATGACAAACATTCAGTCGCATTTCTTATTAATCTCAACATCACCCTATACTTGAATTTACACCATCCTATGTCCATCATGACTGTGATACCAGCTAATTACGTGTCAGTTACTTCGCCCTTTACAATAACAAGTCGCACTCTAACAAGGGATTAGGTTTTGAGGTGTTAAGTGCTATTCTCCTACTGACAGACAGCACAATAGCACTCGTGCGACACCCATTGTATCGCCTTATTGTCATGATTGTCTCATTATACTATCAGAGCTATTATATTTTTCTCACTCATGTTAATTGACAGGCTTATCACTAAGCCGATGAGTAGTTTACTAGGTCAAGTTTACGAATGTACTCAAATATAAATTTCGACATCACTAAGTGCTGGAATCATTAGTATCTCAAGACTTCTGCCTAACAGCACTGCTAATATCTCACTCCTGACACCACCTTTCGCCATGGTCATTGATACAGACGGACACTTTGCCCTGCTAAGAGCGGTGTCAGCTGGTCGGCCCCGGCAGGTTCGGCTGCTCCTAGAATCAGGCATCGGTGTGAATCATACAGATGCATGCGGTCAATCGCCTCTCATCCGAGCCATGTTTGTTGATAATTCACGGTATCGCATGAAGATCATTCGTATGTTACTTCGACGGGGAGCTATGGTGGGACACCGAGACTATCTTGGCCGCAGTGCGCTGACCTGGGCATGCCTTCGTGGGCTGGACTGTGCCGTAGAGCTGTTTCTCAAAAAGGCAGACGGAGACATCAACCTTAATGACACTGATATGAATGACTGTACTCCACTCTTCCACGCATCAACATCTGGTAATGCAGCCACAATAAAACTACTTGTAGATGCCCTCCGTCGTTATGACCTTAGCGTCGACATACCTAACGAAGATGGCATCACACCACTCATGCAGGCGATCCGACTTGGCAACGATGTCTGTGCTAGTATTCTCCTTCATCAGGGGAAGGCCTCGGTCTACATTCGGGACAATAACCGCCGAAACGCTCTAGATTGGGCAGAGACCACTTCTTCGCACTGTCACATCAAGACGAACTTCCTGCCGCTGATAGAGAAATCGAAGATTGAGCGGCCAAAAGCGGGAAAGTCTGGACGACGGGGTCGTCTCCTCTCCGTTCCTTCCATAAACGACAGTGATTCATCAGACAACGAAGCAAGTACCTACTCAAATGATAAATTTGCAAGAGACGACGGACAGCTGGAAGGTGACGACATGAGCGAGTTCAGCGATGACAAGTCATTGAGCTCTTGTTCCAGTTTCCAAACCTCCTCTTCTAGTGAGTCTTCCCCAGAAACCATCCGAAGAGTGTTTTTCAGGACGCCAGTCTCATCCTGCAATGACTCCAGCTGCTCCAGCCTCGGAGACAGCAGTGACGTCTTCAACAACGACCCCACCAACAAGCATCAACAAGACCAGAAGCATTATCTACCTCAGCTATACCGTGCTTACGCTATTCAGCTGACAGATACCTTCAGACCAGGTTACCAGCCGACTTCAACCAGGGCCCCATCTGCCTGCACAGATTCTGATCACGAAAACTGCCAACTTGAATGCTGTACAACAGAGAAAGGCCTGGAGATACCTGAAGAGAAGCTTCTGAAAGTGGTCCATGCTAATAGGAAACACAAGGAGAATCTTTCCCGACAGGTCTCAGCAAGAGCAGACTCAGCATCACGTAGGTTATTTTCCTCATGTCATCATTTCATGAGAATCACACGTTTGTTTACATGTATTTACATTTTCACTCACAATTTACCTAATCTTTTGTAAAAATACTACATTTCATGTAGGTGTTGGTTGAATGGACGTGATTATTATTGTTAAATTTTTATAATTATCTGAAGCTCTTTTTTAAATGAGATTATAAGCCTGTATTGAGCCACACCACACTTTTAAAACTGAATACAAGTGATTTAGTGTCGCAAAATAATAATATACATGATAATATTTTTTCTCAATTTCAATTATTCAGCTTGTATTACTATTAATTGCTGTCTGACTGCGAACTTTAAATGATTTCCAACATTTACCTCCCTACAATGCATTGTCAAACATCCATCGTTCATTATTTTTGATGAGCCAAGTCACGCAATCTAACTTCAACTTGTCAATTTCCATCATTTTATTTTCTATCACAGCTCGGAGAGCAACCCAGTCATCCCGCCTTCCAAGCCTACGGCGCCAGGTTACCAATAAACGATTCCGGGAGGCCTACAGAAACCACATCGAATCTTCAACGAATCCTACCGCCCTCACCAATGACAATGCACAACAACCCCAGAATGACGTCACTGAGAAGCAGACGACAACGACCAGCGAAAATCAGAAACAGGAGCAGACTTTCCCCTCAATCTCTCCCGGGAAACGATCCCTCGTTAGTTCCGCTAACGCTGAGAGGTCTGACGAATTTTTAAAGAAAGATATTGACAAGATTCTTTCGAATAATGCACATTATATTTCTCTTTGAATTATAAATCTGACAGGTAATCATCTTTATGACAGTCACAAATAGCACTGAAAGCAATATGCAGGTAGCTTTCGTTATTCATACTTGAAAGACTTAAACTTTCCATTTATCTTTAGTTGGACATTGGCCATGACCGGGGGGTGGGGGGCAATGAAAAAAAATTATCAAGTCACTGAATTACAATATTATTTGATAAAAAGACAACATTGACCTCCATGATAATATTTTTGTTTTTCTTATTTCCAAATATTCCGAACTCGCTTATATTTTCTAACGATAGCAATTTAAACGTTTACGCACACACCCAAATGTTCTCACCATGTGGGTGGAATAACTGGTCGGTTGGCAGTCGGGTTTTTCATTTATTTATTTCCTGTCGTACCGTTGACTTTCATGTAGGACTACCTATATTGATAATAAAGAAATCCAAGTATGACATTTGTTTTTTTTTTAATATTTATTTAGTTGCTTTCATCTATCATCTATACGCATAATGTAATATGTAAGCATAATGTAATATGTGATATGTTAAAGAAAGTTAATAGAGATACATTGAGAGATGGTTGGAGAGAGAGAGCGAGGAAGAGAGAGGGGGAGGGAGAGAAAGAGACAGGGGTGTATACAGGGAGAGAGGGCGTAACTATAAGGAAGAGGGGGAGGGAGACTGAACAGAAATGAAAAGAAAGTGCGCAAGTGGGGAAGGAGGAGGAATGAAAGAGGATAAAGACTGAAAGGGAAGAGAGAAAGTCATCACCCAGAAAGAGATTTATGGAAGAAGAGGAAGATCACGAGCGAGAGAGGAAAGAAATACCAAAGATAATCATGATGATATTTGGTTTCAGAAAAGGAGAGAAAGTTGGAGAAAGAAAGGGAAAGAGGGGATGCAATGGAGACAGGAAAGCACTATTGCAAGAGAGCGAGATAAGAGAAGAGAAAGATCACGAACGAGAGAGGAAATATAAAATATGATAATAATCATTTAATTTTAGAGAGAAAGAGGGGAACACGGGAAAGAGAAAGGTAGGAAGATGAAAGAGAAAAGCAGAGATAAAAGGGTGAAAAATATGAAAATGGTCAAGAGCTCTCTTTCTCTCTCCCTCTCTACACACACACACACACACACACTCTCTCTCTCTCTCTCTCTCCTCTTTCTCTATTTCTTTCTCTCCTCTTTCTCTCCCACTCTCTCCTAGCTCGCTCTCTCTTCCAGCTCCTCACTCCCCTCTCCCCTTCCTCTTTTCTCTGGCCCGTATTCTCGAAAGGTGCCTAATTTTAAGCCCCCGCCTAAGTGTGTAGATTTAGGAAACTGAATTGTGGAGAGCCAAATGTCACCCACTTTTAATCCTACAAAATCACCATAGACTCCTTTAGTTCTGGACCTAAATGCATATACAAAAAAAAAACCTCACGACAGAATTGATTTCTGATGTTAATCCCATGCCAGGAAATAATTTTGTTTCTTTATTTTTTACATAAATATAGTAATATTTACAAGACCTTGGAGTTAACAAATGGCCTTCCATAAATCAGCAGTCTAAGTTGAGCCTGGCTTAACTTAGGCCACTTTCGAGAATAGGGGCCAACCTATGTCTCTACGTCCCCTCTATATTTTCTACCCCCTCCTCTCCCCTCCTCTCTCTCCCCTATCCCCTTCCCCCACCCCCTCTCTCTACCTTCCCTACCTCTTTCTTGTTCGCTCTGCCTTCTTCTCCTTTCTTTCCCTTTTTGTCTTTCCCTATCACCGTCTCTTATTTTGTGTGACCTTGCATTGTTTTTTTTCCTTCGTTAATCTCTCTCTCTCTCTCTCTCTCTCTGAGTCTACTATCGCCATTTGTCTTCTCCTACATTTTTTTCCTTTGTATGAATTGCCACATCCAGGGTGCAAAACCACTCTGGCACACATCTTTTTTATTTTCTTGTCTGCACTTTTTGAGATATGTGCCCCCGCCTCCCGGTCACAGAATCATCTATCCACAACTGATATGTTTCCCTGTGCTAATGATAGGCGTAAAACATAATACCATTAGCAGAGTACGTTTTGATTTCGGATAATGTTTAATGGAACACGTGTATTAATTATTGTAACAAGTCAATGTACAGTTCCTGAGGATCGAATAAAAGAAATTAAAAGTGATATCGTTTAAAAAGTGTAAATCACAATCTAAATTAAATATCTCCTTCAGAATTTACCATGCATGATTACAAAGATGCACCGTCTTTCCCTCCGTGAGAGATAAATCTATGGAAAATTCGGTCCTCCACTTGTTGGTTGTAAACGTGGTCTTCTCAATACATTTTTGCGGTTTTATAAGTTTTATCTTCCTACAAGTCCAAATCGATTATAGAAAGGAATGAAAAGTTATGATTCACCGATCCCTCCCTACAATTTTTTTTTAAATCTAAATGTCAACTATTTCTGTCTCCTGAAAACATTGATGTTATCCTGATGAAAATCCCAATACTTTTCTTCCATTATGATATTTGGCAAACTTAATTATAAATCGTGACTGATATCTAAGACATTTCTGGGTCAGTATATTGCTCGCAAATGTAATTAAACGTCGATATAATTTCATTTTGATCATATATATTCTTCTTCTACCTCTCAGACTCTCTATTCCTACGCTCCGTCCCCTATCAAATTCTCTTCTCTGCGAGTCCTTGATACTATCTTCCGTTCTCCCCCTTTCACTCACTCCGCTCTCTTTTTCTTCGTAATCAGGTAACGAATTAACAAGTTCGTGTTTTAATAATTTTAAGGATTCATTCACACATTGTCAATATTGCTTGACCTGTTGACATGTCTTCAATCCCATAATTACGAAACGTCAGTCAATGTCACTTTAATCAGATGATCATAGACAAACATAATTAATTGCACATGTAGGCCTATTATTCAACTAAAAATATATTTTGCAAGACGTTCAAGGGTTTATTGATTTTCATCGTATTAATTCTTCCCTTCAGTATATTTCTTAGATCACTCTTTTCGACTGAATAAATGTAGGATGATTTATCGAAGCTTCGACTTGTACAGGTTATAGATGACACGAAATTTTCCCTTTGTAATAACTTTTAAAAAAATAGAATTTCGATTTGTCATGGTTATTTCTTCAAAGTAGAAAATAGTACATATACGTGTATACATACTTTTTTTTTTTTTTTTTACTGAAGACTAAACTGAGGGGAAAAGGTGGTCAAGAGCACGCTATTCACATTGATCACTTTTAATCGTGACCAACCTCTCCCCCCCCCCCCCCTCTCTCCCTCCCCTCCCTCTCCTACTCTCTCCTTTTCTCGATTCACACCTTCCTTTCCGCGTCTCTCTCTCTTCCAGCTTCTCTCTCCCCCTCTCCCTTCCCTCTCTTTTCTCTGTCTCTAAGTTCCCTCTATATTTTCTATTTACTTCCTCCTCTCTCTCTCTCTCTCTCCCCTACCCCTTTCTATACCTTCCCTATCTCTTTTCTTTTGTTTGTTTACTCTGCCTTCTTCTCTTTCTCTGTCACCGTCTCTTCTTTTGCGTGTACCATGTATTTGTTTTTCCTTCCTCTCTCTCTCACTCTCTCTCTCTAAGTCTACTATCGCCATTTGTCTTTTATATTTTCCACGTATTTGTTTTTCCTTTCTATCTATCTCATTCTCTCTCTCTCTCTCTGAGTCTACTATCACCGTTTGTCTTCTTCTATATTTTTTCTTTATACAGTTATATAAATTGCCACATCTAGTTTGCAAAACCACTCTGACACACCTCTTTTTTTATTTTCTTGTCTGTACTTTTTGAGATATGTGCCCCCACCCCCTTCCCTGTCACAGAATCATCTATCCGCAACTGATATGTTTCCCTATGTTAATGCGAGTCCTTGATACTATCTTCCGTTCTCCCTCTTTCACTCGCTCCATTCTCCTTTTCTTCGTAATCAGGTAATGAATTAACGAGTTCGTTTTTTAATAATTTTAAGGCATCATTCACAAATTGTCAATATCGTTTGACATGTCTTAAATCTCATTATAATGAAACGTCAGTCAATGTCAACGTCACTATAAACAGATGATAATGCACAAATATAATTTACTGCACATGTAGGCCTATTATTCAACAAAAATATATTTTGTAAGACGTTCAAGGGTTTAATATTCTTTATCGTATTAGTTCTTCTCTTCCGCAGGGGCCGCGGAGCGTTTTTGAAAGTGGGTGGCTGATCCGATTTCACTCATTAATGACAATTTTCGAGCCAGCCTTTTTTCCGACAATTTTTTTTTAACGTGTCTATTCAAAAAAGTGGGGGGGGGGGGCTGCAGCCCCCAGCCCCCCGGTTCCGCAGCCCTTGTTCAGTATGTTTCTGAAACACTCTATTCGACTGAATAAACGTGGGATGATTCATCGAAACCTGGGCTTGTAGAGATTATAGATGACACGACATTTTCTCTTTGTAATAAATAATGATTTGTAGAACTTCGATTTGTCATAATTATTTCTTCAAAGTATAGAACAGTACATAATACGCGTATTTATACTTTTTCACTGGAAACTATGCTCAAGGGAGAAAATTATTTCAAAGCACAAGCAAAAAAACTACAATGTTAGGGAATATCAACTCACTCTTTGTCACCTTGCTGATAATGTCAGTGCAGTCCGGTGCGGTAGCCAAGTCAAGGATATGGCCAGAAATCCAAGGTAACACTACTGCTAGCCTGACCGATTACGTAACAGTCGAGGATATAACTTCATTTGAATTAGACAATTTAACCAATGGGAATTTGGATAGTGACTCTAGAGTATCTCCATCGTCGACCATAAATGCGACACAACCGACAACGGAACATGTTCCATTGTCTACAACTGTTCCGAATAAATTGCCAACCAGAACCCTCGTAGGATTCGGTCAGGATACGACGATCAGTACAACCTTCTCTAATTGGAGCCTGACCATGAATGAGACACAACCCACGATGGAACAATACAACTCTACAACGGGTCCTACCAGAACCCAAGAGGGTTTCGGAGAGGATAATGCTATCACTACCACCTTCTCTTGGAGTCCGATTTATTGGTCATGGGTGCTTATTCTGCAGCTCATCTCTGCAATCATTGGAATTTTAGGAAATTTCCTGGTGGTTATTGTCCTTTTTCATCGTAGAAGAAAAAGCAGATCGACAGAAACCCTTATTGGCGGACTGGCATGTGCTGATTTTATCACCTCAATATTCCTCCTACCCATCCCTCAGCCGTCATATGTCCCGAAGACACTGGCTGGTGAAATGTACTGTCGAATCATCATGACCCAAAGCCTGCTCTGGGCATCAGTTACGGCTTCAACCTATCTACTTATGTCCATCTCTGTAGAACGGTACATTGCAGTGGTATACCCTCTTCACTTCAAACACCTCATCACTCGACGTCGCGTCTCTATCTCTATCGGTGTCATCTGGGTCATTTCCGTCTTATCCGGACTCTTCTCATTCATCGTCTGCACTGTCGACGAATTTGCCAACAAATGCACGGATCACTGGAACCCCCAGGCAAGAATCATCGTTGCTTACTATTGGTTCTGCCTCCGCCTCGTGCTTCCTTGCCTCACCATGCTCGTCACCCAGATTCTGATCGCTCGCAAGCTCAGTCACCAGGCAAACCACTTCAGAGGTATCACCAACACCGCAAATGGTAAGCCAGCGCCGTCTTTCCACATCGTTGCCAGAAACCGCGTACTGAAGATGATGCTGATCGTCATCCTCATCTACATCGTCTGCTGGACTCCTAACCAGGTTGCCTATCTTGGTTACAACCTTGGTTGGGTTCCTCAGTCATACCTGAACAGCACCCTTCAACGAATGCTCACAGTGCTTGGCTTCTACAACTCTTGCGCAAATCCAGTCATCTACACAGTACGGTACCCCGAGTTCCGGGAGGCACTCAGAGACATGCTCACTTGCAACGCTGCCAAAAATGCTCCACTCTTCGAAAAAGGAGACATCGCAGAGAAATGTACTCTGGGAAGTCAGAGGCTCGGCGCCCAAATTTGACCAGTCTTGAGGATTGCATCAGACCTTGAAGATTTCTTGACACTGAATAAGTATATGCGACTTAATACTGTACTAAAGGCTGTATGTACAATCGGTCACCTGGTGGATATATTTTTAGTGTATGTGCCCATAGGCTTTCAGGCAATGCCAGCAGGGTGGGGAGGGGTACCGTCGCTTGCCGGAAAAATCAACTTTCTGCAATCTAGATCATAAATTTTGCAAGTGAGCAAAGCGAGCAAGTATAATTTCTTTCGATGAAAGTATTTTATTTGTGAAACATATGAACATGAACATGACGGACAAAGAGCGGACAAAATAAACAACTCCTCATTCTACTTTTCACAATAGTTCTGGTAGACCAAAGAACATCCCTTCACTACTATTCTGTAAAATAAGGAATAGTAGTGAGAGAATTTTTTTTTTTTTTTTTTTTTTTTGGGGGGGGGGTTTGTGACTACCAGAACCATTGTGAAGGGTAGAATGAAGGGTTATTTATTTTTTCCACTCTGTTTGTCCTTCATGTTCATATTGATACTAAATAAGATATAAAATATGTTGATAAATAACACATATAATAATAAATTGTCGACCTCGCTGGCAGAACAAAACGTGATGGTTGCCTATTCGCTTAATTGCGGTGTACTGTAATCATCACCCTTGGTATCAGAGCAATAGGAATGGAGAGAAGATGCAGTCCGCCAATAATCACAAAAGACAAGTTGAAGGAAGATGTCACGTCATAGATGTGTCCTATAGATTAAAAAGAAATGAATTGAGAAATCGAACTCTAAAACTAGGAGCAAATCAAAATATTTCTTTAAAATAGCAATTTGATTTTACCTGCATAATATAGCTCTGTCATGTCTGTTGGAATTTATGCATGACGCAGTAGAACTAGAAGTAGTTTTACTTCTTGATCGTGCCTATTTTGTATTTCAACACATGAAATCATATGTATATAAAATCCAATTGTTGGGATATAATGAAGACACAAAATTCCTGTCACAAATTTTCGGCGCTTTCTAGCGCCTTTATCAAGTGACAGGAATAAATGAACCGTTGTATTAAAGCATGAAACTGCTTTTGTTTAATTTTTTGGTATATGTACCAAAAATATTAAACAAAAGTGAATATATAATATATACACTGCCCTCCAAAATTTCGGGTACACCTGTAACAAGACTTGATTTCTCATAATCACCCGCAATTCATTTATCATCATATTTGTGGCACTGCAACAATATGGTATCAAACTGAAGAGTAGACAACAGCCTTCAAGTTGACACCAGTTTACCATATATCAAGCGTTTCAGGAGTCATTGCGCTAAAAAGGCAACATACCCTCAATAATATAATTTCCAGTGGAAAATATGAGGTCTTTGGTTTTGTCAGTTGTGCCAGCATTTTTGCCCTATCGGCATTCTACCAAATCTGACCCTTGTTTGTACTGATGAATATCAAGCATTTATTGACTAACATACAATAATCAATCCTTTACTCATGCAGAAAACTAATAATTTCATCTAAGAAGCACATCAATATTTTGGGATCATCACAATGCTTTTTATTTTATTTTATTTTTCTCATGGGAAAACATATTTTATAGTGTACTCTTGGCATTTGTGTTACTCTTACAAGGAAAACAATGCCTAAATGAATAACAGATTGTCATGAGATGCGCATTTCTTTATTTTTCAAAGTTTTATTTATTCTCGTTTGAAATCATAGAGACTTCTAGAACCCGCCTATGATAGCGACCACAGCACGGCACACCCTGGGTATCCAGCTGGTCAGAGAAAGACATTTCCAGTGTCTACCTCCACAACTTGACTAGCTGGATGCCCAGGATCTTGTACCGTGCTCTGATCGCTGACAGATGAGAAGTCTCTATGATTTGAAACATGACAAAATAAAAATTTGAAAAATAAATAAAAGTCCATCATACTACTATTCATTTAGTCGTTAGTTTCATTGTAAGGGTATACATAAATGCAAAGAATATGACTTCCCATGAAAAAAGAAAACAAAAAGTGGTGTGGTGTTTCCAAAATTTTAATATGTTTCTTGGATGAAAATACTATTTTTTGCATGTGTATAGGAATGCTAATTGTATATATCAGTCAATAAATTGTTAATATTCATCAGTACAAACGAGAGTCAGATTTTGTAGAATGCCGAAAGGGCAAAAATGCTGGCACAACTGACCAAACCAATGACCTTCTTATTGCGCTGGAAATTATATTTTTGGGGGGTGTAGGTTGCTTTCTTAATGCATGACTGCCTCCTGAAACGCTTTACATATTATGTTAAACTACATGTATAGTCAACTTGATGGATGATGTCACTCTTCAGTTTGATACCATTATTGTTGCAGTGTCACACATGTGATGATGAATTGACTGCGGGTGATTGTGAGAAAATCAGTTCTTATCACAGGTGTACCAAACCACGTGTGTCATGTTTAATTTTGTTTAGGACGGTTTGAGCGTCATTTGTATCTGCAAAGACCGAATTAATGCCCCTATTCAAAATGTTTTGTTCAAACAACACAATCATAAGGAGTACGTTGGCACAAGTTGATTTTTACACTCTCGCAAACAATGCCCCCTGTTCATCCAAGCGTAAACACATACCACACAAAAATGGCACCGAATGATGAGGGATAAGATACTTTTTCAAAATATGTATAATAATTATGCGTTTATAACTGAGTTTTAAACAAAATAGCAATTTTCTAAGTGTTTACGTTTTTTTTAACTCACACGGTGTATATATGTATGTATATATATATATATATATATATATATATATATATATATATTTGTGTGTGTAGGGGGCGGGTGTGTGTGTGTGTGTGTGTGTGTGTGTACATACTCCATACAAAGACGTTTTTATAAATATAGTTTGGTAAGTCCAAGGTATTGGTTATTTGGTGTCCCATTACTAAGTATTGTGAAATTCAAACATAAATTGAGACATATCATTTTACTTCATATTTTGTCTCATCTAAGCTCCAGTAGGGCTAAAAGCGTAAAGATGTGTAATAAAATCTTAAATGTGGTTTGAAACGTATGGGAGTGAATACTTTGGACTTACTCAGTTAATGGAATAACCCTAGTCTACAATTTCTAATTTTTGGAGGGTCTTGGTCTGGGTTTTTTTTTTCTTCTTCTTCTTCTTCTTTTTTTTTTGTGTGTGTCTTTTTTGTATTTTTTGGCTGGCATACAAAATAAACACCTTACCCAAAAGGGCACTCCCAATAGGCTCAACGATTCCAGGGAAGAATGTAGAAAGACCAATTGCAGACTTGAATCTTTCGATGGTAACCAGGTCCTTGAGGAAAATGACCGCCACCGTAATGAAAGCACCCAAGCAAAACCCGTTTACTGCAGCAAGCAGGTAGAGACTCCAGAGTTCTGTTGCTCGGAGGTTGCAGATGAATGCTAAACCCGATAGAGCATTCAAAGCACATATGATCAAATCATTCCCCACGATCTTCAGGGAGGAGAGAAACCCGAAAGCGACGCGTCCAATGGTGTTTGCAATTCCTCCGACCACTGCGATATAAACGGCTTTATGAGAAGGAATTCCTTTTGCCTCCGCGTTTGGAATGACGAATAACATCCAGCAGCTATTCACGATGAAATATATCACGAACAATACATATCCTGCTATAACGAGTGGGTGATCGTGTAGAACGTAAAGATCAAACAACCTGGCTATGCTCTTCAAGACACTGTCCTGCTTCTGCTTCTTGCCATGATCTTTAGTACTTAAATCAGGTGGATGTAAGGATATCAGGTGATCAGTTTCGTCATCATCTGAATGAGCATCGTTATCATCTGGTTCCGGTATCACGTGATCCATAATTTCATCATCGTTCGAATGTGCATCAGTCTCCCCTGATGGTGGTATTGTTTGAGGTCTTACTGGACCAAAATAGGCGCCACCTAATGCCATGTTCAAAGCGAAAGCCCCAAGAAGCAAAGCAGCGCCTCGCCATCCGTAAGTCCGATTCAGAAATTCGGTTAGGATTGGAATAACGATTATACCTATACCTGCACCTGCGTATAAGACACCACTGACTATTTCGAAATCATCTGGAAAATATGTGGATGGACATGCGTGTACTGGCGTATAGATGAAGACGTTCCCCAGTCCTATGGATTAAAATGTTGCATTTTTAAATTAATAATACCTAATTTTCATTCTCATCATCATTTTATGTCACAAGACCATGAACTTATTATTCAATTATCCTTGGCAAAAAAGGAGCTTTAAAAGAAGACGCCACTGACAAATTTTAGCACTTTTACAATTTTTAATGTTATAAAACTATAGTCAGATTAACCAAAAAACTCATCGCTCAGGTCAATAAAAGCGTAGATCTCGATTTAAAAAAAACAAATATTACAATATCTACTAGTACGATCCGCAAAATACCGTTACGACACTGCAGCACAACTGCAAAAACCACTGCAAATTACGGTAATGCCGATATGGAGCAATACACAAATCGCTTTGTGAGACAATTATGTATGACAAAAAGAAAATTTTATTAATTTTTCAGTTTTTTGTATTTTTGAATATTATCTACTGAAAAAATAAAGTGCTTTAGCAAAAAATTTTCACAATTGATGGAATTAATAAAATTAAAATTGGCACTACTGTTTGTCATCGTTCGTACGTGCTTCCCATTATGCGTGTACTTTAAGGCACGCGCGGAAAGCTAAAGTTAAAGCTGTGCAAACCGAATACACATTGACTTACACACTAATAACAGTTTGAATACGGCTGCAAGATTTTCAAACGGAGAATACCTTGGACCCTGAATTACCTGAAAAAGGAGCTTTAAACGGATTATTCAGTCAAATTGGTAAGTTGAGCCGATTCCTTAAATAGTAAAGCCTAGGCCTAACCAATTCAATAATGATATGTAGATCTAGATATGTGAGGAAAATCAAATTATTGCGATTTTTCCAGCTACTCGTCGGCGAGTAGTCGGTTTGCACAGCAGAGTGATACGACCGTTTCTGTCTCTAGGTGAAGAGCTAACGAACGAGAGACAGAATTTTCAGTCTAGAGGTGGCTATGGTAATGCAGCGAGATGTCCAAGGAATTGTCTAACAAGTGAGCTCACAGACCATCATTCATATTCATAAATAATTCCCTTTTTTCCCCAATTTGTCCATGATGTTTGATAACATGAATGTGTCAGCATAAGTACAACCTGCTCGGCATGTATGCTGACACTTTTAGCGCTAAGTAATGTAGTTTCGTATCCAAGAGCAAAAAGTTCTGGGTTTGTATCCCAGGCACACGGCTTGTAGGTTGGTCTCGAACGCTGAATTTGGTTGTTCCAGTGTTCCTTATCCATACAGCACACCTTTCTCTATCCTTCTTCGGATCAGGGATGGCAAAAAAGGATTTTCCCGGACAATTTTCACGACGATTCGAACAGTAAATCGCCTGGCACATCGGCATTTTTGCAACTCCACGAATACTATTGTACTCTATGCATGCGAATATATATCGTTTACTTTTACGGACGCGTAATGCACACGCATTGAGTGGAAACTCAAAGTGCTGCAATAACGTCACAGCTTTGGCCGACCCGAGCTAATTTGCGTATCGACAGTGGCAAAAACATACTTTTTATATCAAAATATACGCACTTGTAGGCTGTTCAAAAATTACAATTTCGATACTGATTAGTTCCTATATAGGGACATGCAGAACAACATATTTTTTTCAAAAATTGTCAATGGCGTCTTCTTTTAAAAAAGTTCATGCTTTTAAAACATTTTCTATAAGATGTTAAAGATGATTATAAGATTATTGAAGCGATGCACAAAAGAGATCATGCCCGTGATATTGCATTGAACAGGGCTGATAACTCATGGAAAAAGTACAAAGAACTAAAGAACAAGGTGAATCATCTTTTGAGGAAGGAAAAAAGAAAATATCACGATGCCCAAATAAATGATAGTAAAGGAAATAGCAGAAAGATGTGGAAGAGTATCAAACATATTATCCCTAAATCTAATCAGGTCTTACCATGTAGCATAGAAGTGAATGAGACCAGGATTCTAGATAATAAGTGCATTGCGCAGAGCTTTAATGACTATTTCATTACATGCGCCAGTAATATTACAAATGGTATCCCAAAGCATTCTGAAGTAATCTTAGACCACAATGAATTCACTAATACTGAATGTGAATTCGATTTACAGCCAGTGACGAGTGCCTTTGTTTTAAAAGAAATTGAAAATATGAGTAATGATAAGGCAACAGGAGATGATGGAGTAAGTTGTCGCCTTTTAAAAATGGCAAGATATATTATTTTGGACTCTTTGACATGTCTTATCAATATATCCATTAACACAGGACATATACCAAGAGGCTGGAAAAAAGCAAGGATAATTCCAATATACAAGACTGGTGATATGTCCACTCCAAGTAATTACAGGCCAATATCGGTATTATCCATTGTGAGTAAAATCTTCGAAAAAGCAGTTCACAAACAATTTTCTGACTTTCTTGACGAAAATGATATATTATGTCCTAACCAGTCTGGATTTCGTCCTTTGCACTCTACTGCAACAGCTCTAATGAAACTTGTAGATCAGTGGTCTTCAAACATTGATAACAATAAGCTAAAAGGTGTTGCTTTTATTGATCTGCGCAAAGCATTTGATACAGTCGATCATGATATTCTGTTATGTAAATTAAAGGCTATTAGATGTTCTGATCACAGTGTTTTAAATCGTATTTGTCTAACCGAGAACAGTCGGTTTGTTTTAAAATGGCAACATCTAGTTCCTTAAAAGTTATCATGGGAGTCCCGCAAGGTTCAATTTTAGGGCCACTTCTGTTTTCTTTATGTATAAATAGTTTACCTAAATGTATTGGTGTTTGCAATGTTGATATGTACGCCGACGACACAACTAGTCAGCGGAAGCAACGTTAAAGAGGTAGAAGAAAAATTAACCAGAGGTATGAAAAATATATTTGCATGGGTAACTAAAAACCGTTTAGTCCCTAATGCTGACAAGACAAACGTCATGCTAATAGGATCAAGATCGGTCGTTAATAGTGTAAATGATTTTTCTGTCACTCTAAACGGAAACATTTTGAAAAGAGTAAAAGTGGCAAAATGCCTGGGTGTTATGATTGACGAAGAGTTACGCTGGACTGAACATGTTGAAAAAAATATCAAAACTACGCCAAAAAAATATAAGTGTGATTAAGCGTGCTAAAAGCTATGTTCCTACACGATCTCTTAAACTTCTTTATAATGCCATTGTTCTACCTTAATTTGATTATTGCTCCTCGGTCTGGTCTGGACGATTTCAAAGACAAACAATTAAATTACAAAAGGTTCAAAAACGAGTTGCCCGTGTAGTGCTGGGAGAAGGATTTGATGTTTCTTCCAGTGACATGTTCGCGCGTCTAGGATGGATGCCTACTCAGACACGTTTCCAGTTTGGACGTGCAGTGATGATGTATAAGTGTTTACATGATACGGCACCCACATACTTAAAGAGAGATTTAAGTCATGTTAGTTTATTACATGGTTACAATACAAGACAAGCTGAAAATGATGCCTTGTGTGTACCAAAATTTAGGACGGACATATACAAACACAGTCCTTTGGTTTCGGGAATCAGAGTATGGAATCAACTTGAAAGTTCTGTCAAGAAATCACCAACATTGAACAGTTTCAAAGTTCTGCTATCTGCAGAAAACGTTTAAGTGAATATCGCTTACATGTCTATTGATTCAAATACATTACTCGATGAAATTTACTTGTTTATTCACAGACTTTTTGATGACATGAAACTTTTGAACTGAATGAATGACACCGCTTATTATAGTTATTGGTGCTTTCATTGGTAGTTATTCTGTACATACTCAACTATTATGCTGTATAATGAACGTTCAAAGTGTATTTTTTGAATAACAATTCTATCTTTTAATTTATTCTATGTAAATATGTATATATCATTTTTGGTATCCTAAGTGGGGATTTTTATGGATCCAAGATCATCTCTTTACTTTGTTTATGAGCTTTCATAATATTATTATATTTTCAGGGGTTGTCACAAGTATTTGATGTCCTTTCATCTCATTAAAAAACGAATCACCGAATGTATGTATATATATAAATGATTTTAGAAATATGCACCAAAATATCATTGAATACGTTTTTGAAAATTTCCTTTTATTACGAGGATACCAGATAACATGTACATATATTTCAATATCCTCTGTATTTTGTTTTTTGTTGCTGTAATGAATTTATATTGTTACTTGATATCTTTGCTATCAAACAGGGCCTCATGGAAGACCACCACTATTAGTGAAAATGTGCTACCCTGTATAAATATCAGAAATAAATAAATAAATAAATAAATAAGAATTTATTAAGGAAACTGAGTGTCGTGTTTTTGCTTTGTATTTTTTTTTCTTGAATGTTCTCAGTCAGGGTGTGTCTATTGTTGCTTGCATTTCAATAAGCGAACTTAAGCACAAATTGTTATTTGTAACGTTTTGTAGTTACATAAGAGATCGCAATTAAACGGCTTTTTTTTGGGGGGGGGTATTTTTATTATTCAAAAGATGAATAGGATCAGTGGTGTAGCATAGGTCAATCCAATAAGTGGGCATTGGCATCATGAAGGGGAGGACATTGGTCTTAATCGGTAAATGAAGTGCGTACCAATTAAGGCCACTGAGGCACATGAGGGGTCATTTCGACTTCGTTATCACCTGCCTCAATGTGAAGGCACTATGCGCCCATATTTATCCCTCTAAGTTAACTGGAGGACGTCGCCCTCACATCTTGTGGCAAAGACCGTGCGCGTGAAGTCGATGACGCAGTTCTACGCCAGGCATATAAATAAATACAGCCTCCTGTCAATGGGACATACCTGCACCAATGTAACACAAAGTCAGTTGTGTAGCCGAAGATGCGAAGGAAACGGCTGTATAGGAGATTGCTGCTATTAGCCTCCCTGTCATGATGACTTGTAGTCCACTGCCTGGACTGTTCGCGCACGAACGCGATCCGTTGAGAAAATAATACACCCCCAACGCTAAAACTGATATAGCCCTTCCAAATCGACCCTCGCAAACAGTCCAGTCGCATTTGCCAGTTTAACGACCGTTCCCGAAATTTTTCGGGGAGAATAGACCCGCTCGATCTGCGCTGATTGGACGAAGAATATGCATCATTCATAAGTGATTACGTAATATTCAGTTTTTCAGTGGTGTTTGATCGGGGCATTGCGGGCACGGTGCGGGCAGGCCATGCAGAGCTCAACAAAGGCAGGCAGGGCTTCGCACGCAGACAAGGCGGCTTTTGCTGTGCTGATTCATTGAACCAACAAACGACATTTTAGCGACGATTGGCCATTTCACGTTATTCCAGTTCTTTATGGAGATGTCATGTTAATTAAGACATAATAACGTTTACTGGATATTATTTCAGCATTGTTGACCATTTCGACCATCAAGGGTATTTTGACCATATGACCATCATTTTTTGAAAAGGCAAGAAAATGTGGCCTTGTCCCTATAGTATATAATTATTTTGGTCATTGTCTTATGGTAGAAAATGACTACATGTACTTGACATTATAGACAGATAATTATGTTGCAATATTTTAAAGAAGGTTTCTAATGTTTAAAACAGTGTTCTGTTGGAGCTTTTCATCATTGTAAACATATATCAGAAGCAATATTTGTTATAAACAGTTCAATAATACAAGATCTAATACTGCTATAGTAGTATTAGATCTTGTATTGAACTGTTTATAACAATAATTAACTTGCCTATATTTCAATGTTCAAGTTGGGGATTGACCTTTGATAGGTAAATTTGCCTCTGTTACCACCCCCATACCACATATCAACTTTTATTTCTTCGTTCTGTTTTATAATTTGTATTGCTATGCTTGTCCCTTTTGTTCTTATTTCATTCAATATGTGGAATAATAAACAGAGCTGTATGTTCGGATCACACCTTTTTGATCCTGCTAGACTCGGTTTGGTAGTATTTTGACCGTTGAATAAACCAACATAGTTTTTAATGTTTGGATTTTTTTATGAGATTCCCTCCTCCACTAAAAAAAAGAAGATTAAAATTTTTAATAATCAGGCAGATAAACGCAAAAATCAACTTGGACTTGTAATCTCCGCCATGACCCGATTCCATCCGCCAATTCTCATGATCATTGGCATGTTTCTATATTATGCAAAGTGGCGCATATAATAATTACAGGGTCATCCCATACCCAGTCGGGACAAAGAGGGAGGTAACAAGTGGGTGGGGGGGGGGGGGGGGGGATGAGGAGGAGGCTCGTGTACCTGAAAAAGGATTAATATTTTTCCCTTCCCATGAAGGCAAGGGCACGGAAGGCATGAATCTCAAACTAAGGGAACGGACAGAAATCCCTTGCCTCTTAATTTCACGGCACTGAGTGCACCAATGTATACATTTGACAACATATATGAATGTCAAAATAAAACTATTCTTGAATCGCAATAACATGAAAATTCACAGTGTTGTACGTTTGAGCTTATCTAAAGGGACGCACTCGTACATGTATTTTCAGAAGGTTCATAATTCCTGAGGTTCCGAAGTCACTTCAAAACACGAATTTTGAAAAAAGTGGTCACTTCTCGGCACTTTTAAATGGTGATTTAACACTTCAGTTTTTAGATTGTATATGGAATTACGAACCTTCGAAGTAACGACACTTCGGAATTATGAAGCTTGGGGAAAACGACATAAGAGTGTGATCAGTTCGCGTCACGGACGGACATTTCAAAATTTTCCAATTTGGGAGGCTTGTAAAAATAAGTGATTAGCTGTGATGGATTGCTTTATGATTTATTTTGGAGGGTATAACTGGGTGTACTGAAAAATGATAAAACATGGTTGTCATGGTTACTTATTTAAATGAGAATGAATGAAATGCTCCATTTATTAGAGTGGGAGATAGATATTTGTGTTGACTTCTCATTATTCTTTTTCTATCAATATCAGAACAACATGATCTTGTCTTATACTTTTACTTGCAAATGTTAGTCAGATAAATTGGCTTCCCTATCAGACATTTTAAATTTCAAAACAAGCTTTAGATTTCATAAGTTTCAAGTTTCTAACAGAAAATAAGCAAAATAGTCATATTACCGACATTTTCAGAACGGAATAGATACATCCAATAATTGATTTCGGACATAGAAGGAGTGGTGTAATGGTTATTCCGAGTCAAAAAGTGACCATAACGACCAGAATGTCCTGAGTAAGGCCTATTCGACTGACATTCTTGGAATCAGAGCAAAAGTATACTTAGATACTTCTGGGTAATTAAGTTTGTCAAAATAATCTTCCCCACCAAAATTGTTCTTTTGGAGAGGAAGTCCGTTGCTGCTCACTAATTTTTAGTTTCTCATAAAAATTTGCAAATACAATCATGTAGTCATAGTGGATCAAAGTGGGCATAATAATCGAAATGGTCAAAACGATTGAAGTACAATGAATAATTTTATTGTTTTGGAACCTACACACATTTTCACATCAATTTTGGATATCGAGACCCACCCCTTTAATGATGCTGATTAAAAAAATTAAATCACATTTCGGGGGGAAAGGGACACAAATTGTTATTTTTGGGGCCTACCAAATCCTTCTTTGCTCTGATTCAATAAAACAATGTGTAACCAAAATGGTTATTTTTGGTCAATAAGTGGTCAAAGCTTTTCCGCTGCCTGTCCAAAGGCAGAGGGATAACCGTGACATGAGTAGGGTCATTTTTGGAATCAGTGCAGATACTACAGAAAGTTCACCAACACACACACCAAAGAGTTATCAAATCAAAGTTCTGTGATAACTCCTTGCGCACACACAAACACACACACACACTGAATCGACGATCTTACTTATGCATATTCATTACAGCGTGCGACCAGGCATTACGTCAGAATATATTAGCGTGAACTTTTGACCCCGCATCATGGCAAAAGCTTCTAGACGTTTTTTTTTCGACGGGTGAAATTGTGGGGATCGCGCGATTAGTGGAGAGTCGCGCTCTGTGTGGGATATGCGTGTAGAGAAAGAGCAGCGTTAGGGAATAAACCAAATATAAAAAACGGATAGAATCTAGACTAGATGACTTGACGATAGGAGAATCGCCTTAAGAGGGGTATGTTGACGAAGCCTGCAATAAAGGAGCACGGTAACGATTAAAGTCTTGGTAGGCTCCTATTAATAGGATTTATATGGCACTTAATATTTCTCTATAATGCCCTTCAATCACGAGGCGTCATTTTGAAATCCTTATTACATGCACTAACCTATCATGCCTATCTTGTGAAGGTCACAAGTCCATACGCCAGTAATTCATCGCAAAGTTTACTTTACACCAGTGGCGGGTTAAGGGGGGGGGCAATCCCGGCCCGTGCCCCCCCCCCTATTGAACGAAAACTATGCATTGTGCCCCCCCCCCTTTTAGAACGGAAAACCTTTTTTCTTTTTTCTTTTTTGCTTGTCAGAGAATTATGGAGGGAAACTGGACCCCATAACCCACCCACCTCCCCCACTGAGCGAGTTCTCGAGGGCTGACGAGACCAAAAAAAATACGGATCTCCCTCCAAGCAGTTTTCCAAAGTTGACAATCCTGCATTTGTGTGCCCCCCCCCCTCCTATACAAAATCCTGGATCCGCCCCTGCTTTACACTGTCAATTTTACATTCACCTTTAGTATGATGTGAACTATCGCTCCAATCCCGAACGCAGCCCTACGTCAGGCAAGACGCTTCGTGTGAAACGGGCATAAGGAATACTGGGCCGCGGAACCGGCAACTTTTTTTAGTAGATACGTGTCATAAAACCTCGGAAAAGGGTTCTAAAATTGTCATTGATGAGTGAAATCAAATCAGCCCCACCACCCTCCACTTTCAAAAATGCTCCGCAGCACCTGGAATATAGAGTCATTCGATTCATATCCACACGCACAATAATTATGTGCATCATCTCAATTCCCTGGAGAGTATTCCTACCAACATGACTAAACGGTCACCCCGAGAGCATATACGGTGAAGTGAATTTCAGTTCAGTGCTTTTTGCATCCAACCAAATTATCCATTTCTCTTCTGGATAAATGGAGGCGAATGAAGCATAAAATAGAAAAGTTGGCCTGAGCATGATGAGTAGTAGATAAATCAGGTAAACAAATTATTGAAAGAGGGATGAAAGTTTGAGGTAAATCTGATCAAGCAATCAAAACAATTATTGAGATCACCCAAAATGATATGGAGAATCTTGTTTTGGCAATTATTAGGTTACGATGTGCTATGTCGTAAATTGTGTAGGAATTACTTTTTGCCTACTTTGATAAAACAAACGAATTTTCATCATAGCGTAATTATCAAAGACAATTTTGTAGGATTCCACCAGAATTTACTCAGATTGACTCTGATTTATAAATCTAAACAGTACCGGAAACCAGCACCTTTGAGTTATCAATGCCCACGAGTTTGTGTCACTCCATAACACCAATTGATTCGTTCATTTCTAAAGAATTCATGCCGCTGTAATTAAGTCCATTGCACACGGGCGCTGGACCTGACGTAGTACTGTGTTAACTACTTCCGGGGGCATTCATGCGCCATGCATGCACGTGAGAGTCGGACATCGTACAAAAATGTGAAAGTGAACACTGAACAGAGCAAGGGGCAAAAATTAAATTAAAATGAGTCAAAATAAGGCCTTGTGTGCAACGACAACAAAGTGCGGGAATAAACAACAAAATGACGGCAACGCACGAGGAGTCAAGCCAATTTTCTATATGCATTCTGTAGATTCAGTAATAATTTTTCTATCCCTGTATTCCATCTGCGCCGATTTTCGGACAAACCCGTAACCCTGCGTTTTGCCATGGCACCCAGCGTCAAGAGGTTGAGTCTATGCCTATAGAGACATTTTTAAACGTTGCAATCGAGACGTCATTTTTCTGACGTATGAATACGTCAACAACTGGTGCATTCATTGACGTGTTATGTGAGAGAGGCATCTTACAAGAACTAAATTCAAAAGAACAGGGCAACATCGCGTATAATTACTGGCGTATGCAGACATTTCCTACGGTGGAAGTGATCAGCGGAGGTAATAACGCAATCGATATGACGAGTCTTGTGTATTACGGGCATTGTATGCCAGAATGAAGCGTGAACGGCACAAATGGTAATGACGTAATTCTTAGGCAACGGGCTCGGCCATTACGATAAGAAAAATAGTAGGCCCACCTTTTTTGTGATATTAACACGAGGTACGTATTCTCTATACCGCTGTGATAATGAACGTTGCTTATATAAAATTATCACTTACATAAGAAAGTCCCTATGCGCTTAAAGAAAATGTATAACGAGATAGAATAGGATAGAAAACGCGCCTGGTACATGGAGTAATGTTAATAAAGAATCAAATAAGTTCTTACAAAGAATCAAAGAATTACTTATAAAATAATCAAAAAGTAACTTACAAAGAATCCAATAATTACCTACAAAACAGTTACAGTTACAAAGTACAAAAAGAAATTATCATTAGATTTAGTTTAACAAATCATTATTTCGTAAGGCTAGCATATTTCAACTGAATAAGTTTATTATGGCTAAGTTGGCTATGGTGCCATATGATAAAGCCAGAAATATAATGTCATTTCAACTCACCAAATAAAGAAGGAAGTCCATGGCTCAGTCCGATGATCATACCATACGAAGACATAGAAATATCAATATCTACTCTCATATCATTGATGATCAGGCTGTAAGATTTCAATATCCCTGGCTCCAACATCATGATGTAGAAAAGTCCTGCAACCATCAGGCATCGGTACATACTCCAAGACATTCTGCGGCAGATTTATTCTATACATTGGCCTATTAGGTAAAAAGGAAGATGCAGAAGATGCAGATATTGCATGTTACAGGATATTGGCAGGTAATGATTTAGCAGCATTTACAACATTCGGGAAATGAACGTAGTACCAATTTAGCAGAAAAGGAGGTATGAATTTCGGCCTGTTTTCATTTGGTGAATTCCAGTGGAAAATCCAGGTTTTCGGTATGAGGGGGTACAACCGACCAGAAATCTATAAGGCCTGTGGTTTACACAATACAGGTATGATGGCGGTAGTGTTAAAGCCATCGTTTGAACGTGAACTCACGAGTTACACCCTGCTCACAAGAGGCGTCATTTCGATTGCGTCAGTACCTGCGCTAATAAAGTCTGTGAAGGCATACGCCGCGGTTATTAAATGTATTGATTGCACTGTTCATTTTGCAATAATGTTTTAAACTGTATAACTCTTTAATGACGGACAAGAGACCTTTCCAGTGCGCAGTCAGCAAATAACGCCCCATGTTTAGTCTCACACGAGGCCTCATTTGCGTTAACGAACCGGTTCAATTTTATTTTCTCAGCGTATGAGCAGCGCAACAATGTATGCAGTGCAGATAAATGAGTGAGTATGAGCGTATGCAGAACGTCCAGCGCGAGCATTGGGCCTTTGTTCATACCGGCATGGATCATATTGAATTGAACAATAGTTGGAGAGATCAACGCGGTTATTATACGTCGGCAAATGACGCCCTCGTGTGAGCAGGGCTTTAGCCGGGCTCTATGCCCAGGGGAGCGTTTCATGAAAGGAAGTTGTCGGATATTTTATCCGACAACTGTTATAAGCTACTGAAATCCTTGCATCTGATTGGCTGAGAGCAAATTTGTCGGATAAAATATCTGACAAGTCCTTTCATGAAACGCCCCCCAGATGCCCGTTGCCGACGACGCGTCAGCCGGCGTGTGACTGCAGCGTCACCGATTAGTGCGGTCTTTCAGGCGAGACTGACATAATACAAAATTAGATTGAATGCAAACATTCGTTGAATTCATTATACCTGCGTTTTAGCTTATTGCCTGCTCAGCTTTGATTAGCGCAGGTAATGACCATTTTGTAGCAAAAAATATAAACTCATCAACAGAGATTTTCGACTTTCACCCTGATCATGACCAAATTCAAAGCCCTCCATCTGAATATGTAACCGAGTCTCAATTCAAAAAACCTCACCAAACAATTTGCTAAAGAAACATTTTCTCTATTGCATTTAAACATTAGAAGCTTTACAAGCTTAAATAAACACTTCGAAGAATTTATATTGTTATTAGATAACTCATCCAAACGGTCGATTTCCAAAATAGGACTTAAAGAAACTTGGTTATCGAGTGAATCCAACCTACCATTTGCATTAGATGGTTATGATCTTATTGTCAATAATAGAAAAAACAGACCTAGCGGAGGTGTTGCATTTTTCGTGTCACACAAGTATATGACTACACAATTATTAATGAAATTAATACAATGAACGAAATAGTAGAGTCTCTTTTTATCGCAATCAATGTTCCGGATACTAAAAATATAATCATAGGCATTATGTATAGACCTCCAAGTTCCAACTCAAATGATTTCCTAGTGTACCTTACAGATTTACTAAAAAAATCCATACTTTGTAAACAATGACGTTTTCATAATGGGAGATTTCAATATTGATGTATTGAAACATAACTTAAACAACAATATATCCCATGAATTTCTTGAAATATTTTTGACTGCCTCATTCTTGCCTTTGATATCGAAACCCACTCGCATGGCAAATCATTCCGCCACCCTTATTGATAATATTTTTTTGTAATACTCTTCCTACCCCGGACTCTTCTGTAATTCTATCCTATATATAACGGACCATTTTCCAATTATGTCACATTTTACCCTTAAGCACTAATTAAACAATCCTCACAGACCATCAAGACGGAGACCTACCAATGAAAACATAGCCAATCTCGGCGCTTCTTTGGACTCTGCTGACTGGTCGTGTGTTTATAATACTAATGACGTAAATTTATCTTTTAATAATTGCCTTAACATATTTCATAATCAGTTAGATATTAACATTCCTAAAGTTAAAGACAAACAAACTACCTACAAAAAATCACCGAGACTTCCATGGATTTCTAAATCACTTTTACGTTCTATTAACAGAAAAAAACAACTTGTACTATAAATTTGAAATGAAAGGCACTAAACAAGCAAAGGCTAGATACACCAGATATAAAAATACTTTAACTAAAACAATACGATTAGCAAAGAAAAGATACTTTACGAACCAGTTTACTTTATATAAGAACGATATTCAAAACACATGGAAGATTTTAAAACAAGCAATGAACTTATCCAATAACAAATCAGATCGTAACTAAAATTAGGTATAATGAACGTATTGTCGAAGATCCTGAAAATGTAGACATTACTTTCAACAACTATTTTTCTTCTATAGGAGTAAACTTAGCTGAAGGTATTCCTCCTTCAACCAAACATTTTTCTGAATACCTTGGCACACCTAATTCCAATTCTATTTTCTTCACTCCTATAGTTAAAGAAGATATCATTGATATTGTATCTAGTTTAAACAACAAAAAAAGTCCCGGCTATGATTATTAATAATTTCATTTTAAAAGGTGTAATATCTTCAATTTTTAATCCCTTAGTACACGTTCTTAATTTATCGTTACTTAATGGACAAGTCCCAGATGACATGAAAATTGCAAAGGTCGTACCCCTGTACAAAAAGGTGATAAGTTTAATGTTAGTAATTATCGACCTATTTCTTTATTATCCTCCTTGTCGAAAATTCTAGAAAAAGCTGTTTATCGTGGAACTGTTAACTTTTTAAAAACTCATAATATTTTTTCCAACTTTCAGTCCGATGTCCTTTCGTTTATACTTTTTGCAGACGATCCTAATCTATTTTATTCCCATAAAAATTCAAATACTTTAGTCAATGTTGTAAACGCTGAGCTTAAAAAGGTCACCCAATAAACTATCCCTTAACCTCCAAAAAACCAAATATATGTTATTTAGTAATTCTATAGACACACTGCCCATGGATATTGCGTTTGACGATACCCCTTTAGAAGTTGTCTCATTCATTGAATTTCTAGGCATAACTGTTGACAACAAACTTTCGTGGAAAAACCATATAGATAATACGTGTAAGATTATTTCACGGGATAGTGGCATAATAAACAAACTTAGATTTCATTTTCCGACATCATCCCTATTGATGCTTTATTCATCTTTAATTTTACCATATCTGAATTATGGGATACTTGCTTGCTTGGGATACTTGCCCAGCAAACTCTATTAGATAGACTACTTTTTTTACAAAAGAAGTCTCTCTGTATTATCTGCAACTCTGCTATACTCTCACACACAAACCCGTTATTTGTTGATAGCAGACTATTAAAAATAAATGACCTGTGTCTATTTCACTTAGGACAATTTATGTTTAACTGCAGTAGAAAAACCCTTCCACATATATCTGATGGCATGTTCCCCCCAAATCGGTCATTTCATGATTACCCAACTAGACGGTCTAACGAGTTTCACCTACCACTATTTAGAACTTTATTAGCGAAGAAGACATTTATGTATGATGGTCCTAGGTTTTGGAATTTTATAAGTGAAGATATTAAAAATAGTCCATCCCTAAATTCTTTCATGAAAAACTAAAAATATTTTTGCTCAAATCTTATAGTAATATAAAATAATAACCTGATAACAGCTGGTATCATCTTAATTTTTATTTAGGTCTTCATAATTGAATATTTGGTCTTATGATCTTGCCTTGCCAGAACCACCAATATAACTACCTCCTTTTTCGGTCATGATTTGTCCTGCTTTTTTCCTTTTTCTTTTTCCTTTTCATTTTATCTGTTTTCCTTTTCCTTGTCATTTCGTGTTTGTTTGTTGTTCTGTAACATTGTTTTGTGTTTTCAAATTCTTTGTAAGGCACAATTTGAAACAATTTTATTTTCTCTGGGGGATCCACAAATTACAAGCACTGCTTTTTAGTGGATCCCCCCCCCCCCCCCCATTTCCTCAGAAATGAAGAATTTTTAAAAATAATTCATTATAATAATTTATTTATATGCACAGTGTACTTGTACACTTATCAAGAAAAAATGAATATGTACATATATTTTTAAACAATATTTTCTGTAATAATACATGTAATGCCATTGTTTTTCTTTCTGTTGGAAATGAAATAAATATGATTTTGAATTTGAAAAATAAAAATTGAATAACGTAATCGAATGACACCTTGTGTGCAAAACGGGCATAAAGGCCCACGCTTACTTATAAGAGTAAAGCCCACCGCACACTATACGATCAGTCTACGATCCGATTTTGAAAGAAAATGTTATGGCGTTAAATATAAACAGTTAAACACATAAAATATGTTTGATTGAGGTTCTGAATAGTTACATAGATACTAAAATCGAATCTACGGCCTATATTTTGAGCCTTCTAGTCGGAGGAAAGGCCAATCGGCTCCGAATCGTAGTGACGTTAGAGCAGTCCTGCGATTGTCTACGATTTGAAACTGATTTGGCCCTTATTCCGGATATAAGGCTGACATCACACCAAATTCCTATTTTGAGTATTTTTATTATTGTTCAGATCCTGAAGCAGGTAGCTTTCACTCTCTTGTTAAAATGCCTATATTGAATGCTATTGCGATTTATTTCCAAAATCGGATCGCGATCGTATAGTGCAATATGCGGTGGGCTTAAGCTATTCACTCTCGAGAACAGAGCTATCGTGCGAACGAATCTACAGCCTTTGATTAACACATGTTCCCCTTGATGCTATCAAATATACAACTCATCCTTATCTCTCTCCCTCTCTCTCTCCACTCTCTCTCTCTCTCTCTCTCTCGATATTATCGAGAGTAATATGGTAATGCCGGTTCTTTATGTAAGCCTAAATGATAAAACCCGATCCGTATAAAGTTTATCATATATCTTTATACTTCAAATTATCAGATATAAATTTCTTTAATTTTTCGTCACCAAGGCGGGCCGAAATCGATGTTACACCCACTTTAATCATTTAGAGTATTTACCTTCTCTATACCCCACGCAACCCCCCCCCCCCCCCCCCGCGCGCGCTGCAGAGCCCATGATAATTTATGTAAAAAGACCGAACATCTGTTAAAAGGTATAATACATCATCCCAATTATTTGACACGTGTTGGTTCTTCTTATTTAATTGTATTTGTTCCTTGTCACTTAATAGTCGATACCTTCTGCTTTGTTTATATGTATAGGTTTTAAATGTAATATCAATCTCTTTGTTTTGCTTAAGTGTTTTGATAATTGTTTGCTTTGTCTGATATTAATACTCTTCTCAGAGGATTTATTTCAATGGAAAATTGAACTGAAAAATTCATAATAATTGATATCGTAAACATTTAACTTTGCTGGTTCTGTAGATTATGACTATAGTGTACAGTATATGCGGGAATGTTGGTGTAATAGGGACATACATCTGTATGGTATTACTCTCCCCTATCTCTTCTCTCCTTCTCAATCTCTATCCCTACCTTTCTCTCACTTTTCTTCAGGCAAACACGCGCTCACACACAACGCACACACGCACACACCCTACTCCCCCCCCCCTTCTTCAAATGATTTCACAGTTTGATGCGTGCAATAGTTGCTACACCACACCACCCATAGCTTGCCACCACACACTCACATAAGCACCCACCCTCACCCTCAAACACACACATACACGCACACACACACACCCACACACACACACACACACACACACACATAAGGGTAAACTGGAGGAATTTTTGTAGCGTTGTGAATTAACCACTAAAATGTGAGAACGTTACAAAGACAAACTGATACTGTCTTAAATCCGAATATGAATACCATCGTCTATTTGAATTGCCCTTGAGTTGATTTCATGAAGTCTTTTGTGAATGCGTTTAAATTTGGTTTTAAAAAACAACAAACCCTTTTCAAATTTACAAGATTTCTACGCCCCTGAAATAGGACCTGTGGCAAAATGAATAATTACATGTGATAGATACCTAAATGATATACTTGCTGATACTTAAGACGCTCGTATACAATCGTCTCAATTACTCAGACAAGTCTCAAACTTTATCATGATAAATTACTGAAACTATATATTTATCATTGTATAATAACTTTGTTCTAGTGAAACCAATTATGATTGATTTTATTTGCCAAGCCTCTAACATACAACAATAAAAGAATATCAGATCAAAATTATGTAAGCTTGAACAGGATAACCCACGAAAGCTCGAGAGCTTATTTCCAATGTTTTTTTTTTTTTAATATTTATGTTTTATTCGATAAATTAAAATACAACCATAATATTTACACGTAGTTGACAATGATTGAACATGTAATAATGTCTTTCTGAGCCCTGTTTCATGAAACTTGCTTTCACTGAAAAATTACAATGACTGTTATAAGCTTCTGAAATCCTTGCATCTGATTGGCTGAGAACAAATTTGTCGGTAAAAATCACTGACAAGACACTTGATGAAACGCCCCCCTGAAAGGCCGTTAGCGTCAATCCATGTTCATGATAGGAGGAAACACTTTGATTCAGGGGCACAACCGGCTCGTCAGCCCCGTTTTTAATAGAATCAATTGACATGATGCCCTATAACTACACATTCCATAACTGCCCCTCCCCCTTGAATTTTGAACCTAAAAGGCACCTGGGAAATATGACAGTCTTACGATTCCATACGTTATGTTTTCTATGAAAACCCGACGCGATGTAGTTCCTAAACCAACATGACAAATTATGTTTGCCTCCGTGCGAGAAGTTTTGCCTGTGGCAATTCATCATCAATTCAATAGATACTCTCATGTATAAATATAAGTCATAAAAATGAGGAACCACTGACTGGTCTTATTCTTTCCCTCAAGACCATTTTCACCAGTTTGTCATTAGTTAATTAAACGCATCAATATTGCTAATTATTTTATAATCATAGCAAGGTTACCCTCTGTGACAAATTCGTGAAAACGATTTGTTTTTAACCCGATTAAATTTCGACGGTTCATCGCAGAGTATAATACGAGGTGAGGTTATAGCCCTCGTCATGATATCAAGGTGCCTCTCTTTGTTTTTAGAACCAATTTAAATATAACACAATATATTATCAGAATATTAGATTCACGTTTAGAGGACTGGAAGGAAATAAATGTTAACTTGAATATCGGTATTTCTCATGAGATAAAACTAGGAGTAATTCCTAATGACTACTGGACCAAGGCATTAATAACACCTGATCGGATTTATGCAATTTCACTTTTCATATAATGATGACGAAAGACATTTCGGTTTCAGGATATAAACTGTCTTCTCGTCGAAATGATGCATTAAACACTCGTATGAAGTGCGTCTTCAGGATCCATTTCCACTGTGTACCATCTATTGCGAGGGATCTGATTTGGAGCGTTAATCTATTCAGATTTGTGTAAACCTAAGGTAAAATGCTTATGAGTTTCTTCCCAATTATTCAAGTGTGTATTAACTTGATAATATGCGATTTGCAAAACTTATGTATTTAGAGTTAGTAAAATTATAAATTAAATTACAGCCTGAACGATATATGGGATACACCAAAACCAAACCCCAAAAATCTTCTTGTTTATAAAATTAGAAGATTTTGATATCTGAAAATATAACCCATGGAAGTGTGATTACATTTTTCACTGTGGACACAAATAGAATTTAATGATAGAAATTATTAAATATATTTTGTTTGTTTTTTGTTGTTGTTTTTTTTTTCAGACAGGAATCGGTCATTATGGCTTTCAAACACCGCTTGCTTCTTCCATTTGTCGTCATTTTCATCCAAACCACGCACGGAGATGCGACGCTGATTCCTCGAAGATACTTAGATTTGAAGAGATGGCGCTGTCATGAGGACGTTGAAATGAAGAAAACTGATTGTAATGACAGATGGCTTGATGCCGTCCCTCAAAATCTTCCAGAAAACACTGAAGATTTGTCCATGAGGTCCAACAAAATCACATTTCTCTTGAACTCTTCCTTTGAAAGATACCCTCTTCTTACCCATTTGGATATGGCCGATAACGACATCGGAGTAATAGAATCCATGGCTTTCTACCCTCTCAAGGAATTAGTTTATCTTGATATGTCCCTAAACTCTCATCTGGTGCTTCCGGAAGCAGTTCTCTTCACTTGGGCTAAGAAGCTTTCTGTTTTAAATTTATGGGCATCAAACTTGAAATCCCTCCCCAACGATACTCTTAAATGGAGCCCATATATGAATCGGGTAATACTTAGCGACAACAATGTCACTTTCATTAACATCAGTCATTGTGGAAGAGTAAAGCGCGTTGAATTATCTGCTAATCACATTGAGCACCTCACGCTAGAGACTTTCAACTTTGTGTGTCAAAGTGATTGCTTGGATCTAACGAAGAACCCTATCAGATCAGTCGATCCCGATGTGATCGCATCACTGCATGTCACGTCATTGTGGGTCGGGTCTTGTCCTTTGACATTCGAGGTGTTGCAAAACATATTCACTGGTCTCTCACGTTCAAAAATAAAGCAGTTTAAACTCTTTTATTGCGACAATTTAAAATCCTTTCCAAAAGATTTCTTTGATCCTCTGCGGGGGGTTTTCCTTTCAAAGCTTGACTTCTCTAGCAACAAGATACATGGCCTCTATCCATTCGTCTTCTCGAATTTGACACATACTAGAAAACTTGATATCAGTAGAAACAGTTTTGATACAATCGAACCAAATTTCTTTGAAAGCATGCAGGATTTAAGAGTTTTGAACTTGAACTACAGTCAAATAAAATATATCAACCCGAATAATCGTTCATGGACGATAGACTTGACTGAGTTACACCTATCAAGAAATTATTTGACAAAAATTTCCCAGTTTACGTTTCTCGGTTTGCGAAATTTAACACTTTTGAATTTGTACTCAAACCAATATCTTACTCTCGTGGAGCCGGCATCCTTTGAGGGCCTTAAAAAGATTCAAAACATAGATTTGTCAAATTGCAATATTGTAAATGTTCCATTGCTCACTCCAAGCTTAAAGTTCCTTTTCCTGAACAATAAGTTGAATTTCCCGTCGATTAGGTTACTACCTGGGAAATCCTTCAAAAATCTACCATTGCTTTTGCATTTAAACCTCAGAGACACAGGTCTTATGAGCATTTATCTGTGGAATTCACTTAAGAACATCTCTCTTTTTGACGGATTGGTTAGTCTTACGACACTGGATCTGAGTAAAAATTATATAGGCCGACAGCATGGCAGAGCATACGATATGCCCCCTGTGGTCTTAAGACCACTCTCTTCTTTACAAAATCTTAGTTTAGAAGACTGCCAAATTTCAAGTTTTCATCCATTGGCCTTTGTGGGATTGAAATCCCTTCAGGTGCTGAATTTAAGAGGAAACAAAATACAACAACTTCATTTTGAGATATTCAAAGATTTAGGTCAAGTGACAAACATTGATCTTCAAGGCAATGTCTTAGCACACCTCGATAAGGAAATGTTTTTGAACAATCGATGGCTGTCAACACTCTTGTTATCAAACAACAAATTAGCAAGACTCAACCAAAGTACTTTCAAGCTGATTGGGCCTTCTCTTTCATCTGTCGATCTTTCTTTGAACCCTATTGACTGCAACTGTGAATTAAGTTGGCTTCTCGACTGGGTTAGTGGACCAGTTAAACTCATCAACAAGAATAAAACTATTTGTTCTTCAGCATCCCTAGAGCCTCTTCGTGACAAACCACTCCTTAATTTTGACTCCAAAAAGCTTTGTAGCCCTAACATTTCCCTCATCTCATTGTCTGCCCTCGCCGTCATTTGCCTGGTTGTCATCGTCGCAATCGTTCATCAAAATCGATGGCAGTTAAGGTACAAACTCTTCCTCTTGAAACTAGCTGCCCTTGGGTATAATGAGATACGAGACGCTCGGGAGCACACTGACTACGATTTCGACATAAATATCATATTCTACGAAGATGACGAAGAATGGATTCAGGAACATCTCAGACCGGCTCTCGAAGAACGGCTCCCGCAGTTTCAAAGGAACATCTTTGGTGACAAAGACCTCATTTTGGGCATGCATTACTTGGATTCTGTTGACTATGTGGTTACAAGAAGTTATAAGACTATCTTACTACTCAGCAGAGCCGCCGTTCGCGATCGTTGGTTCATGCTCAAGTTACGTACCGCTATGGACCACGTAAGTGATACCCAGACCGAATTCGTCGTCGTGGTCTTCCTCGAAGACATCCCAGATGATGAGATACCTTTCTTGGCGAGGTTGTATCTCAGTGATGGTAGACCATACGTTTACTGGACTGAGGACGTGAGAGGTCAGGGGTATTTCTTTGATGAATTGACGAAACATCTTACCATTAATCTAAGAACCAATGACTTGATCCCTAACGAGTAGATGAATGTGAAACTACTTATGATATAAACATACCGAAGGCATGGTAGGTTGTAAGTGTAATAGAGCTGTTGATTGGAAGCAACAATTTTATTATTTTTTATTTCATCAGAAATAAATTAGGGCAAGTCCTCCTGGGAGAAATCGGCACAAAAGTAGTCTGAGTTGGTTTAACGTTCATGAATGATATTTTTGTGTTCAAGGAATGTTGTATAAAGATAGATAAGTACATTCTCTATTAAATAAAAAAAAACAGAACATATTTTTTAATAGCTGGGGAAATCCCAGTATAGACCGACGGTCAACTTGCTATGTGAAGTGATCTTTTTTGTAATTTGTATGTTTTTCTAATATAATTTATGTCGTACACAAAATTATATCGAAATGCTGTAAAAAATAGATGCAAATAGATGACCAGTCGAGTGGTTTCGAGTGATGAGAGAGACGAGATAGGTGGAAGATATGCCATGGAGATTGCCTGTTCAAGATTTTGACTGAAACTTGACCTAACTGTATCAAAGGTATCATTTGATCTGGGAGTATCTCCTAAGTGTTTGGGACATCAAGATGACCCATACAAACTATTGATTTTCTTCTTTTTTAAAACGTCATTTCCCTTTCTTCTCCCTCTCTCTATTTTTTTGCCCATCGCTTATTCGATACCTCATGATACGGCAGACTAAGAAAAATTAAAAGCATTAAGATGTCAACCATATACCTTCCTCACTGTACGTTTAATAAGTATTATCAAGCATCTGTATATCTTTGTCACTGATTTTATGTCTTTTTTTCAATGTTTTAATGCCTTTGACACTGTTTAAATACCTCTGTCACTGTTTTTATATGGGTGAAACAAACAAAAAAAAGAATGAATCTAAATTTTACATGTCACTCATACGTACTTTAAATAAAAACGAAAGAAATATACATTATGCAAAATCGGGGGAAAAATTATTTGAAAAAAACAAAAAAAACAAAAAAAAACGACACTTTTGCTTTGGGGTGTTTTTTTTTTTTTTTTTTTTTTTTTTTTTGTTTTTGTTTTTTTGCCTGAAACTTTTTTGAATGCCCTTACAAGCAGTTCAAGACAGAATTATGCACAATCATCACTGTTGTTTGAAATTTATGTGATTGTAATGCTGCTTTGTCGTAAACTATATACACACTTGCATTGATTTCGGTAATATTTTTGTTGCTGTTGTTTGATTCTAATAAATAAACATTCAAAGACAAAAATGCTTGATTGTAATTGAAAAACTGAAATGATACCTGTTAATTTTATGGTACGAACTGGATGTTAAAATCATTATCGCATACGCGTATATAAAGCCAATGTAGTAGCATAATGTCGGTTCATAAATATCATGAGCGTAAAATGATAAGGGTATATAGGTGAAAGTAATATTGTCTAATCGCAATGTAATTTTGCTATACTATTACTTTGGTTTTTGTTATATCGTTTAGTTTATGTGTTTCCTGCTTAGTTTTCTCGCATGCATGGAGCCTTGCTTAGGTTAATATACATTTAAACATCAATCATTGATACCATTGGCGTAGACAGGTCCACATAAGTGGGGGTGGGGGTATGATTTTCCTCAAGGATCGTATATATATATATATGGTGTGTGTGTGTGAGTGTGTGTGTGCATGTGTGTGTGAGTGTGTAGGGGTGAGGGTGTGAAACATGTATATGGTTTTTCTCTTTACATGTCCATGTACAACTTTAGCATCATGCTTTGCAGTTTCGTAGTATGATTTGAACGCAGCGAGCGAGCAAACAATATTCAAAATTTGTGAGGTTGCAATTACAATATAATATAAAAACGGGGAAATACTATTCTGATGGGGTTCCGTTTGCAAAATTTCATAATTGTCTCTAAGTCACTTTGGATTAGGGTCACATGTTATGGAAAAGGGAAACGTGGTACTTATCATGGGGAAAAGACGCTCATTAGAAAAAAATAAAAGAATGTATAGAAAAGGTAGAAAAGACAGTTATCAGAGGTGAAAAGGGGCATTTATAAGAACGGAAAAATGTTCTTATAAAGTAGAAAAATTAAATCAGTGCCTATATATTACAAAGAAAAAAGATGACCTTTTACATTAAAAGGGATAAAAGGGATTAAAAGGGATAAATGCTCTTGTTGAAATAGGAGCATTTATCAAAGGTAAGGTGAGGGATGCGGTGTAATTATCAAAATTGGCACTTATAAGAATATGGAACGGGAACTTATTCGAAAAAATATGAAGTTAAAGGGAAAATTAGGGGCACTGTGCCCACATGCAACCCCCATAGCGGTGCTTATGACCAGGTCTACATGTTATGATTGTCGTTTCATCATTCTTCTATGTATAGTTGGGTGACGGATGACACAGGTCATCATCCTCAATAAATATTGGGAGTGATGTATTCCCTCTTTCCCTTTCACATTCGATTCCTTTGACTATATTTTCATCTCAGTTTTGAAAATTGTTAGTATTCCTAATAAAATGAGTGCGGCAAAATTGCATTATAAAGGAAAGTTACCGACTGAACCGTCTAAATCGAGAATAATTACATGTACTTTTAATCTAAATAATTTTTCTGCATTATGGCTTTGAAAAAAAAATCACCTCAAATATATTGGGGGATGGTAACACAGGCCACCCCCCCCCCCCCCTCTTCATTTTTTTTTTTTTTAATTATACCTCCATATCCGTCCAAGATCAACACCCATGTATAATTTTAAGTAGATGGTTTTCACTTTCTATAGTATAGCGTAAAAATATATCGGGGAAAATCAGAAGCAACGACAGAATTGTAGATAAATATTAATAAATTCATATAAATCTACAATATTGTACATAAACAGATAATATCTATATTGAAATATAGAATATATAAATTTGAATAATATCAATAAATATAATATATCAAATTGTATTTATCTACAACATATAACAGAAATGTATATTTTCCACCATTTTAGTTTTTTCTTGGGGGGTGTTTGTACACACCATCCCCCCCCCCCCCACCTGAAAAGTTGGAGGATGCATACCCCATTCCCCCCCCCCCCCCCCGCGCCATTTACGCCCCTTATTGATATTATAGAACTTAACATTATAATGTCCAAAGAAATAGCTTGTTTGCGCTTATTTTCATAAGTTGTCCAATAAAATTCACTATATACATGACATAAAAATCAATGTATAATCATGTGGTTCTTCATCCTTATAGGCCTATTTCATTTCTATGTAACTTAATATATCTATCCAGACTTAGTTTCTTTTTATTGGTTTAAAACTGTGTGGTCGTTGTATTTTTTGTTGTTGTTGTTACTGTTTACATGGTATACATGTTATTATTGAAATTTGTATAATATTGATGTATTTTGAATGTTAATTTTTACTCTGCTAATATTTTCATAATTTGGCAACGCATTGCCACGATGAGGATATGAATATAACCACTGCATTGAATTAGTATTTGCCACATCATACATTTGATGTCACAGTGTAACTTAAATGACTTTTAATGACATCTTTCATCAAAATATTTCCATTAACATTTTGTTAAAATAATTGTGCGCCCCTTAATCAAAGTTTAAAAGCAAAGATAGTATCCCCGCAGTCCCGCTATTTCCTTGATCAGCCTATTACAATAATTAGTTTGATTAGGGTGTTACAAGTTCATACTACATGCTGGCACACTCGGCCGGAGCACTGAGATGAGGCCGACATTATAGCCACGCTCAAGTTTCTTGACCTTCTCTTGACCTTCTCTTGACCTTGGCTTCGGGGGCAGGGGGGATGGGTGAATCCGAGCCGATGGTGCCATCCAGAAAAAAAATCCCTTTTCAGGTCCTAATTTGGGTCGGAAGGATTGGGGGTAGGACGTCCGATGTTCCTTTCACCCATCTACTCATATTTTGCAAATTATGCCTTATATTAAATTAATTATTTTTTTATCCATTGTAGTGTCATATAGCAACAGCACAAAGCGAGCGAAGTGAGCGAGTGAGCGAGAATTTTTCCCTGATTGCTTTTTGATTGAAAGTGTTTGGACAGGTTTAATTCTCTATGATTCATGCATAAACAATTGATTTGTATGGTATATGTTTGAAGATATTTCAGATTTCATTTCAATGCACAAATTTATAATAATGGCTATGTTTTAGCTGGCTCGCGCTTTACTATTAGCTCTGTTTTCCTTTTTGTTGGATGGCTTCTATTCCGTCTGCTTAATAATGTTTTGCGAGGTCACATAAATTCTCCTTAATTTATGAGGTCTTAAAAGCAATTTGGTTGGGCTAGCTACACTTATGCTTCATAATAACTGAAGGAGTCAGTTGACCTTTTCTTAAAACGGATGAACAGGGGGTGGGCATGGCCTCTTTGTGCTTCCCTGCCTAGGCCTATGATTTTGGGCAGCAAATCTGGGTTTAGGGGCACTTTTATGTTTTTCAGGGGTGTGTGACGATGGAAATTTTGGTCAGTTTTTATATTTTTGTAATGTACACCCATGGATATCGATTCCGGGGGGGGGGGGTATATAAAAAAAAAGTGAGGTAGGGGGATGGCTTGTATTATCATCCCCCAAAAAAAATTTGGATGAAATAAATAAGAATTATGATACATTCAATTAAAACTAATAATTATCCACACTCATTATGTTTGATCTTGAAATACCATCACATTCTTTAATGATTAGAAGTAAGGAAATAAGGAATACCATAATTTCAATGCGAAAATGTCGAAGATAATTCGCTTGCTCGCATTGTTATTCTCAATTAAGGGGTTCCGTCTATTGGCGTAGATCCGTGCATTCCTTATAAGTTTCATTAAAAACCATTTTGGGATGCTCTAAAATGCAAGTGTTATATGACAGATTTTTGAAAAAGTCCGTGGTGTGGGAGGGGGTATCCCCCTCCCACACCCTCCACCCTCAATCATGAACACGGATCGACACCCATGTGTACACCCATACCTCTTTCTTAATTCTGAAACAATTTGGTACATGGGCCTTAAGGGTAAAAATTTGCTCCAATTTTTAGGGGCCGTCTGACCAACCATTCCGACTGAAAAAATTGTCAATTTTTGTGTTTTGGTGATGTATAGTCGTCAGGGTCGGATCCAGGATTTTGTAATAGGGGGGGGGGGGGGCACACAAATGTCCGAAATTTTCTGACAAGCAAAAAAAAAAAAATGTTATCAGATTTTTGGGGTCCACTTGTCCTCCAGAATTCTCTGACAAAAAAAAAATGAAAAAATGAAAAGTCTACTTTATGAAAAGTCCACTGTTCATAAAGAATTCTCTGACAAGCAAAAAAAAGGTTATTAGTTCTAAAAGGGGGAACGGGCCGCCCGATTTGGGGGCCCTTTGGGGGTTTCTATACTAGGCCAAACCCATTCGATCTGACCAGTGGCGGATCCAGGGGGGGGCAATCCCGGCCCGTGCCCCCCACCCCTTTTTGAGGGAAAACAATGCAATGTGCCCCCCTATTAGCGATTGTGCCCCCCCCCCTTTTTCGAGCAGAAAACCTTTTTTTTTTTTTTTGCTTGTCAGAGAATTATGGAGGGGAACTGGACCCCAGAACCCCTCCCCCCCCCCCCCCCCCCCCCACTGAGCAACTTTTGGAGGGCTGGCGAAAATTATTTTTTTTTGCTCGCCACCCCCCACTGAGCGACTTTAGGAGGGCTGGCGAGAGACCAAAAAAACTGATATGGGTCTTCCTCCAAGCAGTTTCCCAAAGTTGACAATCCTGCATTTGTGTGCCCCCCCCCCCCCTTATACGAAATCCTGGATCCGCCCCTGGATCTGACAACTTTTTTGTGAATGAAATTTCATAATATTATTATTTTAAAATGGAGTGACTATTTCGGGACATTCTCCCAGACTTAAACATTATCATGAAAATTCCCGAACTATGTCATGTGATTATTCGCCAGCAAATTTCCGATTAGGTGCAAGCCAGCTCGTCCTAATTCATATCGGAACATGCTCAGCTCGGAACGGCCTCATACCAACTCCGTTCTTTCGAAGGCTTTTTGTTCATAATGCGTTTCTTGCCAAGAAAATAGAAAAGCGAATGTAAAATCAGGTAATTACCTAATATTGCCAAAATTGGCATATATCTAGGGATTATTATGGCACCCGGGGCACGAGCAATGAAGTTCCTTTAGAAAATAAATCACACACCGTTGGGCAACCCAGAGAAAAAACAAGTACCAGGTTGATAGAATATGGTCTCGACTTTCCGTAACACCGATTGTGCAACATGTCGAGATGTTGAGCATATTTGTAAATAGAGTATAGTGATGTGTTTCACGAAAGGCGAGTTGGATGAGCCCATATTTTATAAACGTGTGTGGAAATTTGGTTCTTAACTAGCTAGCTCTTTCAGTCACTCTGTATTATCCGTAAGTGCGAAATAAATTTAGATGAACTACTAAATTTACCGGTTTATTCGAAGAGATACATGTAAAAAGTTACTCGGTAGTTGCCGCAATATGCCATTGGCATCGCAGAGTTCCCATCTAGCCGCACGATGGCGTCGGCCGGGACGGAGACGGGGACGCGATGGGTGACTCGCACAGTGCACTGCGGCATGGGCATGAGAAAGAGAGAAAGATGTAGGGAAAGAAGCGGAAAGAAGCAGAACAAACATAATTTGTAAATAGAATGAGAGAATGAGAGAATGAGGAATAAGACAAATTCAAAGATTATGAATATAATACGCTAGTTGAAGAAGAAGATCATGAATTGAACTCATTGAAGAGAAAGTGAAGAAACAGAAGATGAAGGAATTTGATATGAAAGATGGTGAAAGAAAGATGGAGACAAGAAAATATATCTCACAGTAACAGTTAAACTAACAATTGAGAAGAAGTAAAGAACAATAAATAACCAAGAAAATTTCTAATCAAACTGCAAATAATGAGAAACAATAAGATATTGATAAAGGATCTATATTCTTATTAAAATGAACTCCTAAAATAGATCAGTGTATGTGTATGCAAGCCCTTAATCTAAAAATCAAAAGTTATGAGCTTATGAAATACCATCCCCTATAAACATGTTTAGATACATTAATGAATTATAATTAGGCCCTATTTTGAAATGTTCAAATGCAACTTAATTTTACATTAGCCATTTTACAAAGGTTAAGCTCCATAATTGGCTAGCTCTTTCAAATTGTTACATTTTTCCAGAAATATTGATTGAAAAAAATATTTAAGCAGAGTTTTCAACAACAAAAAATTAACAAGACACACATTTGTTGATCATTGTATGTGGGTGGATCTAGAAGTTTGAAAATCTTAGCTTGCAAAGATTTCATCATCAGAGCAGTTCTTTTACTTTTCTGTTTTCCCTTGGAATATGTCTACCTTGTGCAGAAGATGAATGCGGTGATAGCCCTCTGTCACTTCTGTGAGATCCATGGCCCTCGAGTCCTCTTCTGTACCCAAGCTCATCACGCTGCTGAGCCTCAGCATGTCTTTGATGGTAAGGGGGAGGAATCCCAATCAACTTTTGGTCATCACTTCCACAAACGCCCTCGGTCGTCCACCAACGAGTCTTTATCTTCCGTTAGCAGCGACCACACGACGTGTTCGTCAGCGTCATCCACAGAGCACTGCGAGGTTAGAAGGGAATGTTTGGTACATGTTTGAATTGATTAGGTTGCGATTTTACTCTGGAAAACTTTAAAAATAGCTCTGGTGAAAAATGAAAAACATAGTTTCTGTGCCACTATATCACTTTTTATAGTGAATCCAGAAAGAGCTCTTGTGAATGAAAAGTATTTCTTTACACTTCTGCTTTCATTTAGATTGTACTGATGAACAAATTTCTTTGTCTTATGTCATATAACAATATTTTTCACACCTTATACATGTATATTGTTAATTAATCTCCCTGTTTCCCTATCAATAGTATTTTCTTTTTTTAAGTTGATGACAGAGAGAGAGAGAGAGAGAGAGGGGGGGGGGGATGAAGTTGAGAGAAAGTGTAGGGAAACACATGATATTTAGTAAGCATGTCTTATGTAATCACTTGCACTGATAATTCCAACTTCCTGTCTCCCCAATCAGGCATGTAGATCTTTTCAGCCTGGTCAGCCAGGGTTCATCAGTAATGACCATGAAGCCAAGATCAGCTACATCAGCTCCCAGAATGCCGAGCATCCAGAGTTATTTACCATCATCAGGCAGGCCTGTATCAGGAGTCTTAGCTGTGAGGTTAGTTGAAAGGTTTGATGGTTTATTTTACCCGACTGCTAAGAAAGCTTGTGTATGCTTGTAAGTAAGCAACTAGGGGACCGATGGCTTGAAGTCCTCTCTGAGGGACTTGGTAATGAGGATTAATGCCTTAGCAAAGGGTATCCACTTGGTTTCGAACACGTTCCTCCCAGTTACCAGACCACTGCTCTACCACTGAGCCATCACAACTCCTTTGAGACAAGTAATCATCTACAAACTTCTTAGTCTTGTGAATATGATATAACCAACAAAAAAATCCAGATGAAATTGCATTGCATTGTTGATAGTGTTTTGTTTGTGTATCCTGTATTGAAAGATCAAACAGCAATAACTTACCAATAATTTTTTTTGAAAATCAGTATATGTTTTTATTACTATCCTGATTTGAGATGATACATTCAGACAAAATGTAATAAATATTTAAAAGAATGTTAAGTGTTAGACATTATAAAATGTGAACAAGAATTCATAATGATCACAACTTCATTTCCAAGTTTAATCACCAAATGACTAGCCATTCTGTTTTTCCCCTTATGTAAACAGTGCTTACTAATGGGAAAAAATATCAGAACAGTTTTGATCATTCTCATTTGTTTGAAAGCTATACTCATGCCTGGAGTCTAGCATATAATTTTTTGTATTTATATCTTACAGAATTGCCCAGGTCGGGAAGGACCTATATTCTTTGGTGATGATTACTATGGCTATACCCTAAGCTACATGTTCTTCATCAAGGACACTCAAGCCAGGGGACTTCAGAGGGGATACAGTATCATCGTGGTTATGATGGATAAGATATATCTGCTCAACTCTTGGCCATTCCTTGTTAAACACATGAAGTCACTCATTGATGAACTCCAGTCAAAAGCTATTAAGGCATAGACTTTTTACAATTCATCAAACTATTTTATATATGCTGCCTGCTGGCTCTTATCTATTCTAACTTAGCAGTTGGAATTGAAAGCTTAAGAACATATATATGTTAGGGGGATAGACTTCTTTGAATATCTCAGAGAAGCTATACATTATCGAAGAGGAAAACTTGTGAAAGTTGTGAGAGAGCAGAAAAGGTTTGCAAAGTATAATTTTCTGTTACGTTGTGTATTCCTTTGGAAAGTTGATAACACATGTTATTGTAAGGCATGTACTGATGTAGGACTGAAAGGATTAACTCCTGTGTCACACAATTTGACAAATGTTCATCTGAATGGAACTTTCAAGAATACATTTGTGTTTTCTCTGCTAGTTTCTCCAAATTCTGCATACAAAATATTTTATCAGTAGGGGTTGGCTTCCTGATGATACTGACAAAAAACAAACAAACCCCAAGTTAACTGTTCAGAATACTCTGTTGGTAATCTTATCACTCTCAAAACCTTAACAGGTGTATGAGCAGGAGCAGACCCAGAGGAACCAGCGCGCAGACCGTCTCAACAGAGAGTTCCTCTCCCCGGGGGACTTCTACCGGGGTGGGGTCAACAAGCCGTTCAGAGCCCTGGTAGTCTTGACAGGGGACATCAATCTCTTCAGGTATCTTCACATGAGGTTCTCCTGGATCTTGAAGGCAGGAGGCAACAGGATGACAGAGAAGGTCCTGGAGGGACCACCCTTGGAGGAGGCTGTGGATCTAGATGATGAGGAAGGTGAGTGACTTTCAACATGATTTAATGTAATAATATGCAATGAAAATGAAAAAAAATGAAAAAAATAACAAACTATTATCATGATAATAATCTGTTTTTGTATAATGCATATTATTACATTACAGGTCTCTATGCACTGCAAAGGTCATTGGATATTATAACCCCTCCAGAATCCTTCTACCCTGATAAGGTCCTGTAGCATTGTAGGAAGTTCTTCTTACAAGTACCCATTTACCTCACCTGGGTCAAGTAACAGTGCGATATGATTTTTGTGATCCTGCAATCAATGTATATTCTGATGCATAGCCTGCGCATTCATTTACTTTTCTTACAATCGACTGAGGAAGAATTCATCAAAATTCTATACTGAGACAGTAATCTCTTTTCTTTTCATCTTTTAATAAAACAACTGACTGGATATATTTTCCATTCCATGTTCTTGACAGTAACCTTGTAACAATGCATCCAAATTTTCTGTTCCCATCTCTGTTTAGTTACTGAGGAAGGGTTCATCAAGGTGTCTACCAAACCAGCTGTACCATCATCTCCTGAAACCCCTACACTGCCAGAAGGTCACCAGTCTGAGGATGAACTAGAGGGAGATGAGGGACCAGTCTTCTCTTCACTCCAGCATCTCAGAGCTGTCAGTTTTAATTCATTAATTTGTAAATAAATGTTGTTAGTGTTGTTATTAGAGCTTCTGACAAGCTCTTGGATAAAATAGACTTGAAACAGATGGAACTGAATTACTGGAACAGTTTTTTTTGGTGTTTTTTTTCATTTACATTTAGAATTGCATATCACATTGATTTTTGTAATAATTGCATAACATGGAAAATTGAGTGAAAACCCCTGCCAATGAGTTTTGGGGGAAGTTTTATATTCCAATAGTTTTTGTCAATTCTTCTGTTCTAAGGTCTGTTCTAAGGACATCATGAATATCATGTTCTGTCACAAATTAAAGACCTTTTCTAAACACAGGAATCAGCTTTTCAGGAACATGAAGTATGAAGGCTTACCCTATACTATTACTCCTAAGTCTCATTTCCATATATGGCTCATTCTCTTCTTGCAGTTCATATTTCTTGTAAAGATAATGTGCTGGTGAAACACATTCTTTTATCCAGTGAACACATTTTTTTATTACATTTATTTGGCAGGTTCTGGGTAGTCTCAACTTTCATGACGTTGCCTACAACGTGTTGATTGGTAATCAACTCATTGCCAGAGCTGACTGCAGGAGCACCCTCAAATCACTCTTCAAGGTTCTTAAGGTATGCATGTACATATATCATTAGTGGCTATTGTTTTCACTATTGGTCTGCTTGTATTTCAGGAAAGTTTTGTTTTGGGAACACTCATCTACAGATCTAAAAGAAGAATTGTTTTATTACCAATTGATGAATAGTTCAATTATTAGACTCTTGTTAAAGCACCTTTTACATTTAAAAAAAAAGATTTTTTTTTAAAGTTATGGATGGATAGGGAAAAGAGGGTATGAGTTTTTAATTGTAGTGGGAGGTAGTTTTCTCTGTGCTAGCAGTCAGGAAATCTTAAGTCACTCAGGAAAGTTGTCCAGCCACAATATTTCTCTAACTAATTTCCATGTTTCCTCAGGTGATCCTTCCAGCCGGATGCTGCCGTGTCATCAGTCACAGTCCCACCTACCAGGCCTCGTATAGGTGCAACTTCCTGGGCCTGACCACCGGCACCCAGCTCCCCGAGCACCTGATCACCTCAGAAGTGTACCTTCTCCTGGACGTGATCAGTCCAGAAAACCTCAGAGAGGACTCGAACAGGGTGGTGTGCAAAATGGCAGGACCCTTCAAGGGATATGGCATCTCCATCACCAGCAGTTCAGTCGTACCTGATAAAGGTTTGTGAGGAGTGTTGGATGAGTGATACAAAGTGGCATATTCAAAGCTGATTTGTAGTTCTTGCATTTAAGCTTCATTTCTGGAAAATGTATTTAGAAATGAATTCTTATCATGAAATGATGATAAGTTGTGGTAGAGTTTTATTCCAGCCATATTTCAACACGAAATTCACGAAAACTTAATGAAAAGCACCAACATGGATATGTACATATGAGACAATTTCGCATGTAGACAACTTTCGTGGTCTGGAAATGGTCCTGTCGTGCCATAGAATGCCTTGTTTATTCTACTTATTCTACTTATTCTTCAGCCATTTCACATTTTCTCTTATTTTTTTTTATTTTTTTGCAGTTGCAGTTGCAGTTTATAGATACAAATATTTGGCAATAAGTTTATAAAATCGGTTAGAATTTATTCTGATTATTACCAGAACTCAAGTTTAGATTCTACGGTATCATTTCCCCCTTTTGTTCTCTCTTTACCATTCTCCTCTTTTCCATCTCTCTCTCTCTCTCTCTCTCTTTGTGTCTCACTCCATTTCTCCTTTTACTTTTACTTTTGATGCCATTTACCAAATGTCTCTGTGTTACTTAATTACTATTAAACACACCTGCTTTTGTTGGCTTTTCCATTGAGGATATCATTTTACGTGTGTTATCTGTGTCTCTATGCAACAGTATACAAATGATGCATGAGAATGAGTTTATTATACAGTCTATCCGCACTTGAGTTGAGGCTGTGTGTATCTATTGTACAAAGCCATCAGGCCGAGTACGATACGTGCATCTACAGCCTCACCGAGAGCAGATAGATCGTATAATGAACAAATGAAGACATGTATCATTTGTTTTATACAACAAAACTTCTACATGTAGATCCTTGTTATTTGATATAAAACGTGTCTTTTAAAGATTCGTCCATATCATTATCGATGACAAGTATTAAAATTGCAAGTTTAGTAGGTTAACTCTAGCGCATAAATAGTATAGGTGCACTATCCTCTACATGCACCTGTGTGGATTGCTACGCGTGTATTAGCTCACACATACTGTAAGCGCATTTAACTCTACACGCACTGTTGCTCAACGCGTACTTAAAAAAAGTTGGATAGTAATGTAAACTATTGCACGCTTTTTAATGAAAAAACGTGTGATAGTCTCAAAAAATGAATCACACGTGACTGCGCTAAACCGATCATATGATTAGGATCTAGGAGTGAGTTGTATAATAAACAATAAATAACTTGATGCTTTCGTTATGATACACAGTGCCTACAATCTTATCAAGAATCGTGACGACTCTCAACAATAGTGACCTGACTCCTGAGATCGTTGTGACAGTGCTCACCACACTCAAGGAAGAATGGATGAAGTGAGCAAGCTGTTATGTTCAAATATAACCTCCCTTTGAGAGGATTAACAGTAACACAAATTATGACTTTATCTGACCATAAGTGCCCCCAAATAACAGGTAATAGACCTGTTCACAAAGTTATTCAAATTTATGCATGTTTCTTACCTGGGGACCTACATGTAGTAACGAGGTATTCCATTAACGTGTTATAATGAATGAACTACAATACTTGGAATCCAGTTTGCATACATTACTTGTTGCTATGTCTGACAAGCCTCTGACAAGTTTCCAGGCTGTCAAGAACAACCCTTGTTTTAAAAGTATGCATAAAATTTGTGAACAGGTCTATTGACAAAAAAAAATAGAATACTTTGACAAAAGTATTGAGAAGAATGTTTGTATGAATAAAATAATATATAATTTCTTTTGTTTAATTTAAAAATAATAGTAAACTAAATATAACATTGAACAGAGCAAATCCAAGGTGCATGTGTATTTGATATTTTAGTGTCCCCTTACATTTCCAAGTATAATAAACTTATGAACATTGTTGATAAAGAAATTGTCATAATCTTTTATATTTCATGTAATACGGCTTTCCACTTGATACAATCATCATGTATATTAACATTTAGTGTAGACGGTAAGATACAGGACATTTACCTTGGACGTGCTCAACACTATCTAAGTGGCGTATAGCAAAAATACCTACATGTAAGCAATACTTTTTCCACAATGTGATGAACAGAGGTTGTTTGAAAATTATTGGTATTGATTATACTGAAAAGAACATTCTCAAAACACTTATCTTATCACTTGGTAGTTAATACTATTCATTGCTTGATGCAGACTGATAGTGAATTGTCTGTCAAATCGATAGAATTTTGTATACATCTCACTCCTCTTTTTTTTGCAGTAAAGTCAAGCTGTTCTTCAAGTTCACACGAGCAGGCTCCCACACCGACGAAGATACTGAAAAGCTTCTCAAGATTCTCCAGGCAAAGGAAGAGGACAAGCCAATCTTAAAATTCTGGATCACAGGACTGAGCTCACAGTACAGGTCACATCTACTCACCTCAACAATGGGAACAACATGAGAGTGAGTAGATGGAACTATTACAGCTTGTGCAGCTGCTTGCCATGAAAGTGAAATGAAGTTATAGAGTTGGGTAGTTACACTTTTAAACCTCAAGGGAGATGAGATCCCTTTAAGAAGCAGTTTTCATGTTTACACAATATCCCAGAACTTTGTGATTCTTCAATATCAAAAAACTATACCTCAAATTATAGAGGCTGTTGGGAATACATGGATTTTGTTCATAAGAAAATGGAAGGGTGAAATCACCATGCTGGATGTGACGTAATACATGTAGCTACCCAATGTGTGAGATAGTCAAGAGAAAATAAAAATCCTACATCTCATAAAGTAATTAAGAAGATATGATTGTCTTGTTTGTGAATTACCTTATTTTTTTCTCTTTGGCTTTACATATTTTTATTATCTTCACCTCTGTGAAATGAGAACGAGCAGTTGTATACCAGGTTACTTCAATCTTTGTGTAGCTGGTAATGTTTTTTGCTTTTCATTTTTCTACCATTCATATTCTCAAGATTAAATCAAATTTATGAGTACAGTATACCCACCATTTTGTTTGCAAAAGCTATTTAAGAAATCATTCTGAAATAGACATCTTATTAAATATTTCCTGAAATGAATAGGTATCAGCTCAGACCACATTATCCTCCTCTAAAATTAAGAAATCAAGTTACATCATGTACTTAAAGAACTTCATTATGCCTTTGAAAAAGTATGATGAAAATCTATGATCAATTTAATCTGAGCACAATATTTTCTGATACATGTATGTTTCCCACTTTCCTATACTTTTGGCAGTCATAAATAAAGAAAAAAAAGTGAATAAAACTGAGAAATACATGTAAGTTACAGACTCACATTATGCTTTTAAAAGACTTTCTTAAAAGCTATGGCAAATGTCAAAGAAACATATATTACATTGTAGCTGCTTTTGTTTCCTGTTTTTGTATACTTTTGGCAATCTTAGATATTGCTTAATGTATATTTACAATGATTTCAAACAGAGCTTACATTTAAGAGTTAAATTAGATAGTTTGATATCAGATCTGCTGTTTTTATCATAGTTTATCTTGATATATATTTTATTGAATGCGTATGCCTGCTGGTCAGGTCTGATTGTATTTTGAGTCATGAACTTGAAAAAGAAACACAGAGTAAGTTGTGCAATATCTAAGAGTGTATTATTTGTATTTTTGTAAGCCAGATAGACAGATATAATTGTAAAGTTACAATTTATTATACACTGATTATATGGAAACATACTTTGTAAATGTGTCTTGTCTGTATAGAGAATGCATGTGGAATTGGAAAAGATGTATATTATTATACATCTCTCGATAGTAAATTTGTATGGTTTCTAGTGAATAAACCATAGCTGTATTTTGGTAGAAAGTTGAAATTGCTATTTCAAGTACTCATTTATGGCAGAAACAGGAGGGTTGAATACATTTACATGTATATGTGTATGTGTGGCCCATACAGTATTTATACTGTACATGCAACATACATGTACATGTACATGTATATTTGATTGAAATGTGTAACATCAATAAAACAGTATCATTTCATAACAATGCATAGTTAATTGGTAGTATGACTCAAAAAAGTTGCAATGGAATTTATATAACAGAGATGGATTGGAGAGGAGAGGAGAGGAGGGAGAGAGAGAGAGTGGGAAGAGAGAGTAGGGGAAGGGAGAGAGAGAGAGAAAGGGAGAGAAAGAGAGAGGGGAAGAGAAAGAGAGGGGAAGAGAGAGGGGGAGAGAGAGAAAGGGAGAGAGGGGAAGGGAGAGAAAGAGAGAGGGGGAGAGAAAGAGAGGGGAAGAGAGAGGGGGAGAGAGAGAGAGGGGGAGAGAGAAAGGGAGAGAGAGAAAGAGGGAGGAAGGGAGAGCAAAAGAGGAAAAGCAAGTAAATTCTGAGTGAGAGAGAGGAGAGAGAGAAGCAAGAAAGGGGAGAGAAAGAGAGGGAGAAGAAGAGAGAAAAGGGAAAAGAAGAGAGAGAAAAAGGAAGAAGGAAAGAGAAACATGCTGTGTGAAGGGCAATAGAGGGAGGATAATATGAGATTTGAAGAGTAGATAAGGTCATCCTGAAGGTGAACAAGTACTTCTACCAAGTCGGGTGGTAGGGCACATACGAAATATAAGAGGATGGTTTCCATGGCGATCTGCATCATATCAGTAGTCTAGTACAAAAGGAAGAGAGGGAGATTGAAGGCAAAATGGGAGAGGGGTTTGCAGGAACAAACCCATCTGTCATTATGCATTATACAAATCCAGTTTAAGCAACGGGTAGATGATATTGATACCATCACAGAGCTTTAGCACCAAGGCTGTTCCTAACACAACTATTGCCTATCCAACTCCAGCTAAAGTAGCCTTGTATTTTTAAGTGCCAAAATAGAGTTCATAAATGCAGACTAGATGGCCACAAATAGAAACATACATCATGTATAGGTATATATAAAACAGCTAATCCCTAGTCGAGCCAAATGAGACGGACATGGGACCAACAATACACCGAACAAAAAAATTAATTACTACACTGCAAATGGAATTGTTATTGGTCGCTCTGGAGTTGGTTTTGAGCTGTGCAACTTTGGTTGAAAATACTACATAAGCACTAGCTTGATAATATCTACAGCTCAATGAAGGATTAAGCTGTCAATCGATGTATTAACCTTGCATGACCCCTTTAAAATCCTTAATCCACATTCAATCATGAATTCCACATAATTCAGATGTCTAGCAGAGAAGATTTACCTACATGTACAACATGTATGTGATCATTAATGATTATGTACATGTACAGTACATGTACACGCAGCGAAAGCAGTGTAGTATTAACCCTTTCAAGACAAATGACCACATTTTGTGGTTTGGCTCAACAACTTTTGATTCAGAGCTCAAAAAAATATACCAGATGCAGGAGTAGAAAAAGCAAAAATTTCTACACACATTGTGTCCATTTTTTGTTGCATCACCCATTGTGTTTGATGACAGGAATTTTAAAAAACAAGAATAAGCTTTGAAATCCTTAAATTGGCAACACATTGAGAGGTTTAAGATCATTGTTCTTTTCTCAAAATTGGCAACTTTTTCAACTATTTGACACAATTTTCAATCTGTATAATGTTTTCAATGATATTACACCTTATTAGAACCATGTAGCACTAATAGAAAATATCATTGTTGCCAATTTGAAGAACAAAATGTGATCAATTTAGCCCTTGAATAATTCCTGTCCTGAAAGGGTTAAAAATGGTTTCAATTTTAGTTTCAGTTTATTGTTTCATATTTTATGGTATAACTTAATTATACTTACAAAACAAATGAAACATAGAGTTTTGTAGACAAAAAGTGAGATAAAAATTGAGTACATAATTCAATTTTCTTGCATGACCTTGAAGGGGAAAACAAATGAGTCTTAAGTAAAAGCTGCACTTGCAAGTTATAGCCTCCAGAGTGTAGTATGATACATACAAAATATGAGAAAGAGCAATGCATTTGTACGTCAAATGGTGTATGTATGTAAATCAATGTAAATTGATTACATAACATCTAACTTACAGAGAAAAAAATTGGATATCAATACTTGATCACTGATCATTTGATATTTAATTTAAAAATTTATGATATTGTACATTGTATATACATTTCTTTCAATTCAATTTCAAATCATCAACTTCAAAACGTGAAGAAAAAGAGAATAAAAAGTACCTCACATATACCTCCCTGTTATATCACATATATATCAGGAGATTTGAGTTGGTCTAGCGGTATTGTCTACGGTCAACTCTCTGTCCTCGCCTGATTCTGAAACTGATTCTGATCGGACCCAGGTTCAAAACCAATCTCGTCTTTCGGACGGTGAAGTTAAAGGTCAGTCCCCAGATGTAAATAATATCTGAATGATACACGTCTGTAAACATCCAATTACACACACACACACACACACACACACACACACACGTTTGTTCAGAACCGGTTAACCCTTTCAGGACAGGTATTATTTAAGGGCTAAATTGTTCACATTTTGTTCTTCAAATTGGCAACAATATTTTTCTTTCAGTTGCTTCATGGTGTAATGTCTTTGAATGTAATGTCTTTGAAAACAATACACATGGTTAGGAATTTTGTTGAAAGGTTAAAAAAAATTGCATACTTTGATAAAAATCAATGATTTTGAACCTCTCAATGTGTTGCCAATTTAAAGACTTTAAAGCTTATTCTCGTTTTAAAAATTCCTGGCATCAAACGGAATATGGTTATACAACAAAAATGGACATAGTATATGCAGAAATTTCTGCTCTTTCTACTCGTACATCTGGTATATTTTTTAGAGGGATAACCTCACTAGTCATAAGGACCGTTATTCATAAGGACCACTAATTCATAAGGACCGCTATCCATAATAATAACTAAATGAATAGCGGTTTTGTGCAAATAGTGGTCCTGAATAGCGAGCAAACCATAGACAAATTACCTCGCTATTCATAAGGACCACTATTCCTAACTACTCATAAGGACTGTTATTCATAACATGTGTTAAATAGCTGTTTTCTATGAATAGCAGTTCTTATGAATAGCGAGCGGACCCCCTTTTAGAGCTCTGAATCAAAAGTTATTGAGCCAAATCACAAAATGTGGTCAATTGTCTCGAAAGGGTTAAGGGCCTTCTGTTTCTCAACAGACAATACATGCATTTTCAGAATCAATATTACAAAATTAAAGGAAATTTAACTAAAAGGACACATGGACACATTTTCTTCCAACACACTATTAAAAGTGGTCATAAATAAATCACTAAGTTTTTATTGTACTTATAAAGTACAAAGCGCACAATGATCAGTTGATAAAAACAATGATAAAAACATTTATCTTGTCAAATTTATAAATAACATGCGAGCTAAAGTGATTGCTGTTTTTATAGTATTAGAGTGCGCTATTTGGATTAACATTGGAAGTACAAATACATAGGTATATCAATCATGAGTCACAATTTAAAATACATATCAAAATACACATACACAGATTGCAAGTGTAAGTGTGCAGGGAAAGTTAGGGCAAAAATATGGTAAGCTCCTTTTCAACATTATGTCAATTTATAAAATAAGGGGATAACATTATATTCTACGGTGAAAATGTACAGATATAATAAACAATTTTTAGGAAGTGTTATTTATTGTGTATCTAGCAAAATCAGGGATTTCTTCTTCTCCTTACTATTATTATTAGTATAATTTTAACTAGTATTTTTATCATTGTTGCTTTTATTATTATTACTATTATTATTAATAATATTATCAACATCACTATTACATATTATGATTTTCATTACTATCATTATTAATAATACTTCTATCATTATTATTATTGTTTATCGTTAATATGATCACAATTATCATTAGATGAAGTGATAAACTTTTTCATTGTACTATCTAATTATACATCTACATGTATTTCAGCATGCTTATTTATACTACTATATCTTTTCAACTTTTTTTTTTTTAAATCATATAAAACAAAACTATTTAACATGAAAACAGCAGACAGCATACATTAACTACACAAATGATTTTGTAAACTTGCAACATTTCTACACGTACAAACCAAAATGACGAGACGAAATAATTTTCAATTTACAATTTATACAAATACCAACATGTGCATAGAAAAAAAATATCTTGGTCATTTCAAATGCACCGCAATATACACGTATAACTCCTGCCAGTCAGCACAAATGTACATATATCTTCTCATTCTTTCATGACATAGTAACTCCAGCCTGAAAACGGTCCATTTTGTTACATAATGGAAAAAATTGAGAAATATGAATCTGAAAGGACTCTGACAAATTATATAAATGAACAGTCAATATTCACGGTACATAATTTTTTTAAAATGTAAATAATCATTATTTGTCTGCCAAAAAAACAAAAGGGGGGGGGGGGAGGGTGTAGTGCCTACAGCATACCACAGTTACATAATGCTGACTTTCACAAATTTCTCTTTTTTCATCCTTTGTCAAACTATTCCAAAAACCTTTTTTTCAACAACTAATTTGGGCTTGTTTTTAAAATGAAAGCAACCTGCTTCCTGCTTTAAAACACACTAGAGCATGTTTCCTTATTTTTGAGAAATTTGCATGTTTGATTGACAAGACCGCCACTTGTAAATCAAGTTCAGGCTTTTTCATACCATTATACAGTGTATATGTATATTCCAATAACCTGAGTGCAGATTAAGTTTTACAATCTTCATGTATAAATACCATTCAAATTTACAATCCTGTGATACATTATGTACATATATAATTTTACTTCCTCATATAAAAAAGCATGAACACATACTAGTAAATACAAATATAAACTTCTTCTAACTATACACACATTGCACATCATTTTTTTATCACTTTCTACGTCACAAGCAGTATTGATTGTAAAAATTTTGAAATCTTTTTTTAAATTGTGTTCAATCAAAATAATATTTACTGAAAAGACGATCCGCTGTTACAAATTTGAATATAATAATAATACTATTGGCAATTTCATAATGCCAATGTAACCTCTACATGTTTTTTCAGAAATGGAGAAGAGCATAAAAATAACTTTAAGTATATCTTGTGGTGTTGGTGTAAAAATAACTTAACTTTTGGTTTATGCTTTGTGAAAACTATAAGAAATACAGTTTACTATAAATTCCTGCATATAAAACCAAATATAATGCACCAGTGCACCAGTTGCATCATTTTTGCAAATACATGTACATGATTGTCATTTCTGTCTAAAAAAAAGAAAGCCATCATGGTAATTCTAATTGCTCCAAAAACCTTTTACAAATGATATAACTTTAATACAAAATGGATAAATTTTACATGGCGAGGATAATTGCAAAATTTTGAAATGATCATCTATTTGAGTTCAACCTTTCTTATTTCTTGGGCAACAGAAACAGGATGAAAATGCTTGATTTACAAACACTGAACATTGATTTATCAAAGCAGAAATGTTAAGCATGCCTAAAACATATGATATTCAATAAAAACTTCTCTTCAGAAGCATTTGAATTTCAAAATTTAAATGCAAATTTGCAGCCTTGAAAGAATCAACATTTGATAACCAAAATACACTTGGGAGCACACACAGATTTTTTTATAAATACCTTTGGATGTCATCATTCATACTATTTCATAACAAAATATTCAACAAACCAATATCAAAACCAAACTAAGAATGAAAACTAAATCACAGCTATTTATCACTAAAAAAAATAAATAAAAAAAACCCCTCATCAAACAAGATATTCGAATATTACAAAATGAATAAACTTTTAGTATGAAATTAATTGTACAAATACTTGCTCAACTAGGCAAGAACAAGTATACCTAGATGATCTTTGGAACAATGTGATATAGCCTGTCTTGATTCAGAATACTGAAAACCTGTCTAAAGGCTCCTGCAAATAAAATCCTAAAATTGCATCAATCACTGAATTGTCTCTTGTTAAATGCCAATATTAATTGTAGTAGGTTTTTTGAAAGTGTGATTTTGAAGATTACACTGAAAAGCAATGTAGTTAACTTTGTAAACAAAAACATACATGTACAACACGAAAACATCGCCGGTACTTGCCTAACCTTTTGGGGTGTAAATATTAATGCTGGTAGGTTTTTTAAAAGTGAAACTGATCTGAAACTCACATTAAAAAGCAATATAGATACCTTTGCAAATAAAAACATACAACACTAAAACAATGCTAATTCTGGTCTCCCCTTTTAGTGTGTAAATATTAATGCTGGTGGGTTTTTGAAAGTGTAACTGATCGGAAACTCACATCAAAAAGCATTCTAGATACCACTCCAAATAAACATTAAAACAATTATTATGCTTGTCTTGCCATTTTAGGTGTCAAAATTTGTTCAAAGTGTGATGTATGTGAGCAACATATTAAAAAGAAATCTAAATACCTCTGCAAACAAAAACATACATTTAAAACAATTTTTATGCTTGTCTCACAATTTTGGATGTCAATATTAATGCTTCGTAGATATTTTAAAAGTGTAACTCATCTGAAACACACATCAAAATGCATTCCAGATACCTCTAGAAATAAAAACCTATAACATTACAAAAGTTCTTATGCTTGCCTCGCCATTTTGGGTGTCAATATCAACCTTTCATTTGCCATGAGTGCCAAATGGCATAATCGTAGGCGTGCCAAGAATGCCGACTGGCACAATGATAGGAATCAATCAACAATGTGATTTGCACTGTGCATCACAAAAGATTTGCATTATAACCCATTTCCGATCTTAATGGCCCAAATTCACAAAGGTGGTAATAGATTTGTACCATGGTTTATGCAGATTTTGTGGTATAAGTGCGCTTGATTTCGCGTGTACACTTAGAAAGATCCAATAATGAACGCGCGTGATTAGCAAAGTGTGCAAATTTTACGCTAGTTGCCATGGTTTAGACCATGGTTTATGTAAATTAATTGAAATAAACCATAAATTTACATAAACCATGGTCTAACCCATGGCAACTATCGTAAAATTTGTGCACTTTGCGAATCACGCGCGTTCATTATTGGATCTTTCTAAGACCCCGTTCTCACTCACTTTGAAAGTGGACTTTTGGAGCGGTCTATCTAAGACCCGTTCCTCAGGAACGGTTCTTAGGTGAGTGTGAACGGTCAAAGTGGTCCAGGAAGTGGTCTTCTGGACCGCTCCAGAAGACCACCTCGGGGAGGTGGTCTTGAGGAACGGGTCTTATTAAGAGCGGTATGGACCGCTCTAAACGTGCAATGTGAACGAAAGCGTACTTCAACCGGAAGTGAGCCAGTGACGTTCCGCGCGGAAAAAAAAGCAAAAGCAATCGATCGGGCAGCCGGCAGGCACGCTACGGTACATCAGTTTGTATTCCGCGCGAAAAATTTGACCCGCTGACCTGAGCTGCCATAGCAACAAGGCCACTTTGAATCGTGGAGCGGTTTGAGCGAGAAAAACTGCTCGGAGTGTGAACGCTAGCAAACCGTTCCTCAAGACCCGTTCCTCTGGAGCGGTCTAACAAAGACCACTTTCAAAAGTGAGTGAGAACGGGGTCTAAGTGTACGCGCGAAATCAAGCGCACTTATACCACAAAATCTGCATAAACCAAGGTACAAAACTATTACCACCTTTGTGAATTCGGGCCAATATGTTACATGATAATCCCTTTATCACCTACACATAGTAATTTTATACTGCTAGAGTGGTGTAGTTGTAAAATAACCAGAAGATCTTGATAAGATTACCCCTTTAAGAGACTTTTTGAGAGTTACCGCTGGTACAATTATGAAAGTGTAATCGATTTGAAAATCATATAAAAAAAGCAGACAGCTAGTCTCATTGGCAGAGATGCATGATTAAATAATATTTCCATCATATCATCATTACAAATATTTGTCGTCTTTTTATAAGGAAATTAAGTATTTCAATGTAGATTCTAATACTGCATAAAATTTCTCTCGCATAATTGGTTTAAAGAGAAGGCCGAGTTCTGGGAAAGGTGAAAAATAATTTGCGTGCTTTCTCATTCCGGCCTTTTACACATATGTCAGTTTGGAAGAACATCATAACAGAAATGTCCCCTGAAAAGCATTGTTCTTCAAATGCCCTCATATTCGAAATATGAGGAGTAATAGCTGAAATATTGGAGCTGAAATATTGGAGCTGAAATATTGGAGCTGAACATTCATGCCACATGTGTGTGCAGTCCCATATACCCATTTCTGTGGGCAGTGCATGTGCTTTTCAGCATGACTGGGCCAATTTCTTATCATTTTGATGATTCCAAAACTTCACAGTATGCACCAATTCCTATTAAAGTAGACATGATCAGTCTTTCCAAATTGCTTTGAGACAGTTCCTTTCACAATATCATCACATGACCAAAACTCCACTTTATCTTTAAATGTTGCTAAATCAATTCAATTCATTATGACAACCATGATTATATGGATAGTTATGTTAGGATGAAAATTTCTTTGAATTTACTTTAGTTGTAAAAACATCTATGATTTCAGAATTAGGCCTATTCATAATGTAGTACAAACAGAATTCTATTCATTCTTATTGAACATTATTTATTTTCCCATGCAAACATTGGTCATTCTTCTCAAAACTTCCAGTGATGTTCTTTTTTCAAGCATTCTAGTCCAATTTAACAGACAAATCCACTACTTTCACGACAATGTCAAAGTGTATCTTGTACATGTAACTTCACGACAAGAGTGCATTTTACAATTAAATATTTCTCCTGCAATTTCAAAAATGTACCTTGGCCATGATCTGAAAGAACTCTGCTGGGGTGAGTTTGAGATGTACATTTTATATTCACACTCTTCAGCCTTCTGTTTAGGTCTGCACACACTTATTCAAGTAGTACATACCCTGAATCGAAACATACACAATCACCAGCACTTTTAAGAAGCATTAAACTCTAAAACAATTTTAAAACCTGGTATCATCGCCTATAAAAAGTCTGGTTGAGATCATATGAGATGATGAGTAAGTACATTGCAATATCGCTAAAGGCTTTTGTACAATGTACAGTGCCTACAATAGGTTGATTCTGTGCAATTCTTTCGCCTTGTGTTAATACTATTGCACATTTGGATATCTATGACGATGTAAAAGTGTAAAAAAATTAATAAAATTAATCAAAATAATGACGTAGATTTGTAACCATCGATCTCTATCAGTAAATAAAGCAACGCCCTCTATGTTTGATGTGACCGGTCGCCATGTTAGGGCTTGTAGAAAAACACCGCTGTTGTACTGTTTCAATACAATTTTATGCATTTTTAGAACCAAATAATTCATCACTGTGAAGTCTTTTCCAAAAATTAACCGCACAAACAGGCAAAACAAGTTTATCCTTACGAATTCTTAAGGCGATTTAATGTGACCAGTATTGCTACATGTATCTAGTGGTGTCCTTTTACCAAAGATTTGTTTTTCAAATGTATACTATATTGTGATCAATATTTGGTAATAAAGTTCTTTCATTCAATTCATTCAAATAAAAAATCAAATCATTATTTTTTGCATAGTACACTGAAATCATAAACAGCAGATGGTGTCCCACGTACTGTGTTTGAGTGTAGGGCTCCTAATTTTGGTTGTGCGGCCGCATCAACTGTTCGCATAGAGCCATGTGTATGATGCTATATCCACGTAGTAGAGATCGACATTTGTAACGATGGCGATAAAATAGATATGATTCAAACCTGTTTTCCGAGTTACATTCAACCTACTCAAATACTATACCCTGTGCATGAACATAATACTATAGATCTATTCAGCTTCTAGGTGCATAGCAATCTTATAATGATAAAAAAATGTTATGATCATACATTAGCCCTTGTCCAGATTACATATAATAATGAATACTTGCAGTCAGAAGCATGTTGAGAAATGAAGGATGGGGATCATGCGTCCCCCCCCCCCAAAAAAAAAACTAGCCCTCTCCGATATACCAGTAATAATTAAATACTGGTAGTTGTTGAAAGTGAAGGTTGGGGGATCGTATTAAAAACAAGATTATGATCATAGCCCTCATCCAGATTACGTTACGAATACTGGTCGTTGGCAGCAATGTGAAAAATGAGGGACGGACATGCGATATGATGACTATTTTGACTTGAGCATGTACGAGGCAGGGCTCGACACTATCAGGCACCCAGGATACATGGGCCCCTAAAATGTAAGTCCAGACCCCCCCCCAAAAAAAAAAAAAAAAAAAAAAAAAAAAATTAAGTTAAATTAAACAAAAATATACAGTAATTCTCAAGGTTCTCAACAGAAACATCCTAGTATGCAACTGATTTACAATAAAATTCAAAAATATAACCTATATGTAAACTTGCACTTTGCACCAACTACTTTTCCGATTTATAATTCACAAAAATGAATGAACATGTAATCTTTTTTACCCTCCTCATCTCAACTCTCCCTAAATATCAAACTTACACAGTTCTCTGTTCTTTAAAATACAACAGACTCTTCACAAAGAGCTTCATTCTTAAAACAGGATTTTATAAACCTCTACACATAAAGTGTAGAGAGTGCATCCTAGTGTAAAGTGAAAGGGCAACATTTTCTTAAATGTGATTACATTGTACGTTTACTTTACCCCACAGTGGAGGTTTAGACCAGGGTTTAGAATAAAAACCTCTTTCGTGAATCCAGGCCTTTTTGTTAACTCTTTCATCAAGTATTCTAAAAAAAATTTACCTTCTGCATAGCAAAGACAATCATACACAGACTACAGTACTTCTCAGAAATATTACATATTACAAAATAAATAGACACGAAACCTTGTTTTATCCAACAATCACGAATTAACGTAAGAATTGTAGGAGTAATCATGTCTCCTTCTTGCCCTTGGTCTGCACATACAGCGATAGAATACAATCATCGCCATGACGATGAAGAAGGCTGCATACCTATATAGCTGTCTGTAGCGGGAGGGAAGCCACAGGAGCGTGTAGTGAAGGGTGCCGTCTGCATCTGAGAGTGTAGGAAACAAAGAGAAAAGAGAGTCGAAGGTAGGCTGGTGGGACTATTTTTAGTTAACCCTTTCAGAACAGGAATTATTTACGGGCTAGATTGATTACATTTTGTTTGTCAAATTGGCAACAATATTTTTCTTTTAGTACCACAAGGTTCTAATAAGGTGTAATGTCTTTGAGAACAATATCCATGGTTAGGAATTTTGTTGAAAAGTTAAATTGCCAATTTTGATGAAAAACAATGATTTTGAACCTCTCAATGTGTTGCCAATTTAAGGATGTTAAAGCTTATTTTCTTTTTTTAAATCCCTGGCATCGAACACTATATGGTCATGCAGCAAAAATATACACAGTTTGTGCAGAAATTTTTTGCTCTTTCTTCTTATTCATCTGGTATATTTTTTAGGACTCTTAATCAAAAGTTATCGAGCTAAACCACAAAATGTGGTCGATTGTCTTGAAAGGGTTAACCATCCATCAAAGACTTTGTGGAAGTAATACCTGTATGTGAAGCTCCAAGACTGTATGCATTAATTCATCACAAGTTTTAGAAATCTACAGCATGAATGTACTCCTTTAAATGTATTTTCCCCTTTCCAACCCATCTTCAGCTATACTCATTAACCCCAGTCAAAGCCAAAAGTAATGAACACACCACAAGACAGAATGTTATAAGATTTCTTCACATGGCAAAATAGTACATTCTGTATCAACTTTATAAAATAGAACAATACCACAAGTAACCCAAGACTGACAACCCTTTCATTGCTATGGCAACAGCACTTTATCACAACGATTAGTGCGATGAGACAGAAATCGTTGCTCTAAAAGTGTGCTGTTGGCATAGCAACTCAATGTTTATTGTTTAACATTTTTATCTCTGTTGCGGTATTATTCAATGATGTGAAATCAAACATGCCTAAATGATAATGCTTACTACCATATAACATTTCTTAATTTTTGCAATGATAAGAAATCCTATCAAAATTTCTTCAAGTTATGGTGAAAGGAATCTAATAAACTCTGATGCTCAAATACATCTCCCACTAAACAAAAAGGCAAAATTTAACACAATGTTAGAATTTAAGAATCCACTTGTCAGTAATACGGCTCTTGTACTCTTAAGGCTTTTCCATGTTGATAAAAATATGAATTTACATGCATGAATTCATAGAAATAGTTTGGCTAAAGTTCATACAATTTTTATACAAATAGGACATGATGTCTAAGAAGCAGATGTCTCTGTGTTGTACCACTATTTTCTTCAATGCAGTAAATTAAAATATGGATGCAGTAAATTAAAAAATGGGGTCGCGAACCTATCCTATTCCAGTGAAACCCTAAAACAATATGTAAACATAATGTCATCTACTTTTTACCAAATCTAAACCAGGGTTCGACTCTAAACTCTAACAGGCTCTTCTTGCACATGGGCTCCAGAATTCAGATACCCCCATATATCAAAATTTTTTAAAAGGGGGTCCCATTCATACAGACTCTAAGTTTCAATCTGGCCTCCCTGTGAAAGGAAATTAATGTGAAGTCCTGTCTAAACCAAAGTAATTTCCCAATCATAGGCATCTGCTGCACAAATACCCCCCCCCCCTCCCCTTGAAAAAAGTAGCTACTGACACTCAGACAAAGAGCAGTGTGGAGCCCTGTCATATAGCACATACAAGGCCCATTGGTCAGCTTCAGTTTGGAATGCATACTTTTCAATCCAAACTTCCCACCTTCACGTGATCATGTAATCAAGCCACTTTCTCATCACCATAAATCATCCATAAATAGCAACCTGCCTCCAAGATGTCACCATACATCAAAACTCCAATCTATCACAGCACACCATCGACTGACACCTTCACCATCCACTAGAATTCGCAACACTTCTCGTCGTTCAACACCGCTTAATGGTCTGGGGAGAGCTATTCCAGGAAAAATAATTTTCATCTTATACAGCTGCTGCATATCTTCGGCCAAAATGTAATGTATGTTTTCTCCATGAAAAACAAAAGAGATAAAAGGTTTAACCCACTGGGTATGATTTGATTTGCTGTAACATGCAATTCCCATAGACTCCAGCCCACGTTACCTCGGGCATAGTATTCCATGGGTTAAATCTATGTTGATACATGTATTTATTAGTAACCTCTTTACAAAACAAAGCTCAAAATATGTACATTACCAGCGACTGGCATGCAATGTCGATTGTTTGTTGATTCTTATGTATTTATATTCTATGATGAAATCGCTGAACTCATTCCAGGCCACAATTTGCAGATGTTTCATAAACAACTTAATACATTTTGCCATTACAGCATATTGTATTTATACAATCTAATTTTCAAAGACTTCCTCCACAATTTAATTAAAGGGAAAAAAATGAATTGAAAATGCATTAACACAGCATTGTGTATTCCATGTTGTAATATTTCACTCTACTTCAATCCTCTTCTAAATCAAACTGATCATAAAAATTATATGAAATAAATACCGGTACTTTATTTATTTCCAGTTGATTCGAAGGAAAAAAAATTAAGAGCAATCATGATGACCAATAATTTCGGAGGAAAACCGGTATATTCAGCATGGTATAGTCACCATGCTGAATATCATCACCATGTTAATTTTGTATGGATTTAATTTCGAGAAAGACCTACACCTTATTTCTCTTGACTGTTGTATGTTGTTATGATCTTTTCCATTCCCTCTCTCTAAAGCTCAGTAGTCATCACATCCCCTCCTCTTCCACCCCACTCTTGCCCTAAATACCAAAATCTACGTCAGCTCCCGAATTGAGATGTCCCGTTTCGCCAACGTGATATCTCTATTCCATAAAACTAGTGGGTAATGGCATAATCAGCATCGCCTCTCACGAGTCATTTATCAACCCCTACTCCGAACCTGTCTGGCCTGTCTGCGCTCGTTAGCCAGACACGCCCAATGGGTAGAAGTGGAACATGAACGTACCCCCTTTGGCATCATCGACCCAGATTACATGCTCTCGTTCAGGCTATGGGCTGAAGTCGTTATGATGTCAAAGACTGGAATTTTTTATTCTTCCCTACAATATTGCATGGTTGTGATTGTTGTTTCTGTGAATCTCTTTCTCTCTCTCTCTCTCTCTCTCACAAATCGTTCTCCAAAATTTCCCTGTCAGCATATTACTCTCTCCATATCATTCTGTCTGTCAAATCTCTCTCTATAACTTTCTTCAGTCTCCATCCCTCTGTTTTACTCACTCTCCCTCTCTTTGACTCTGACACTCTCTTTTTTTTTCTCTCTCTCTCTCAACATGCTTCTGATGTCTATACTTTGTGGGTTCAATTAGCCTAGAAAGTTTATCATTCATACAAGTACGTTCAGTGTTATTTGAAATCACAAAACATTTTATCATTATTTATTCTCCTTCTCCTCCTCCTTCTCCTTCCACTTCTTCTTCTACTTCTTCTCCTTCCACTTCTTCTTCTACTTTTTCTCCTTCCACTTCTTCTTCTTCCTCTTCTTCTCCTTCTTATTCTCCTCTTCCTCCTTCTCCACTTCTTTTGTTCTGTTATGCAGTTTTGTTTAGGTTTTTTAGGAGGGAAGGAGGTTGTTGGTTACTCACCTATTACTGCTGCTGCATACGCCATATTGGGTACTCCCATACGATAGCTGCACGTTGGTATCCTATACTCCTCCATAAAGATATCCTCTTTGATGTGATCCAATGAACTGTCTCTGGGATAAACCTTCTTGAAGAAATCCACCAGCTGCAGGAGGTTGTGCTTCATGTAACTTGACTGTAAGCAAGATATAGAAAAAAAAAAATAGTAGGAGGAATATATTCTTTTTGATCTCTCTTTCTCTCTCTTTCTCTCTCTCTACATGTTAAAGGGAAATCCAACCTTAATAGTAAGTTGCTTTGAAAGAAAGAGGAAAAATCCGAGAAGCAGATTGGTGAAAATTTGAACGAAATCGGAAAAGCAATAAGAAAGTTATGGATTTTTGAAAGTTGTAATCACTATACATATGGGAATTTCAAATTGGTTGAATAGGTAATGTCACTGTGATGTAGCTGTGGACAACTCCCCCCATTCACTCCAACACACAAAATGACTAAAATGTCACTTTTTTCAACATGTATTACTCAGTAGGATTTCTTTTTTTCATGAGGACCTATAACAATATGCTATCTCCAATATATTTTGAGTACTGCCCCGAGGGTAAAAGCGCCTCGAAGAAAACCGCAAATTAATGATATTTTTGTGTACGACAAATGGGAGAGTTGTCCACAAACATGTCACAATTGAATCACCAAATTGCCAATTTGAGATTCGCATAGATGTATTGATTTCATTTTTCAAACATCCATAACTTTTTTATTCCTTGTCCGATTTCTTTCAAACTTTTACCATCCAGTTTTTCCTATTTTTCTGCTTTCACATAAATCATCTCATTACCAAGGTAGGATTGCCCTTTAAACTATTAAGCCTTGTTCCCATATGGCACAGTAAATTGCTTTAAAAAAAATATATGTTGCAAAATAAAATCACGAAAGCGTAGTGCTGCGTTTCACATTTCGGCATCTACTATCTTATAACACAAAGGTAAGTGAGAATGCAAATGGGCCTTTATTACATACAGATGATAGTTTAGTCACCCCAACTTGCTTTCCACTATAAACAAATTGTTATTTTGCTGCTGCAGTTTATTGCGCCATGTGTGAACGACCCTTTAGAGAGGTATTTTAAGACCTTGCCTAGTTGTGGCTTTCGACTTTCGATATCTTATTCAATTGGATTCATGGGTATTAAGTAACTGTACAAAGGGCACTAGGGCATCAACTTGGTTTTGAACCTAGAATCTTCCTGTTACCCGACCACTGCTCCTCTAAAAACCGAGTCATTAAGCCACCTCATCTAATTCAATCTTTTATTCTAGATCAATAGTTTTTCATTAGACATCAATACACACACTGTACCACTGTAAACATATGAATTATGTATCGCAATTTTTAATGAAATGTAAGTTTTCTGTTACCATGATTTATCAAGGCAACGTGAATTCACTATTGGAGATGTCATGGGCCATGACGACTGAGTGTCTGTGAAATCATATAAAAACTGAAAAACTAATATCACCATGGCAGCAACATGGACAACTGTCTTATGACTATTGTTTCTGTAAACATGCATTAAACTCAAGGTTGAAAATAGTATTCATAATCCTATAAAACATTCATAGTACTGTATGCATGCCTTGAAAATTCATGCATAATTTAGTACATCTGATAATGCAATTTATGCATGGAATCTTTCTTCTGGCAAACTTTTCCTTTCAGCATGAACAATAAAATAGCACTTGAAGTTCTTTTAAGCTTTTCTTTTTCATTCAGTGCAGGAATTCTGCTTCCATTAATTCACTGCCAATAAAGAAACTTGCCAATAATCAGAAACACCACTTGAGCCAATAAATACTTGATCAAACTCATGTACTGAATTTGGCAAAGAAGGAGAGTTACCTGACAGTGTATGCATAATTTGGAAAGAAAGCCAACGCCAAGCAATAGATTTAAAGGGGAAGTTCACCCTGAAGATTACTTGAGTTTAAAAAATGCAGAAAAAATAAAGAAAAATATTGGCGAAGGTTTGATGAAAATCGGTCAAATAATAAAAGAGTTATGAGTATTTAAAGTTTTGGATTCGTGATGTCACATGCGAGCAGCTGCCCATTGGTCATGTAATGAATATTCCATATATTCGCTTTTTTTTTACGTTCCACGATAAATTAATATTGTCTCTTTTCAGAATCTAGTATTGAATAACATATCTCACAATATATCAAATGCACAGACGAAAATATTCTAAATTTTCTGAGAAAACTGTATTTTATGGAATATTTATCACATTACATAATAGAGGAGCTGCTCGCATGTGACGTCACAAAATCAAAACTTCAAAAGTCCATAACTCCGTTATTCTTTAACGGATTTTGTCCAAACTTTCGCCAATATTTTTCTTTATTTTTTTCTGCATTTTTTAAACTCAAGTAATCTTCGGGGTGAACTTTCCCTTTAAAGAGAAAGTGGAGTCTGGTCATGCAATCGCATTATGAAAGAAACTGCCTCAAAGCTACTGGGAAAGGTTGATCATGTCTACATAAGAACAGGTGTATACCGTGATGTTTTGGAATCATCAGAAATTGACCCAATCTCGCTGAAAAGAACATGCACTGCACACAGAAATGGGCACATGGGACTGCACACACATACATGTATGGCATGAATGTTCGGCCCAAACACTTCACCTATTGCTTGCCATATTTCAAATATGAGGGCATTTGAAGAGCAATCCTTTTCCGGGAAAATTTCTACAATGATGTTCTTCCAAACTGGCATAAAAGGAATAAGAAAGCTCACAAATTATTTTTCACCTTTTCCAGAACTCAACCTTTCTCTTTAAACACAAGATATATATTTTTTAAAGCTAAGAAGTACAGACTTTACTGCTGATTTACAGCTTTCATACTACACATGAGATTATCATGCAAAATACAAGTAGTGTAAATACAAGTAAAAGGGAAGGGGGAACATGTTCAGAAATCATACTTATTTTCAAACTAAAACATGAATTATAATGTAACAAGAATGATCTTATCTCTAGGAATAACACTCAATCAACACACAGGCCTATGAATATGCAACACGTAACTCTGGGAAGGTCCTTGAGCAACTAACTGGAACAGCTGAAGACGGAAAGTTATGGAGAACCTGTATCTCAAGATCCATCTCACAGTCACCCAAACAGCCCCCCAACTATGGGACATACATGTAGATATAGACAGATAGAGATATCCAAGAATCATGCATTCACGGTTTCCATCCCAATAGGGCATTTCCAAGATGGCATTTCCAAGATAACAGAGACATTTTGAAAAGGTCACAAATAAATGCATAATGTGAAAATGTAACGATAATGTGCCTTGTCTTTCCTGTGTGCAAGTATGGACCCTTCAACATATTGCAAGAAACTTGCCAATGTAGGCTATGCTACGTGTATAAAGATTTAATGAAGGCATACTTACATAATGTGAATGGGCACTAAAGGCATACTTGGGTTTCAGAACACGCATAATCTGAAAGAAAGAAAATGATGACAAACACAAATTTAAAGTTATAGGCTAACAGGTAAAAGATTTTCAAACATACATGAACAAATCATCTGTTGAGAGCCAGAAGGACGTTAAATATGTGTCAAAACAGATGAATTAATGCCCCTCTTGCTCTAAGCCCATGATATCACAGTTTGCTATAATATGAACAAAGCTTTATAACTGGCAATGTCATTAGGTTCAGAAATTAAGTAACCTTGTTTAAAGGGAAATCCAACCTTTATAGTACATGTAAGTTGCTTTGAAAGAAAGAGGAAAAATCAGAGAAGCAGATTGGTGAAAGTTTGAACGAAATTGGACAAGCAAAAAGAAAGTTATGGATTTTTGAAAGTTGTAATCACTATGCATATGGGAATTTCAAATTGGCCAAATAGGTAATGTCACTGTGATGTAGCTGTGGACAACTCCCCCATTCACTCCAACACACAAAATGACTAAAATGTCACTTTTTTCAACATGTATTACTCAGTAGGATTTCTTTTTTTCATGAGGACCTATAACAATATGCTATCTCCAATATATTTTGAGTACTGCCCCGAGGGTAAAAGCGCCTCGAAGAAAACCGTAAATTAATGATATTTTTGTGTACGACAAATGGGAGAGTTATCCACAAAAATGTCACAATTGAATCACCAAATTGCCAATTTGAGATTCGCATAGATGTAGTGATCTCATTTTTCAAACATCCATAACTTTCTTAGTCCTTGTCCGATTTCTTTCGAACTTTCACCATCCTGCTTTTCTTATTTTTCTGCTTTCACACAAATCATCTTATTACCAAGGTTGGATTGCCCTTTAATGTGCAGTTTAAAAACATGATGATTTGATGACACAGGATGACAATGAAATGATATGTGCAATGTTCTATTAACCATATTGTATTTCCATGTTCCACATAAAAAATGAAATACTATTCACGAAGGATATACCCACCGGATATATCCATTAAGACTGGATGGCACTGAGCTATATGCATGCTGTTATTTTTTTAATTATCCGATAGCGATGCTAAGTGCTAATGAATGATATATATCACAGAAAAAAGGATATAATTACAAGAGTATTAGTCTAATCCCTAATGTGTGATCACAACATGAAGTAGGCCTATGACAGAGGAAGTAATCAGTCAATCATTCTCCAGGGTACTGTTTCATAAAACTTGTCATGAATGACAAGTTGCAATAACTGTTATAAGCTACTGAAATCCTTGAATCTGATTGGCTGAGAGGTGAGAGCTAATTTGTCAGTAAAAATTACTGACAAGAAACTTGATGAAACATCCCCCGGCACATTCATCCCTCTGCCAAAGTATAGATATGATTTTCTACATTTGTGCAAGATTATTTCACGTGGTCTGGACACATGAAATGTCTACAATCAATTGAGAGTCAATTATCTCCTAAAGATATCATATCTTACAACCTGTTCATCTACAATGTATGTAAATGTACACTTGTACAGGCCTTTTATTAAAAAAAGAGTCCCTATGTTCATAATACACTGCCGCTATTAAATAATACAAAAAATGCTTTAGATCAACCACCAATAATGACAAATATTTAGTAATATTTTGATCTTCAGAACATCAAACCCCTACACATTTTGAAATTGAATGCAAGGGAAATCACAGTATACCACGGATGCAAAAATAATCACTTTCCCATTCGAAAGTCAAAACCATACAATTTGATCTACTGGTGAAATCCTAGTCAGAGAAGGCAATGTTATCGAATTATTGTGGCAATAAAGACGAGGAAACGAGCCGAAGATTGACGACGAGGGACATTTCACGCTGATCAAGGTCCTCTCCATGCGAGTTGCTGATTAACTAAGAAAATCGAATGCTTTGTCCATTGAGAGCCAAAAGGGCATTAACTCTACGTAAAAGTATATGAGACGATGCCCTTCTGGCTCTCAGCAGACTACTTGTGTGTAAGATTGAGAGATAATATGTTTGAGCAGGCTGGGATTTGAGTCAACAATGTAGAGTTCTTGACATTCCTGTACAGTAAACAGACTTAACAAGTGCATTTGTCACATCACGGGGAAATAAAGCCAGCAGATCGTCTTCCAGGCACCTTTTTGCTTCAAAAAAAACACACTTTTACCCATTAACTACTGAATATCCATTTTCGTAATGCGGTCAAATTTATTCACACTTGCCGAGTATGCCTAGACGCAAAATATTATATTCACCTGTTACGAAGTATTGCATTTCAACAGCCAGAATGCAAATTGCATAAATTATATACATGTATGTTGCTAGGTTGGGCAAACATTATGGCCTGCCTGACTTAACAACATGTAATATTTCAGCATGGAATGTATGCACTCTGCATTTGGACTACTGAAATGAAATTATTCGTAATGTTCAGGTGAATCAAATAATTTGCCAGTAGGCACTTGACAAAGATGTAGGCATTACATTTTAATACATTGTCTACAAACACAGCCTATTCTTTTCATGCTTAATAAAGGACCCCCGAATCCTGAATTCCCCCCCCCCCCAAAAAAAAAAAAAACCAAAAAAAACACAACAACAACAAATATTTTAAAAATCAACAACAACAACACACATTTAAATAAGAAACTCTCTATTTCTGCTATAAAAAAAGGAATACGAGTTGTGTCCTATACAACCTCAAATAGCCTTACAACATATTTCAATCAATATTCATAATTATATACAACAAATATGTAGATCTCTAAAGAGTTTCATATTTACTTCCATTTGTTTCTTAATGGAAATCTTTCTGAGCAGCACTGTCTTCTATCTCATTATTTCAGCTCAGCTATCCATCCTTTTTCATAAATTGACTACAATTTGCAAGGTCTCATATATTCTTCTCAACTCTCTTACCTCAGGTCATTTCATTTCATAGTGCTCAGTCTCAGATACAGTTTCTTTCGAACATTCTCAATAATTTATTGAATTTTTTCAATAGATATTTTGTCTTCTGCCAACAGGCATTCGGAAGCCTAAAACAAGTATTAAATCTTAATCACATTTTACACTTTGGACACTGACATATATGATGACTGGAGGTAAGTATCAATACTTAATGGGAAGATAGAGAGTCTCGTTCATGACCTTCATATTGAGAATCCTGTTGGTCCAGAATGCCTGTCCTCTAGTAAGATCTGAATCAAACTCTGGGTTGAGGATTTTTGAAAAGTGGTACATGAATTTTAAATGGTAAGGCTGGCACCTAAGGTATCCCTAAACTCATCCCAGACTGAGGTTGAACACAGTTACTGTTACATGTACTGTCAAGCTTGTTTAGTAACATACAGTGTACTTGTATCCAGGATAGCAGCACAAACCTCTTAACATTCAACCTCCATCGGTGAACACCTTCTCTAACCCTAGGGATACTTGTTTTTCAAAAGGTTCATTTTTCCCAAGGGCCAAGGTTCATAATTCTGAGGGTTTGTAATTCTGAAACACAGATTTCCATAGCAGAGGGTTCATAATTCCGAAAATGAAATAGGGTGCATAATTCCAAACATTTGATGCATTAATCCTACGGTTAGTAATTCCGAAAATGAAAAATGTTTCATAAATTCAGAAGGTTTGTAATTCCGAAAAATGCAATAGAGCCATACATAACTTTTTCGGATGTATTAACTCTTTTTCATTTTCGGAATTATGAACCCTATTTAATTTTCAGAATTACAAACCCTACATTATTTCATTTTCGGAATTACAAACCTTCAGAAAAACAAACCTTCAAAGTTATGAAGCTTTGGGAAAAACAACATGTAACCATCTAACCTCTCTTTAACATTCTTCTACCAACAAGTTCCCTCATACTGCAAACATTTCTAAATGTTCTCTCTCCAATCCCCTTTCCCTACACCCACGTCCATCTTTTCCCTTCCCTTTCCTTCTATCTCTCTTCCCTTTCCTTCTATCTCTCTTCCCTTTCCTTCTATCTCTCTTCCCTTTCCTTCTATCTCTCTTCCCTTTCCTTCTATCTCTCTTCCCTTTCCTTCTATCTCTCTTCCCTTTCCTTCTATCTCTCTTCCCTTTCCTTCTATCTCTCTTCCCTTTCCTTCTATCTCCCTTCCCTTTCCTTCTATCTCTCTTCCCTTTCCTTCTATCTCCCTTCCCTTTCCTTCTATCTCCCTTCCCTTTCCTTCTATCTCCCTTCCCTTTCCTTCTATCTCCCTTCCCTTTCCTTCTATCTCCCTTCCCTTTCCTTCTATCTCCCTTCCCTTTCCTTCTATCTCCCTTCCCTTTCCTTCTATCTCCCTTCCCTTTCCTTCTATCTCCCTTCCCTTTCCTTCTATCTCCCTTCCCTTTCCTTCTATCTCCCTTCCCTTTCCTTCTATCTCCCTTCCCTTTCCTTCTATCTCTCTTCCCTTTCCTTCTATCTCTCTTCCCTTTCCTTCTATCTCCCTTCCCTTTCCTTCTATCTCCCTTCCCTTTCCTTCTATCTCTCTTCCCTTTCCTTCTATCTCTCTTCCCTTTCCTTCTATCTCTCTTCCCTTTCCTTCTATCTCTCTTCCCTTTCCTTCTATCTCTCTTCCCTTTCCTTCTATCTCTCTTCCCTGTCCATCTCCTTAGTCCCTTCCCTGTTGTTCTGTACCCTCCTTTCCTTCTCCCTGTCCTTCACCATCTCAACCTCTTCTTCTTACTTTCCAACCTCCATCCCCTCTAATTCCCTCTCCTCCCCTTCTTCCTCTGCCCCCTCCCCACTCCATCTCCTTCCCTTCCCTGTTCTCCTGTGCCCTCTTCCCCATACCCCTCTCCTTAATCTTCAATTCTCCTTCCTTCTCCCTTCCTCTCCCTCTCTCTGGATATCTATCCCACTGATCTCCCTCCTTTTCTTCCCTCCCTCCCTCAATCTCTCTCTCTCTCTCTCTCTCTCTCTCTCTCTCTCTCTCTCTCTCTCTCTCTCCTCTTTCTCCCCCCCCCCCCCCCCCTCTCTCTCTCTCTCTCTCTCTTTAAATTCACTTTCTTTCCCTTTTTACTTCCCTTTCAACTCAAATCTACCTTAGCTCTCCTCTACCTACATACACTCACTGCTGCATTGTTCATCTACAATTTTTATCTAATTCCCCCCCCCCCCCCTCCCTCTATCCACCCTTTCCCCTCCTTGCTTAATCCTGGATTTACTCTCCTCAGTATCAATTATCCAGACCCATTATGATAGAGGACATCAATTCAGAAACTGAACGATTTTGTGTAAAAGAGCTATCAAATGTGGTAATGAACATGTTATGCTTTCAATGCAAGCCCATCACTCCTGGTCGTTAATAACATTATAGGGCTCATCTGAAAGCACATCACCTACTCAACCTTCAGGTCTATTGATGTGCCTTTTTTGGAGAAGAGATTGAGCACAGACATGAATACGAAGTAGCAAATATGTTGATGAATGTACTACCCAGCATGCTACAAGTACATTGCATGCTTCATACATTATTAGCATTATATACTGTTCATCAAGTACAAATATGTAATCATGAACACTACATTCCTTTTACCATGGTGAATGTGAGTGCATTGTAATGCAGTCAATGAGAAAAAAAATCATGAAATCATCGCCACTGTGCAAAGAATTTTAAAGAAGAGATGGTGACTTTGTGAATGTGTATAAAATTACCTGTCACCTTTGGCTTTTAAACACATAACAATGTTCATATCAACATTTTTCATCAACCAACTCAGGACAATTACTCTCTTTAATTCAATTCCGGATTACAAATCAAGGAGTATATTTGAAAGTCTGGATCTGGATTCTGGAATCTGACTTCATAATGCTGTTCAAAAATGTGAGATTCTATGAAATACAAGTACAGACTAATACTATCAGCTGACTTCCTCATCAAAAACCAAACAATTCAACAGTTAATTTGATGAATTAATTCTTCAAATATTATACCACATGATTGTATGCAGTCATCTGGGTCTTACTGACAACTTGTGTGAAATCCTGTTAGGCAATCTACAAATTCTGCATTTGCAGCTTCAGTGGCAAATAAAAAATAAAGCCAACTGAATATTGCTATTGTTTGTAAATGAATTCAGTATAAAACAGTGAGAGAAAATGACCACCGAAAGTGAAACTTGGCAATCTGAGCAATCTGGTTTGCCACACAGGCAACCCAAATACAAATTTTTAAAGACAATACAACTTTTGTAGCAAACTGAATTGTGTGAAAGCATATAAAAATCAGATAAACAGGCTGGTGAAAGCTTGAAAATTATTGAATTGATATGGTAAGAAAGTTATGATTCCCCCCCCCCCCCCTTTCCTATGTAGTCTGTACTCATATGTGAATGGTATGTTGAAACATTGTTTGTTTTCCAATAAAAAGATATCCTGCTCAGAAATAAACCTCTCAAAAAAGTTTGGAAACTCAAGTTCAATATTATTATATCTCTCTTGTCATAACATAATCATGGCTTTGTTTAGTGTCTTGTGTTTATTCCTCTTTAAAATGATATCATGTTTGCTATGATTTTGCAGTCATGGAATGAGCAGTACAAAATCAGAATAAAGGGCAATGTCAAGAGTGAAAGTTGCAAAATGCACCGATAAGCACTGGTATTGTTATGCAGAGCACTCTCTTTTTCTTTGACAAATTAAAGAGAGTGTGATTTTTGTAAATGACTGTGAGGCTATTGTTCCAAACTGGTCATCCATGCCAAATTCTAAAGAATCCTGAAAATGAAATCCATGTACTTTGTGACATGTCAGACAAGATTTGCTACTGTGTGGTCATCAACTTCCGAAGCATAATGCATACATGTAGGTCAACAAATGTTGAAAAGGCCCATACAATAGGGCAACTCGAAGCTGGAGTTCTCCAAAAAGATGTGGCAGCGCGATTTGGAGTAAGTCCCACAACACCATATCCAAGTAGAAAACAAATTTCCGAGAAACTGGTGATCTCAAAGACAGATTAAGGAGCCGACATTCCCCCCCCCCCCCCCAAAAAAAAAAAAAAAAAAAAATTGAGCAAGAGGACGGCTTCATCACTCTCTCGGCATTTTGAATCGCTCTTCGAAGAGAGAAGAATTCACAGCCAAGCAAGAGCAGTGCATTTTGCAACTATTCACTTTTTACATTGACCCTTATTTTGATGTACTGTACATTCCATCACTGCAAAATTACAACAGATGTATGGTATCACTAGGTGTTCAGCTATGTGATTGGTTATTACATTTAGAAACCCGAATTCGGTGTTGGGGCTAGAATCAGCAGCCTAATTCACACTCTCAACACCAACACCAACACCGAACTTGTCATTGTCATTGTCATTGTCACTGTCACTGTCATTGCTACTTACTTGTATATGTCTATGTAGCATGGCTTCTGAGATCCCGGTGTGTGAGAGGACGATGTGAATGCTAGCACTCTGGGTCTCCTTCCCCATCTCCTGGAGCTTGTTACTAAAGGACTGGTCTTCCCTCTCGTTAGGAGGACGGTGAATGTATGGTAGCACATTGATCTGATGACAGCAAGATGGATCAGTGCATCATGTCAGAAAAATGAATTATGATATGAATTTTCATGGCAGGCCTGTGAGTAAAAATGAAATAAGCCTCTATGGGGGGAGCAAATATAACAACATGCAAAAATGAGCTTGTAATGGACTTGCAAACATGCAATCTAAGTAGCCTGTGTTCATCATTGAAAAAAAAAAAAATTTTTTTTTAAAACTGTGTCCCTGTCATCCACAAAACAAAACAAAAACATTTGTAGATGAAAATATTGGCTTATAGAGAACTGAATTTAAGGTGTGGCTTCATCTAGAGAATATCTTAGTTTTGGAAAAGAAACAAAGAAATGGGCATAATGTACTCACACTTGACATGCACATGTATGATTCTACTTAATCGTTTAAAAGCAATATTATTGCTAGAACAGGAATGTTTAATCAGAAAAGTGGCATAAGAGTATGGAAAAATATATCAGTCAAATGTTAGAAAGAGGGGAATATAAGAACTAAAGAAGTTGTGTAAAACTATCGAGTAGTACTACAAACACTGCAAACATTGGCTTTTGATTTGTTTACCAGCATAAATTTAAGTAGTTCAATAAAAGAGATACATATGTTTATCTGTTTGTTTGTTGTTTTTCTTTCTTTTTCTTTCTTTTCTTTCATTGTTACAATTTTACACTTGGTATTTAATTGTTCAAACTTTCAAATATGTTTTATGTATACTATATTCAGTAACTTTATTTTCCATCAAAATTGTAAATAGCATCATTAAAGGAGAATAAAACCCTGGGGAAAAATCAATTTTAATGAAAAGAGAGGATAGAGAAAAGCAATTAAAAAAAGGTTCCATCAAAATCGGTTACAAAATGAGAAAGTTAAGAAAGTTTGAAAAGTCTCAATTTACTTTCTATGGCGATCCTCAAATTGGCAGTGTTGCTTCAAAGTGACAGGTTTAGTAGTACAACTCTCCATATGTTTTGTAGTTTGTACAAAAAAATTTCATATTTTCCCCATTATCTCTCAAGGTGCAGCTTGTCCCCTTCTTAGCTCAAGATATATGGGAAAATGTATTTGACACAAAATATGTTGAATTCACAAAAAGACAAGCAGCATCTTTAGAGATAATGGAGAAAATACGAAATTTTGTGTACAAAACATATTGAGAGTTGTACTACAAAATCTGCAATTTTGAAGCAACATTGCCAATTTGAGGATCGCTATAGAAAGTCAATTGAGACTTTTCAAACTTTCATAACTTTTTCATTTCGTAACCGATTTTGATGGAACTTCTTTAAAATTGCTTCTATCTATCCTCTCTTTTCATTAAAATGGATATTTCCCCAGTGTTTCATTCTCCTTTCAAATAACACTCTCAGTTCCTACATAAATCAAATAACATAACATAAAGATTTATTGCAGGGTGATGCTTCACTCCAAGGCTACAACACTCAATTAAATCTAATCTAATCTAATGACTGCATGAAGAAAAGATGCCATATATTTTATCACTTTTACAAAAATTTGATATTCAATAAACATATCAAATTTATTTTCTTTTCCATATAACATAAAGATAATTGTGGTTGTTTAATAATATGATAATTGGACTATTTCTCGATAAAATTTTCATAACTGAAGGTGCTAATCATATTCAAAAGCTGATGGTATAACATTTAAAGCTGTAACATAATATGTTTCCCAAGGTATTGTGAACAGGAAATATTTTGTCTCCTCAGAGCCAGAAGGACATTAAAGGAAACCAAAACCCAAGGATAGAATCAATGTTATTGGAAAGTGAAAATTCAGAGAAGCACTTTACAAAAAGTTTCATTAAAATTGGTTAAAAAATGAGAGAGTTATGGAAGTTTGAAAAGTCTCGTTTTACTTTCTATGGGGATCCTCAAATTGGCAAAATTGCTTCAAAATGGCTGATTTTGTGAACAACTCTCCATTTGTTTTGTACACAGATTTTCAGATTTTCCCCATTATCTCTCAGGGTGCTCCTTGTCTCCTCCTGAACTCGACATATGTGGTGTAAAATACATTTCTCATTATATATGTTGAGCTCAGAAGGAGATCAACTGCACCTTGAAAGATAATGGGGAAAATCTGAAAATCTGTGTACAAAACAAATGGAGAGTTGTTCACAAAATCAGCCATTTTGAAGCAATTTTGCCAATTTGAGGATCCCCATAGAAAGTAAAACGAGACTTTTCAAACTTCCATAACTCTCTCATTTTTTAACCAATTTTAATGAAACTTTTTGTAAAGTGCTTCTCTGAATTTTCACTTTCCAATAACATTGATTCTATCCTTGGGTTTTGGTTTCCTTTAATGTCCTTCTGGCTCTGAGGAGACAAAATATTTCCTGTTCACAATACCTTGGGAAACATATTATGTTACAGCTTTAAATGTTATACCATCAGCTTTTGAATATGATTAGCACCTTCAGTTATGAAAATTTTATCGAGAAATAGTCCAATTATCATATTATTAAACAACCACAATTATCTTTATGTTATATGGAAAAGAAAATAAATTTGTGTACAAAACAAATGGAGAGTTGTTCACAAAATCAGCCATTTTGAAGCAATTTTGCCAATTTGAGGATCCCCATAGAAAGTAAAACAAGACTTTTCAAACTTCCATAACTCTTATTTTTAAACCAATTTTAATGAAACTTTTTGTAAAGTGCTTCTCTGAATTTTCACTTTCCAATAACATTGATTCTCTCCTTGGGTTTTGGTTTCCTTTAACTAAAACTAGTTATCACATAGTGAATGCCCTTCTGGCACTCAATAGCTGATTTGTAACTGACTGTACAATGTATACAGTAATGAATGAAAATGAATTCACAATCAACCGAGTAACACATGAAGTTTAAAATTGATGCTACTTATGAGCTTAATTGGAAATGTGATATAAAAGTATGTGCAAAAACTGAGGGGGGCAAAGTGGATTAAATCGCTGATATAATTTTTGATTTTTTTGGGGGGGGGGGGTTAAAAAATTAGTGATATATACAAAATGATATATAAAAATATATATGTTTTCAGTAAATTGATCTATTAAATCACTATTGCCACCCTGCAAAATGGATAGGTACAATGTACCTGTAACTAGCATTTTGAACATCCCAAGGATGAATCTCATGAAAAAAATGGAAATCCCTCTATGTACATATGTCATTACATTTATGTTTTTTAATTTTTAAAGCAAAGCATTGGAAAAAGTTATGGAGAAAAATTCTACCAAACAGCATGGAGGGGAAAAAAATACATAAACTGAAAAAAAAAATTTTATACAGCATAGCATAGCATGGGTAAAAATGGCTCGATAATGTAACACACATGCAGTAATTTGCAAAGACACATTTCAGAAGAATGTAAATGAGCAGTAGATGTGTGGTGAAATATATCGAATACTTTATTAGTTTATTTATTTCCATTTTGAAAGGACTGCACATGTCTGCTATCAGCAAAGGCTAAATTACAGATTAATTAATATCTTCTAAACAATACTAGTTCTGAAAATTCATTGAATTGAAAATGTAATGATTTCACACAATTTACAGATACACAGTAAATGTAATGTTGTAAAGTTTAGAATACAACAACATGTATTTAGAAAATGATGCATAAATATGGTAAAGATGTTATTATTATTATTATTATTATTATTATTTATTTGACCACAGAAACAAATACAAGATATACATACAAAGTAAATGATAAAAGATATATAGAGCAAGATAAGACAGAATGGCATGTGGGTCAGGGTTCACAAAAGAGAAATTCTTCTCTGTTCCTTAGGGTTCCCAGAAATATAATAGATATTGCACAATAAGCATATATATATATATATGAATATATAAATGAAAACATTTGATTAAATAGAAATTATGGTAAAGCATTAAATTTTGTCAAATGTAAATGTCATCGGATCTGTATACATGTAAATCCACCTGTCATCAAAAGTGATTAAAATCATGAAAATTATCTGCTTGATCATGTTGATTGAGGCCTCGAGAAAAAAAAAGAAAAGAAGTCTATACCGGTAAGCATGAGAAAGTGAAAATTTCATATTACCTTACCTCAAAGCTGAAAAGACATTGAAATTAAAATCAAATCTGTGTAAAGTATCAAAATTGATGTTCTTTTCAAATTAATCTCCTTTATAATATTTCTTAATATCATATATTGTCTATTAAGTACAAGATATCTTTAAAAAGACAAGTGAACAAAAAAAAACACGAATATATTCTGTAAGTATAGAAAAGGGGTCTGTTCTACATGTACTAATAGTACAACAAAATAATTTTTTGTTGTTTTGCAATACTAATTCCAGAATTCTACCTGTTAGTTATTACATGTACAGTACAACCAGATTAGTAAACACAAATAAGTACATGTACATCATGAAAGTGAGAAAAATAGTTAGTCACAATGGGTTTTTCAACAATGAAACATGCATTAGCTCCTTAGTTTGAAAAAAGGGGAAACAACTACAGAATCATGTTACAATAGTAAAGAAAAAGAAAGGAAAAATAACTTTGAAAGAAAGACTACATTGGCAAATGAAGAAAAATATCTGAATAAGATTGGAAAAAACAGATGCCAGAGGAAGTAACAACACTAGGAGTGTTGAACGAAGTATTCAAGGAGGAATAAAAAAGGGTATCATTTTTTATTTCGGTGAGTCTGTTTGTTTTTTTCTACAATGTACTAACGTTAGCAAGCAATCTGGCTGTTTTGCTATGCGCCCAAGAACTAATGCTCTTCTATTAAGGAACTTGATCTGGCTGTGGCACGACCCATTTCAATGTTGCGTTTATTTCATTTGGGCTTCATAGGCTGTATCTACATGTACTGTAGTGCCTGGCATCTAAATTAAAGTCCATCTCGTTTGTTTTTTACTCACCTTGTGGAAAGCTACGTGTTTATATTGCACTGCCTCTGTGACAGACGAGAAATGCCTCTCAAATCTGGAAATCTTACGCTGGGTAAGGGGATCGCTGCCCTCTCCTCCGATGTCATTGTCCCCCGCTAGATAGATTATCTGGGGGGATAAAAGGGGGATGATTGACATTGTGTATGTGTAATTAATCTCACTCTAATTGAATAGCAAGATACATTCAATCCCATCAAACTTATGCTTCCTTTGATTGGCTTTTCTGATAATGTACTTCAACTTTGAAGACACAGCTTGTTTTATGTGACTGCACTTCTGTACATATGTCATACAGAAAGCTTCTGACATACATGTACATGTATGTTAAAGGTAGAAGATAGTTTTGGGAAGCTCTCAAAAACTATTCGTGAGATTTCTTTGATTTTACTTAATAAACAGCACGGTACTAACATAACTAAGATGCTGTGAAGTTTTTTCCTCCTCAAGTGAAATATTTATCGAATGAGAGGTGAAAAGTAATAAAAATCCCTGGCCCAAAAAAGAGGGGATGTAAATTCAAACAACGGCCACACACATTACGCACATAGGGATTGCTGTGTGTTATAGAATACGCTGCACACAGTGCGAAGCGCTGGGTTTATTGTGCGGGGAACCTTCGGGTGGATATGGTCTTAGCGTGAGGCAGTGAAAAGCCGTTACCAAGCGTTTCTTACAGATATTTACACTAAAATTTGTTCGAAATCGTGAATGGAATGTTAAATAATCTCGTACATGTGTCTTATGATAAAAGGAGAATAGTATGTGACTATGTTAGATAAGTTTCTTGCCAGCCTTGTTTTTGCTACCGAGACTGTCTGTGAGCTTTAATATGCCACATGTATCCACTGACTACTGTACAATGCCCAACATACATGTACATGGATGTCAGGCTGGGGTCTGTGGAAAACATACACGTTATATCAAAATCAACCCTTATGTTACATGAGAAATCCTCCCTTGATTAACAAGGTTCACAAAACATGATCAAATGTAAATCGTTGTCTTATTTTTGTGCTTTTTCATTTATTTCATGACTTTTCCACAGAGTTGTGGTTTCTTTTGTGTATAAAGCTACATGTAAAGTACACATCAACTTTCTTTCAACTCATACCTGCACAAAGGGTTGTCACCGGTGAACTGTTGGTGCCTATAACTACCACGTGTGAGAGATTTCAGAAAAAAAAAAAAAAGAAAAGACAATTTTTCCAGACAAGGTCTCCCAGACAAGGGTACTATATGTACATTACCAACAATGGTCATACATAATGTACATGTCAATGCATACTTTCAATCTGAATTCACTGAATTTAGACCAATATACATACTTTAAATTTGCAAAATTTCGTTGGTCCTCTCAAGTTCCCCCCCCCCCCCCCCCTCCCCAATGCTGCAAGGCCATATTTCTTTCACTCTGGACAAGCGTAAACAATTTTACAAACCGAAATATTTATGGAGAGCATGGCAAAGATGCTCTGTGGAGCTACATGTATGGCCAATCTACCAAGGAAGCAAAACTTTGAGGAAATTCATAAATTGCACTGAACTGAAAAAGGTGATCGCACAATGCCGTTAGATCAGTGCAGACATGCCATTTTTTTAAGGATGCCTGGAGATGGTTAACTGCACAATTTAGATTTAGCATTTTATATGGGTAGTTACAACAAAGCATTATCAATCTTGGTAGGAATTAAGTGTGGGCATGCATTTCAACAACAAAAAAGGGAAATAAAGAAGAAAAAAAATCTGACCATGTTCTCAAAACACAGAAAATGTTGCTCAGAAAATTTCATCACTTTTTTTTTTTCGCACTGAGAGAATGATGCATTAGGGTATTACAATCACACTTGGTTGAAATCAAATTTGTTGATACTGATCATACTACATGTAGTTCTGCTGTACAGCATGATCTGGAATCAAAATCTCATTATCAAGAGTGGCAAAGTGCTTTACATTTAATGAGTCATTTCCTTTTTTTGTAAGTATGTGGAAGCATTATTATAATATTTTGCATTCACTTTCCTATTCCTTTTTTTTTTTGCTTTAAATAACAACAAATGCAACTGGAATGTACATTAAAGGGCAATCCAACCTTGATAATAAGATGATTTGTGTGAAAGCAGAAAAATAAGAAAAACAGGATGGCGAAGGTTTGAAAGAAATCGGATAAGGACTAAGAAAGTTATGGATGTTTGAAAAATGAGATCACTACATCTATGCGAATCTCAAATTGGCAATTTGGTGAGTCAATTGTGACATTTCTGTGGACAACTCTCCCATTTGTCGTACACAAAAATATCATTAATTTGCTGTTTTCTTCGAGGCGCTTTTACCCTCGGGGCAGTACTTAAAATATATTGGAGATAGCATATTGTTATAGGTCCTCATGAATGAAAAGATCCTACTGAGTAATGCATTTTGAAGAAAAAAATGACAGTTTAGTCATTTTGTGTGTTAGAGCGAATGGGGGAGTTGTCCACAGCTACATCACAGTGACATTACCTATTCGGCCAATTTGAAATTCACATATGCATAGTGATTACAACTTTCAAAAATCCATAACTTTCTTATTGCTTGTCCGATTTCGTTCAAACTTTCACTAATCTGCTTCTCTGATTTTTCCTCTTTCTTTCAAAGCAACTTGCTATAAAGGTTGGATTTCCCTTTAAATATATCTATACAGTCAAAAAGTCTGTTTTGTTAAAGAAAATTTTCTAGACCCCTTTCATTTTGTGGAGCAGGGATATACATCTTACATGTATATGTACACATTAGAATGAATAGAAAACTAACTTTATTATTGCAAAATACAAGCATGCCATTTTGACAAAAACTGAATTCACTTGATATCACGAAATGTAATATATTGTAACAATCCCTACTGCGTGCATGTTTTGTCGTTTGGTATTTTACCGACATTGTCCTTTGCACAATTTTGTAGACACTCAGCTTAAGTGACCTAGAAAATCTACTTTGATGCCTTCAATATAAATACAAAAAATACTGTGCGACACATCCCCTGTGCAGGTGACATGCACTTTACAAAGTGCCTGATACACCAATATAAACAAAAACCTTCACAGGCCTCTCTCTCTTTGGGGGTTTATAATAGTGAAATTTCCTTGAGGGCAACTTTTATAGTTATTCTCTCCAGAGCTCTTAATAATCCCTAAATCCCACTCAGCTTGTATTTTTCTTTCTTTCTTTTTTTGTTTTATGTTTTTTTTTTTCTGTGAGGTAATACTCTTTTGACTTTTATCATATAAAAGTGATGGCATATACATGTAGTCGGTTTTGTTAGAGCTAGGAAACATTTTGTTTAAACTTTAAAGAGAATTAAAGACAGTCAACATATAAAAAGGGATTGGGGGTAATCTTTATTTCTCTTTTACATTTTCCTTCATCAAACCAACAGAATTTTAACAAAATTGAAATTATTTCCTTAAAATTCCATTTACATCCTAGTATCCTACATTTTTGTACAAAGGTATATATTCTTCTTCCTTTTTTTTTTTTTGGACAAATTTGAATACCCAATGATCACCAGTAGATATGAACTTATTCTGAGACATACATGTTGATATACAAGTACATGTACATGTATGATGTATCAATACATGATTAAGAGAAATTCAACCTTTATAGTAAGCTGCTCTGAAGGAAAGTGGAAAAAATCAGAGGAGTACATGGATGAAAGTTTTAACGAAATAGGACAAACACCAAGAAAGTTATGATTTTTTTAAAGGTTGTAGTCGGTATACATGGGAGTTTCATATAGGACTCATCACTGTGATACATGTAATGGCGGACAACTCTCCCTTTTTTTTGTACCGGGGGGGGGGGGGGGGCAAGTCTCATTGAGGCCTGTACATCATCTGCTTAATACACGAAAATGGATAAAAAGGGTACTTTTTCAGCATTAGGTGCAAAACCAGGGTTACGCATTGTAGGGTATCAAAAACAGCAAAAATCAAGAAATGGGGTGTCAAATTAAGAGGTGATAAGAAGATGATCCGCGGAAAGGGGGAGAGGGGAATATACATGTAGTTCGGTAATGTGTTCCAAATTATCTTAAATTTCTTTTACGGTTCCTATTTAGCTAAAAAGGTCTATGATGATGATGTAATCCTCAAATAGGATGTAAAATACCATACAAGATATAAAATCGCCGTTAAGGGTATAAAAATCAGAGATGTTAGACTGTTTCCCCATTTAGGGTATCAAAACTACTACTGCAATCCCCGTTTAGGGTGCTTTTGAGAGAGTGATTTTCGTAAGGCCACCACGCACCTTACGATCAGTCTGCAATCCGATTTCGGAGAAAAATGTAATATCATTTGACAAATCATTTAAAAACAAAAAATACTTTTGATTGAGGGTCTGAATAGTCATAAAGATAGTAAAATCGATAATACGGCCTTTGCCGAGTTTTCTAGTCGGTGGAATGGCCAAATGGGCTCCGAGCTGTAGTGACGTCACAAAATTAATACGACTGCCTTCGATTTGAAGCTGACAGCTCACCCAAACCCTATGTTTAGTATTCATATTACTTTTCAGAACCTGAATAGGGTAGATTTCATTTGTTAAAATGCCAATCTTTAATGTCATAGCGATTTATTTTACAAATTGGATCGCAGACCAATCGTAAGGTGTGTGGTGGCCTTTAATACAGGTCTCAATGAGACATGCCCCCCCCCCCCCCCCCCTATTTGTACACTAAAATCAGGCCTACAGTCTGCATTATAAAGAACACACTAAGCTTGAAGTTGTATTTCTTGGAGAGGGGAACGACCACTCTAACTCGGGCTAAATATGAGTGACTTGTGTACAAGGTAATGTAATACAGTACACCCAAGTGTAGATTACCTTTTCTCATTTCTGAAACATGAAATCGATATATCTCACACCTCACTTCTTTTCCCTGCCCAAATCACTTCAACAGAAATTCCTGGATCATGATATGATCTGCTGCAAGCCAGAATGGTGTTGACTTACGTAAAGGATACGAGATAATACAGCGCTCAGACGATGATAACATTAAAGTGTACCAATCACCTAAAAAAAATAACTGGTGTCCAGCTAGGATGTATAATATCAACCTCGAAACACTTTCCCTGGCCTCCTATGGGCTAACGGTTAAGGAGTATGAGGAAAATAAATGAAAACATAAAACCACCTTGCGCGGAACCCAACTCCGAGTTCTATGCGTGCGTGTACGGGTGCGTCGCCTAGTCTCCTCATAAGTTGATATAATGTTTATTGAGAGTGTATTTCAACTATTTATCTCTTTGTAGAATCAACATATGAAGCTCATATTTTAAATAGTGTAGAGACATTGAACCCCTAATATACAGAGCAAAATATTTTTCGGTGATTGGTAAACTTTAAAGCTCTAATTATATGCTAAAATTATTAGGCAATTTAAGAGTTTTTCTTGTATGTACATGTATCTTAGAAATGTTCAAAGGAATTCTTTTGTACAATGTATTATGTACATGTAGATATTATGAGCTACTACCTGCAGTTGCAGCCTGTACATACATTTACATCACTGTCATTCACAAATATCTTTCACTACCTTTCACTTTCTCCTGCATTCTTTTGAACATCTGTTGAATGTGACAGGTCCGTGTGCAATGCAGTGATTGTGTTTGTACTGCAACATTACATACATGTATTATGAAGAGTGTGTTTCTTGGGGACCTAATGGTTTATCACAGTACATTGTAGTATATTATTCAAAAGTTAAAGCCAACACGGAAGTATTCTGCAAGATATACAGAATAGACATAGTATAGTCATGTGCAATGTTGAAAGCTGAGAGCAAAGGTAAAGACCCACTGTATAATTTGTGTGCTAATAAACAAAACCCTTGCCCATCTACATGTACACAAACCAATTTTTACATGAAAGGAAAATTAAACTTCCTTTTTAAAGTCCTATCAAACTGCCCAGTAAAACTGAATTTTATATTTTCGTCCAGATTTTTTTTTTTTAAACGAGAAGTAGTGCCATGTCAATATTCTCCTATACAAAAAAAAAAAAAAAATGCTATTAGATCAATTTCAATATAAATTACAATACATATTATAATTCCATTTGCACATGCACTACAGAGGCTCAAAACAAAGCAAAAGTGTATGGATATTTATGTTTTTTGGAAGCTCATTGTCCAGGTGTCCTAAGAAGGGAGAGGGAAAGAACCTACATGTAAGAATCCATTTTACTTGTCCTTACCAACAAATATATATTCATGTACATTCCGACTAATATGCCAACAGCTGATGAAGATTTGTTTTCTTACCTTTACCCCTTCAGGAACCTGATATATATTCTTCAACCTGGTTGCATATCTCTCAAACTCCCAGTCTGCGGATTGACTGCCTTCATCCAATAAATCCCCCATTATAATCACTACATCAGGATTCACAAAGCTGAGTGCATGATGGTAGTAAGTCTTCAAATAGCGATCTGCGTCCCACCTGGTCACATAGCCGAGTAAGGCCGGTTCATCCTGGTAGCCTTGTATCTGAGGGTCGCCAACGAACAGTATTCGGACAGTGTCACGTCCATCTGTTTTGGTCAGCGGAGGAAGAGTCGCTTCTGACGCTGTCCACTGGTTGTGTTTGACCGTTAAGAATTCATAGTACTCATTGTAAATGATAAGGAAGAGGCCAGACAGAACAAGAATGGTGTTCACAGGAGATGCAAAGGCCATCGTCACTTTGTGTCCGCATTTACTAATAGTTAAACAAGTTTATTTGTGAGTCTATAATTGCTTTAAATGTTTCAAGCTACATGTACATGTAGATCCATGGTTTCATTACATTTTGAAGAGCTCTTTGGTATCCTGAAACAATGTTCACTAAACTGGCCATCTGCAGAAGAAAAGAAGATAAAGACAGCAATACAATTACAATATATACAACATAACACAACAACAACAACAAAATTTTTAATGCTTGTAAATTAATTATTTGGACAAGTTCATAAAATACAAATTTGTTCATCTATTCGTATCGCTTGTCTGCATGGTAGGTATATTGGGTCAAACGCACATAAATTGTGCATATATATATTATATAAACAAAATTTACCTACATGTACATTGTAAGATACATGCAAATATTTCAGGCATTGTCTAATGCTGTCTTCAATATCCTATTTAAAGGATGGGGATCAAAGTGCCCTGTGGTCCCTTGAAGCCATCTGCTGCACCCATCTCCTGTGCCCATCCCCTCTGCTACATATTTAATGTTATCAACAATGCTCATATTGCATTTTAAATGACGTAATTTTCAAGAACTTACATGGAACTTAACCTATTTCCATTTTAATACACAGTATATTAACTTCACATCCGAAAAAAGCTCAGATCATTAAATTATGAAAAAAAAATATAAATATTCTTGAAAAATTTTCCATGACTGTACCGCTTTCTTTTTATGTAAGCATTCATATTCTTATTCTATTTAAAGCCCCTACACACATGTTCAACTAAGAAAAACATGAAAATGTAGTTGTCATTTTCTGAAAATTGTCAATTTTTCATGAAAATGATGTAAAAATTGAAAAAAAAACATTTTTCTCAATTTTTTTTCTTCTATTTTGAAGCATATAATAAGCATTGGAAAATGAAAGGAACAATTAAAAAAGTTACTCTTAGATTGACCTCAGGAACTCTAATTTGAAGTAGATAATTCAAATGCAAATTCAGTTTTTCTAAAGTATTTAGAAATTGCAATGAGAAACACAATTTCACTCAAACAGGTTTAAAACACCACTTGAAATTGTGATTACCATGTTAACCAGCTTGCATGCAATTACAAATGTTTGAATTAACCTTTAATAAGTATGAAAACAAAGATTTAGGGCCAAAGGCAAAATTTGTTTGTGTGAACAGCTGAATCAAATAAATAAATGTTAGTACTGTCTTCAGGTTGCATGGGTTTCTCTGTTAAGTTTTTATTTTACCTCAATTAAAAACTAACAGTTACTGTTAGGATCTAAGACTAGCCTTTGCAGCACACCAAGTATTAGTGGTCGTATTGACCACTAAGGACGAATAATGCCAATAATACTACATAAATGTATTTTCTATCGCACATGTACTAAATGTATGAGGGAAAAATAAGATAAATATTTTAAATACTTCCTTTCAAATTCAGCTCTTAAAAATCTCACTCTTACCTGAGATTGCTGTTAGGAAGAACTTCTGATATTTCCAGCAAAATCCAAAGTCAAAATCATGTCCAAAACCAAAGAAATCCACGCCCATCTTTTCTACGCCATCGCATGTTGTTTTTATTCCACCAATAATTAGACTAAACTTGGCCAATAAAATTTTTGTCCACAAAGAAACTCGGTATCGCATGCGCACACGGAAAATCAGGACCTTTACGTTACGTGTGTACACACTCATACGGTCATACACCTCAACACTTTCAAACACTACTAACTTGTTAGACACAAAGGTCACAAACATTCACTCAAAATCGGCATTCTATTTACAAATTTATACTGACACTAATGTCCATGAAATACAATAAATTCAACTCCACAATGTTGCAAAAGATAATTTCAAAAATAAAACCTGTAATTTACCGTCAGTTCTGGCAAAACAGTGTATTGGAGTCATTGTGTACATTTTCTTGGTCTTTGTCTTTTGTTTTGAAGGAGCAAGAACCAAGAATAAGATCGCCGGCTCAACACAACAATTTTTTTTAAAGACAACCTAAAAATTCCATTTTCAGACGTCAACCGCATACGAAATTACACACAGCTGCACATAGGGTCCACACAGTACAGTCAAGTATTGTATTTCCGAACAGGATGGTATTACCGAACGTGTACAGTTAAGTTAGGCGCATTAAAATGGATTAACCTTTCATATGCGTGGGACTACGCGCATGTTCTCCACACTATTTGACACAGAGAACAAAGGGCAGCAGATCATAAAATGAGGTAAAAAACGTAAATATCTTATTTTTACATGAAACCATGAAAACGATTAAATAATTGATTGAAAAATCCCTTATTCTGAAAAATATCTCTATTTTGAATGAAACTTTAACCTAAAACTGCCGATTTCAAAGACCTCACGCCCGATCCGTCCCTGTCTAACGTTCAGAGAGAGAGTGATTACTGCATATGCAGTGGCCGTTGTTTATATATTGGCAACCCTCGATATAAAGCATGTTCGTGTAGAGCGTGCGATCGACCTGCCAAACTACGAGTGATAACAAAAAGTGTGTGCGTAATATTTTTGTTGATTAGACTGAGCATAATGAGGAAATTTCTCCCAAAGGGGCACATTCGGAAATACAATACCATTTTCAAGGGACCAAAAAGCCGCGTCGTTGGGAAGGGGTTTGCTCGGAAAGGAATATCGTATTAAATCTACGTTGTCTTTTTAAAATTCCATCAACTTCTTTTTCTGTAGGACTTTGAGCATTCATTAGGTAAGTCTGACAGATATTCGTTTGATATTTACCTACGGATTCCTAGGGAAGATACTGAACGCAGGCACTAGGCCTCTGTATTCAATTCCAAGTTCTTCTTCCTTTTTAAGATGGCTGGATCGTTTCCTGGTGCAGGCGACTCATAGTCATACTTAATCGGCTCGCTTTTTCGGCACCTATCCAAAGCTACTTCAAAACTGTGCACACTTGGGGCAGTTATGGTGTCGTTGGAGAGATTATTCCATGGTTTACGTATTCGTACATGTATATTTATCGTTGATTTTCTGAAGTGTTCAGAAACTGGATCCACTACCAAGTACCATGTCCCTTCACTTCAGATAAGCTTGTACGTGTATATAAGTGACCATGTCCATGATGTATGGATCATTCCTCAAGTACCCATTTAAACATTATTATGCTACTTGCTCCTACTACAAATGTCGACATGAATGAACGGCATGCAGCATCGATACTGGCGACGACGACGCTGCCGCAGCCCGCCCCCCGTCGCCAATTCATTTAATTCTGCCGTTCTCATTTTCATGCGGCCAAATCTCCACACATAAAACTACGAATGGGACTAGACAGTAGACAATCTTACTCACTTACTGGACATGTACAAAGGATAAAAACGAAGTGTATCACTTCAAAAGCCTCTACTCACCTTTAACTGTAAACTGTTAAATGTATCAACAATCATACATTCCTGCAGGAGTGCAATAGTACAATGAAAGTCGAAATATTTACAGGAGAAATTGTGTATTTTCCCTTTTCTTGAACTTGTATACGGCGGAATTAATGTCGAAAGATGGCGCTCTACCTGCATTTAATTCATGGGATGATGACTCCGTACAATTTTTTAATTTTTCTTTTATTTTTTTTAATGTTTAACATAAAGTTCTTTTGATACTAATTTCCTTTACTTTAATCCTATGATGTTTGTAGGTATACACCTGTTCATCCATCCATTGGAATAAATACAACTGATGACTCAATGTCTTTTTAATACAAAACTTTCCCATCAAATATCTGTGCCCTGGTTGGTGACAATATATCAACGCCTCCTCAAACCTTTTTATTTATACCCTTAGTGAAAATTTGAGAGGAAGTGAAGCGGAGGGGGGGGGGGGGGGTAGAGTTCCATGAAGATATGAGAACAAATTACCCCCAAAATACCCCCAAAAGGCAAAAGTTCAAATCTGGAGACAAATGTTGAAAGGCCCCCCCCCCCCCCCCCCTCAATTCCTCATATTTTGCTATTGGCCACGACAAACTAAATTTTGCCAACAATACATTTTAATGGGCGTGTCGATGACCCTATGAGAATATACTGAGATACATGTAGAACGAAATTAGTTGGCCTGGTGAGTTATATTTTATGATAGCTGGGCATGAGAGTAGTCATTGTCGTTTGACTATATCTATCCACTGCCAGAAGAACCGTATTTTGAGATTTTATTACTTTTTTGAAGTATATGAACAGGGCATTTATTATAATACCTTTAATTTTATGCTCCTTTCATTTCGGAATTTCCCCCGCCGTTCCCATGCAGGCTCTCTTAAACGGGGGTCGGGGTGTGGGTGCATGTATGGGAAGGAGATATCTCCGCCCGTCATTATTTTTTGTTTTTGCCCTGAGTGCACGTCTTGATTTTCAGGCATATCGTTCTCGACCGGCCGGAATGAATTTTAGCTTTAAAAGAGGGCCGCGGGAGTTTCATTTCCAGGAATGTACCGCT